>JAFEMH010001002.1:55000-395000 GCA_022495995.1 Adenophora triphylla var. japonica
TAATAATAATAATAATAATAATAATAATAATAATAATAATAATAATAATAATAATAATAATAATAATAATAATAATAATAATAATAATAATAATAATAATAATAATAATAATAATAATAATAATAATAATAATAATAATAATAATAATAATAATAATAATAATAATAATAATAATAATAATAATAATAATAATAATAATAATAATAATAATAATAATAATAATAATAATAATAATAATAATAATAATAATAATAATAATAATAATAATAATAATAATAATAATAATAATAATAATAATAATAATAATAATAATAATAATAATAATAATAATAATAATAATAATAATAATAATAATAATAATAATAATAATAATAATAATAATAATAATAATAATAATAATAATAATAATAATAATAATAATAATAATAATAATAATAATAATAATAATAATAATAATAATAATAATAATAATAATAATAATAATAATAATAATAATAATAATAATAATAATAATAATAATAATAATAATAATAATAATAATAATAATAATAATAATAATAATAATAATAATAATAATAATAATAATAATAATAATAATAATAATAATAATAATAATAATAATAATAATAATAATAATAATAATAATAATAATAATAATAATAATAATAATAATAATAATAATAATAATAATAATAATAATAATAATAATAATAATAATAATAATAATAATAATAATAATAATAATAATAATAATAATAATAATAATAATAATAATAATAATAATAATAATAATAATAATAATAATAATAATAATAATAATAATAATAATAATAATAATAATAATAATAATAATAATAATAATAATAATAATAATAATAATAATAATAATAATAATAATAATAATAATAATAATAATAATAATAATAATAATAATAATAATAATAATAATAATAATAATAATAATAATAATAATAATAATAATAATAATAATAATAATAATAATAATAATAATAATAATAATAATAATAATAATAATAATAATAATAATAATAATAATAATAATAATAATAATAATAATAATAATAATAATAATAATAATAATAATAATAATAATAATAATAATAATAATAATAATAATAATAATAATAATAATAATAATAATAATAATAATAATAATAATAATAATAATAATAATAATAATAATAATAATAATAATAATAATAATCATAATAATAATAATAATAACCAAATTGTAAATATTGACAAAACATAGGTAACCAAACTGCAATTATGTCCGTGTGAAATGTCCATCTTGCCCCTCCTTTATTCATGTGTTAGCCATATGTCATTAATTGTTAACAAAAGTTAGTTTTTAACTGGATTTACATTGAATTGCAACGAATTGACAATGTTGGGAATGAGGTTGCAACTTTTACACTGTTGGGAACCATATTGCAAAAACTGATAAAACATGGGTAACCAAACTGCAATTTGCCCTTTAGAATTTAGATATGTATTTAAGATTTTACGTATTTCAGAACCAAAATTTACCTATGAAACTACTTGCCTTTATGCAGTGTTCAAAAAATCGGCCTAGGCGGCCCGTAGGCGCTAGACGGCCGTTAAACGCCGCACTTAATTCCAAATCGGCCCAAAAACCCGTTCATTCAAAAAATTGCCGCCTAGGCGCCGACTACTGCCGTTTTTTGGAACAACGCTCTCTTCATCTTCGTCACGTGTCGGCCAATTGTTGAGAGGCTTTTGCTGAGATCCACTTGCTATCTCTGTCTGTTACTCGTGCGTGAGTCCTGCGAGCCAGGTATGCATAGTATCCAATCTATTGAGTCTTTTCAATCAAAACCTTAACCCTATGTGTAATAATACAAAACAGACGTACAGAAAAAATATATGAAATTAGATGTGAAAATGTGATTGAATACAAAAAGATTGAATCTTTGACTTTGAATTTTCTATTGTAATACAGATAGATGGAAGGAGAGATAGAAATCGTAACAGGGAGTTAGGTCTTATAAACACCAGCCAAAAGTTCAGAGTCTACAAAACATAACTGAGGAATTTCATTTGTGCATAGTATCCAATCTATTGAGACCGAACCAATAAATCAAACCACCAAATCGTTCAATATTAGCCGTAGATATGTATATCTTTCATTTTCAACTTACATTTAGATTTAAAACCCCTAATTCTATTCATGGGTTTTAACCCATAACCCTTTTTTATTTTGGTTTATCTTCTTGTAATAATGTTAATTCACTATTTAGCACATACCATTACAACTACTCAAATTACATGTTGTTATCATAAACATTGAAGCACAATTTCAAGTTGTGTTTAAATACTGAATCTCTTATTTATATTATGTTTGGAAAATTCAAACAAATATGACAATTAATTGTGTAGTTTGAAACCATGTTCTAATTAATGGTTTAAGCAATGTTCTATTTCATGGTTTGAACCGTGGTTTGAATTGTGTAAATCGCGATTCGAACCGTAAAATCAAATCGCGGTTCGAACCAAATCGAATTCGGTTTGAATTTTTTCAAACTGATTACTAGTGGTTCGGTCCGTAAATTGGCCCAAATCGAACCAACCGAACCATTTACACCCCTATCGTCTACAACCATGGGCCATAAAACGGGTATGACCCAATGGATTGAGCCAAACGAAAAATATGCGCATGTCCTAATTACGACATAGAAAATGGGCTTTTATAGCTATACTCGCATTATCTACTCGTTATAAGACACCATGTCGACTTAGTTATAGGGAAATAGTCTTATAACTAGAATGACCAAAGAACTAAAGCTATATCGTTCAAGACACACGCTTAAGTCGATCAGTACCATGTCTACAACAACAAAGCTACAATTGTGACAAGGGGAATGAGCTTCCCTACCCTTGGTCATTTCTCTTGCCCGGCATAACGCTATGTCGAGTAGCATGCCTCCTCGACATATGTACAGAGGACTTTTCTAATCCTATTAAACAACGAAATCAAGGAATTAGGATCTAAGTAGGATTTAACTCCTTGTCTCTACTAACTTCCTATACAAGGCAGGATACTATCTCCTACACCTATAAATACAAGTCATAAATCCCATAATTAAGGTAACACATCTTTTGGCTTTTAACTATTGACAATTGATTTGCTCTCATAAATACAAATACTTACTCTCACGCCAGAGAGCATTCGCCGGTGAATTCCCGATGTAGTTTACATGTTGTTCATCTTTTTCAGGTTATTCAAGCATCTAGGATATATCCGAACCACTGAATTTGAGTTGATTCGACATTTTTGGCATCATCAGTTTGGTTAGATTGCCGAAAATGATCGTATTATCTCTTTAATAGCCGAAAATTCTGTTCTGTTCCATCAAAATCTAATGGAAAACGGACACACTACTAGCATAACACCAGATCCGGATAATCATCTGATGGAGGAAATTCATGGCAACGTCGGAGCAACAATTCCACAAGCCAATGGTGGATTGCCGCCTCCTCCACCTTTTCATGACGGGCTGCCACCACCACTGTCGCTAGGTATGAATCTGCGATCTAGTGGGTGCCTGTGGTGGAAAATCCCCTAAACCCTAACTGCCGTCGATGACGGGGATGACCAACAGCCAGTCAGGCCAGGTGAAACGCAGCCCAAGGGGGCGTAGGCTCATCCTTCCCACTGGCTGATCGCAGAACTCTCCTGCACCACCAGATGGACACTCTGCAATGCATTTACGAAACACAGAACGCCTTGCTAGAGTTAGATCCAGATCACTCTTTGGCTGAATTTATTCGACCTACTAGGACTGGGAGTTCCCATGGGGGGAAAGTCGCGTTGATAGGCGTGGTAGTCCTAGGAATAGGGAAAATCTTTCTCCTGGCCAAAATTCCCCACATCGCGATGCTGCTGGTAGATCCAAGCAGCTCCCCGTCAAAGGCATATATCTACGTAATAGGGCTCCTGGACACGGGAGTGCCCGTCAAGGAGGAGACCTAAGGGACCAATTGAATAATCAAAGGGAACAAGAGGTCAATTCGGCTGATCTGAGATCCATACTCAATCATGCCAAGAAAAAGACTCCTCCCCGTCGAGATCCCTCTCCTCGACCTAGGAGCCCTCCTCAGTACAGGAGTCCTCCTCGTCGTAGAAGTCCTCCCCATCCAGAGATAACTCCTAGGAGGAACAGAAACCATCCTCGTCATTCCAGGCCATTGAATGGCAGAGCGCTATCTGGGCATGGAGATAATCATATCAATCACCAGAAGCATGAGGTGCAAAGTAAGGTGAATGGGCACCGAGAAAAAGGAAAGAACCCATCGCAGTTCCCAATGTAGTATATGAGTGGATCAAAGGGAATTTCTCCTCTTGAAAAAGAGAATTGATGAAATGAAAATGGGAAAGAAGGATGTCGAGGACGAGGACACTGGTGCCACTTGTCTTTTCTCCTAAAGGATTGTTGATCAACCTCCTAATCCGACTCTTAAGATCCCCAATTTTGAGAAGTACGAAGGAACCACTGATGCACGATATCATATGCAGAGCTTTGAATCCACCATGGCACTTCTCAACACGGCAGATGACATACTCTACAAGGCTTCACTAGCACTTTCTCCGGGACAGCCCTATCATGGTTCCATGAGCAGAAAAAGGGGAGCATAGATAGCTGGAAAATTATGAGTAGGAGATTCTTCGATCATTTTGCAACTGCTGGGAAGCGGAAAAAGATATTGACAGATCTTGCCAACTCAGAGCAAGGCAAAAACGAGACAACTCTAAGTTATTACAACCGGTTTAGAGCCATGGCTTACCAGGTAGAGAAAAGCCTAATCGACTGGGAGGTGATTGTCTGCTTCAACTCCGGACTGATATTCAGACAATTGATATTTGAACTCTTTGCACGGGAGCCGAAAACAAAATCCGATCTGAACAACGTGTCCTATGCCATCACCATAGCAAAAGAGAAAAGTAAGAAGAGGTCTGAGAAAACGGAAACGACTCTGACTGACACCAACCAGGTTTCCAATGGAAGTAACTACAAGGGAAAGAATAGGAATCGGGCTACAGAAAAGCCGAGGTCTTCACCCCACTTACTAAACCTATCACAGAGATCATGCAGTTGATAAACCTGCCAGAGCCCCGACCATTAAGTGATAGGTTGAAACATGTCCGGGACAATTACTGTGCCTTCCATAAGGATCACAAACATGATACAGAGAATTGCATCTACCTTAAAAGGATGATCCAAAGATGGGTTGATGAAGGGAAACTTGACTGCTATGTTATGCGAAGAGATAACAAGCGAGGAAGAGATTACGATGATATAGAGGAAAGGGAGGACAGACCTCCTAGAGCAAAGCTCCACGTCATAAGGGAGGAGGCAATCACCAACAAAAAGTTAAAAGATCAGATATATGAGCTAAGTAAAGTCTACCACATCCCCGTCTGGGTGCATAGAGAAGAGGAAGTCATTAGCTTCTCCCCGAATAAGCTAGCATGTAGTCGAGCAGTCCGCGAACAACCCTTGGTGATCAAGGGGAGAATTAATAATTGTGAATAGAGACACTCCTCATAGACTCGAGGGCCTCCATGGATATTTTGTACTACTCTACCTTCTAAAAGATGAATTTGAAAGATATCATGCTTGAACCATACTCTGGTAGACTGGAAGGATTCACCAAGCACAAGGTCAACGCCATGAGAACAGTTGACTTGTTACTTGAAGTTGGTGAATACCCCTTCCGAGCTGAGGCCACATTAACATTCGTGGTTATGGACTTGGCCAGTTACTTTCATGCCATCCTAGGCATTCCAAGTCAAGGCAAACTTGGGATGGTCGCTCCCTCCCTCCCTCACTAACGGGTTAAATTTCCAACTCCGACAGGAATTGGATGTGTGAGGGCGACCTCCAAGGACTTCTTGAAACATGTGACGAAGACTAGAAAAATGGCTAGGAAAATGGAAATTGACATGCCGGAAGAAAATCTATAAGTCTTTAAAAACTACCAATACCAGTTCTAGGCTTTATTTGATCTTTAAAGCCGAGGACGAGAAACACATGGTGCTGGACATTCACGAAAGAGAGGAGGAAACAGAACCTACGTCGGACAAAGGAATGGCGAAGTGGTTCGATGATACAAACAATGAAGCTATAATTCTGCCCGTCCCCGACATAGTCCCTCAGCTCGTCGTCGGCCAGAACTCGGGGGCCGACCAGTAGGACGAGGGGATCAGGACATGGACGAACTAGTGGAAATCGAGGACCTGGACATAAATGGTGATGATGGAAGGAGACTTAAAGAAATTATCATCAAAACTTTGCAATTCAGGGACGGAACATAAATGAAGCCCGTGGACCAATTGGAAGAGATAACACTCAACCCCGACTACCCGGAGCAAAGAATAAAAATTGGGGGGAAACTCTTCCCAGAATAAAGGGAGGAGATCATTGTCCTACTTAAAAATAACCTAAACGTCTTTGCCTGTAGGGTCGAGGATATGAGGGAAATAAAAGAAGAGGTGGCCATCTATATGTTGGAGGTCGACCTGTCTGCTAAGCCCATCAAGCAGACAAGAAGAATTTTTGCTAATGACAAGGAGGACGCGATGAAGGATGAGGTACAAAAATTGCTAAGTGCTGGAATTATCGGAGAGACAACCTATCATGTCTGGTTGGCCAATGTCGTGATGGTCAAATCAAAATGGGAAGTGGCGTATGTGCGTAGATTTCACAGATCTCAACAAAGCCTGCCCGGATGACAGTTAGCCTCTCCCCAAAATTGACAAGCTGGTAGACTTTATTGCCAGACATAGAACTCTCAGCCTCCTTGATGCATACTCTGGCTATTACCAGATAAAAATGGCCGAGGAAGACATCGAGAATACAGCCTTCCAGGCCGCCGGCTATGCCATGATGCCTTTTGGACTAAAAAACGCTGGTGCAACTATCAATGTATGATCAACAAAGTGTTTAGTGAGCAGATTGGTCGGAACATGGAGCAAATATTGATGACATGGTCATTAAGACTAGGACTGGCAGCCACGCCCTAGACTTAAAAGAAACTTTTGACAACCTAGGGGCAAATATCATGAAATTGAGAGCAAGTGTGTGTTCGGGGTAACAGCTTGAAAGTTCCTAGGTTTCATGGTATCACAAAGGGGGATAGAGGCAAATCCGGAGAAAATCAAAGCTCTGGTAGACATGCAAGAACCTACCAACATCAAAGAAGTTCAAAGGCTGAATGTGATAGTAGCATCCCTTGGTAGGTTTATCTCAAAGTATGCAGAAAGGTCACTACCATTTTTCAAAGTCCTCAAGGGGACCAAGAGCTTCTCCTAGACATCAGAATGTTCAGAATCATTCAAACGGTTAAAGGAGTACTTTGGCTCCCCCAACTACTAAGCAACCCAGTCATGGGAGAGATGTTATACGTCTTCCTAGCAGCCAATGACCACGCTATAGCTCTTGTGCTAGTTCGAAATGAGGGGAACACTCAAAATCCCATCTACTATATGAGCAAGGCACTATCAAATGTGGAAAGCAAATATTTCAACGCATAAAAAATAGCTTATGCCTTGGTCATAGATGACGGAAATTACGAGCATACTTTTCTGCACACCACATAACTGTGTACACTAATGCACCCTTAAAAAAATCTTGCATAAGTTGGACTGCTCGGGACGTCTCCTTAGCTGGTCTATTGAACTTACAGAGTTTGACATCAGATACCAGCCTAGGAAGACACTCCTAGCACAGCCTTTGGCCGACTTCATGGTCGAAACCGCCTTCATAGGCGAACACGTCCCCACTTCGTGTAAGCGCAAAAATCCTGCGGGGGAAGAGCCGACCATCGAGCTACCACCTAATTGCTAGGTCATATACACAGATGGGTCAACCACTAAGGAGAGAAGAGGAGCTAGAGTAGTACTGGCAAGTCCTAATGGGGAGCACACCATCCAGGATATAATCAGATTCAAGTTCCCCGCCTCGAACAACCAGGTCGAGTATGAGGCATTGATATTCGACATAGAACTGGCCTCCTTATACGGTGCAACAAAGATTTCCGTCTTCTGCGAATCCTAGCTCGTAGTCAAGCAAATAAAAGGGGAGTACAATACTAAACACCCCATCCTGACCAAGTATAAAGATCTCGTCCTAGACATAGTGAAAAAGATCGAATTTTTTGAGATAAGTCAGATAGGCCGAGAAGTTAACCAAGCAGCATACATCTTATCTAAACTTGCAACCATTGACGTTGCCGACCCATACACTAACCCACTCATAGTCTTTGCCAAAGAGCCAGCTTACAAAAGAATACGAGTGATGCTCCTGGACGGGGAGGAGAAATATTGGATAGACGAATACGCTGACTTCATCAAAAGGGACCAACTGCTAGACGATGAGATAAGAGAAAAGGTCATCAAAAAGAAATCAGTAAGGTTCACAGTATGGAACATGGTCTTATACAGAAGATCGTTCACGAAACCTCTTCACAGATGTGCCCACCCCAAAGAGGCAGAGAATCTATTGGCAGAAGCCCACAATGGCATATGTGCCGGTCACCCGGGGGCCAGAACCTTAGCTGATAAAATCATCACGCTAGGTTACTATTGGCCAAACCTAAGAGATGACGCCCAAGCCTACGTCAAAAAGTGCGACAAGTGCTAGAGATATGCAGACATCCCCAGAGTCCCATCAGTCGAGCAAACCCCATAATTCCTACTTGGCCATTTGACATGTGGGGAATCGACATCATCAGACCCTTCCCTTCCGCCCGTGGTAACTACAAGTACGTGATCGTGGCAGTCGACTAATTCTCCAAATGGATAGAAGCAAAGGCATTAGCTAAAATAACAGAGTAGAACGCAATTAACTTCGTCCACGACTTTATCTGGTGTCGCTTTGGGGTCCCACACACCATCATCTCAGATCATGGTCTCCAGTTCTCCAAGGCTTTTATAGCAGAACTGAACAGATTAGGACTCAGACACATCAAGTCTTCCGTGAGTCGACCTCAATGTAATGGACATGCAGAAGCAACAAATAAGTTGGTACTAACAACCCTCACCAAAAACCTAGAAGAAAGTGATGGTAGATGGTTGGACGAACTTCCCTTGGATTTATGGACAGTTCGCACAACTACCCGGGGGCAAACAAGGGAAACCTCATTTGCACTAACTTTTGGGTCTAAGGCTATGGCACCAGCAAAGATGGTCATCCCCACGGCCAGGAATATCAACTATGACGAGCAAGTAAACAAAGTCAATAAGATGCTAGACCTAGACTTAATAGATGAAAGGAGGTTGGCTGCCCAAATGAGAATGGTGAATTATAAGCAAAGAACTAAAGCCTACAACGACAAAAGGGTCAACAAAAGAATACTCCAAATCGGGGATTGGGTACTTAGAAAAATAGAAGCTACGGGCAGAAAAGCCGAACAGAACAAGCTCTCCCCAAATTGAGAAGGTCATTACATCATTACTCAAGTAATTAGAGAAGAGACCTACAGAATGAAGACCCCAGATGGACAAGAGCTAAAACATCCATGACATTCCGACCATTTTCGGAGATACTATCAGTAGTTTATAAGTCTATTTTTTTGTTAAGTAGATTAGATTTAAATTCTTCGCATTTTCTTGTTTACAAATAGAGTAGGATTGCATTTTGATGTAATCAGTTTCAATTAATAAATTTAACATTTGTCAAGGAACAGCTCGATAAATACTACAACTAGCACGACAAATCCCTAAAACGAGCACCTAGCTCGCACTAAATTAGGTGAAATGCCTAAGTTACTTAGACGAGAACCCATTGCTCGCACCTTGGATGAAATATCTAAGTCATATAAATATGAGTACCTAGCTCGCATCTTTGATGAAATGTCCAATTCACAAAGACGAGCACCTAGCTCATCCCTTGGATAAAATGTCCAAGTCATAAAGACGAGCACCTTGCTCGCACCATAGGTGAAATGCCTAAGTTACTAAGACGAGCACCCATTGTTCGCACCTTGGATGAAATATCCAAGTCATAAAGACGAGCAACCCATTGCTCGCACCTTAGGTAAAATGCCAAAGTTACTAAGACGAGAACCTAGCTCGCACCTTAGGTGAAATGCCTAAGTCATAAAGACAAGCAACCTGTTGCACGCACCTTAGGTGAAATGCATAAGTGATTAAGATGAGTACCTAGCTCGCATCTTGGATGAAATATCTAAGTCACTAAGACGAGCAACCTATTGCTCGCACCTTAGGTGAAATGCCTAATTTACTAAGAAGAGCACTTAGTTCACATTAAGTGGGTAAAATGCCTAAGTACCTAAGACGGGCACAATTCCCTGGACAAAAGGTGGGAAGCCTATGTCAAGCATCTACCTCGACAAAAAGGAGTCAAGGGCCTAGTATCATTATACATACATTCAAACAAGCTCAAGCAATCAACAAAAACAGTTCAAAATGATCAAATAAGGAAAGATGCAAACATGGAAGCAAACAAACATCATATTAACAAAGACCGTCTAATGCCTCACATAAATCGGGCTAAGACATGCCGGTCAAAATGTATTGGCTCCCAAAATGGGCTAAGGCATTCAAAATAGAAAAAATTACAAGGGTGGAACTTGTTAAGATTTTACATCAATAAAAAAGAAAAATACTCAAGCTTGATCATCTCCCCTAAACATGTCATCTCGCTCCACGGCTTTATGAAGGCCGGCCTTGTCTTTCTCAGCTTAGCGCTCCATCTTCTGCTCCAAGTCCTTAGCGGCTTTGAATTTAATGGCCTAATAAGTCGTGACCGTGGCAATCTGCACATTAAAAAGGAAGTCAATAAAAAATCACAAGTACAAGAGACGAGGTGATAACCAAAATAGGACGATCAAGTATACCTCGCTGAGTAGGAGGCCCTTCCTGTTGGCCAGGTGTTCGAAGGTCGGCTTAGTCTCAATGAATTGATCCAAGAGGTCGTCATCAAAATACCGATGGACCACTACCAAGCCAAGTCTCAACTTGGGGCCTTTACGAGCAAGAACATCCAGACCTTTGAGGGGAGGGGATTGAAACACTTCATCAACAAACTGCTCGACCTCAGCGTAGGTACACACGAGCCGAGCAGGCGCCTCCGACGAGAAGCGACCAGCTGACACTTTCTTGGAGGAGGGCTACTCCTCGGCCATGGACTCCTCCCTTTGTCTTTTTGACTTGGGGTCCATATCCCAACTCTAGTACCCTCGATTTCCACCAAGCTAATTGGCCTCAAGGCCTCAGCAGTCTCTGGGATCACCTCTAGGGCTCCACGTGCCTCCTCGACTTGGGCCTCCTTCCCGTCAACTTCCTCCTCGGCGGGTGCCTCGGCACCTCCCACCGGCTTAAGGGGCAAGGCCCTAGCCTCCTTAGTTGATAAGACGGCTTGATGATCAACATCGTTAGCACGTCTTTTATTCTTGGTCGAGGACCTGGACGTCCTCCTTTTTAATTTCATTAAGGCCTGGGGATCCAACACCTCATCCTCCATCTTTTTTATTTGCTCCTTGGTGAGATCTGTAAAGAAAGGACAAATAGAGTCGGTAAGACGACGACGAGCAGAATAACATATTACAATAAACCTAAATGTGGGAACGTGAAGGAAGAAAATTACAATCGACCACATCGTCCTCGGACAAACGTTTGTTGTTATACAATTTGCATATGTCACACTGGGAGTGGAAAACTAAGCCAAGATGCACGCCCCATTTCGGGTAACGGTTCCCCCTTAAGACGGAGACCAAGGGCACCTGCCCATCTAAGGGACCAAGCATAATGCTGGCCTGCACATAATACTGTTGGTCGGTCTCTAAACTTGACCAACACAACGTCCCCACTGAGGTAAACTGTTCTAACCTCTCCACAATCCGATCACTCCACTCCGGCCTCCATACCTCTGTCGGCACCGAGGGAAATTGAGAGGGAGCAGTAAACTCCCAGCCTTGCCTGCTCTCTACTCTAATCACATGGTTTTTTACCTCGAGACCTTGCTCGAAGACACATGGTAAATAAGTTTAGGACGATTGGGATCACTCCTCACCACTATGACGTGGGTATCCTCCTTGTGGCTAACTAGGAAAATTTTGTGGAAGGCAGATTGGCAAGGTTCAAAACCAAGGCTACGACATAGCACAATAAAGCCAGTCAAGTATCTCACGGCGTTAGCCTCTATCATGGCTGGGACGGCTTGCATGTCCTCCAATAATTCACAAATAAAAGGGTCCAAAGGAAGTCGGAGACCTAATTGGAACTGTTAGTAGAAAAAGGACATATGGTTTAGGCTATAGAAAAAATCATTTAATTCATCCTTATCATGAAGAGGCATGTGAGGACGTAGGTCAGATGGTACTCCTCCCTAGACACCCCAAACTTGTCATGCAACTCTTAGATCTGGCCATACACTTTCATCATTATCACTCATCGAGGGGCCCAAGCAAAACATCTCTCTTTCGAGGGACAAATTTCATCTTGACTTATCATCCTTCCCATCATGAATTCGATCATGCCAAAGATAGCCTTTATAAATATCGTGTTAAGATATCGTTTGACTAAAATCAAACATTACTTTCATCATATGTAAGGTCATGATAATCTCAGGTCTAGGGACTAAATGAAGTGACCATATGAGATTTAATTATGATATTTGACCATGACATAAATTTCATACGGGTCAAGTCCAGTCATTTGTTCACTAACAAGTACCCATAAATTTAATGTGCATCTCTATGTATATAATCATCATATGATTATCCATTAACATTTATACTAATTATTCACTTAATAATTAGGGACGAAGATTATTACAATAAATATGCAAAATATATAATAATCAAGTAATAAACTTTTCTATAATCAAGGATAAAGATGATACATAATGGTTTAAGTTAAACATAACTAAAGCCTAGGGCATTACACCAACAGTCTCCCACTTGCACTAGGCTCCATCTTATGTATCGAATACTCATGGACCTAACATGACCATTATGCTTCTGCCTGTGTGAGGGTCTTTGTAAGTGAATCCCTAATGTCATCATCGGTTGATACTTTGCAAATCTTAACGTCTTCTCATTCTTTATGAATTCTCGAAAAACGTCTAAGTATGTGTTTGGATCATTGTTGTGACCTTGGTCCCATTGTTTGCACAAATAGCACCACAATTGTCACAACAAAAGTTTCACCGATTAGTGATACTTGGAACGTTTCCAAAACACTAAATGAACTTTTGATCCAAACTGCCTCTTTTAGCTACATCATATGTTGCTAAAATTCGGCCTTAGTAGTAGAGTCGGCTACAACTTTCTGCTTGGAACTCTTCCAATCAAAACTGCACCTCTAATAAGCATAAACACAAATCCTAATTGCGATTTTAAATTAACTTTGTCAGTTTGGAAGCTAGCATCTATGTAACCCTTACAACAAGATTATCTTCCAACCTTTCAAATACCAAGAACGTATCCTTAATTCTTCTTAAGTACTTAAGGATCATCTTGACTGCCATCCAATGGTTCTCGACAGGATCAGATTGGTATCGACTCGTCATGCTTAGAGCATACGAGACGTCGGGTCTAGTACAAATCATGGCATGACAGATCCAAATGCCGGAGCATATAGAACATCATTCATTCCCTTTTGCTCATCAGTTGTCATAAGATAATGAGTATTGCTAAGAGAAACACCATGACCCATTGCCAAGTTACTTTTCTTAGATTCTTCTAAGAACCTTGTCAATGTGAGTATTTTGACTCAAACCAATTTATCCTTTTAGATCTATCTCTATAGATCTTGATGCCAAGGATGTAAGCGGCTTCACCCATATCTTTATTGAGAAACCTTTTCTTGACCAAGACTTGACAGTCTTAAGTGTCGGAACTTCGTTTTTTCAATGAGTAAGATATCATTGTAATAAGACAATAAAAATAACACTACGCTCCCAATGAATTTCATGCATACACAAGATTCATCTTCGTACTTGATGACGTCAAACTCTTTGACCGATTCATCAAAATGAAGATTCCAATTCCTCAAAGCTTGCTTTAACCCATCTTATGGATTTTGCAACATGCACACTTTATTAGAATTTCTTGGATCGACAAAACTTCAGGTTATTTACTATACACTTCCTTAATAATCTTTCCATTTAAAGAAAGCCGTTTGACATTCATTTGTCATATCACATATTCACAATATGCGATTATGGCAATTGAAATTCTAATAGACTTTGGCATTGTAACTGGCGAAAAGTTTTCAACATAGTCAATACTATGAATTTGCCTAAATCCCTTTGTTACAATCCTTAATCATGAAAGTATACACTTTCCCATCCATGTCGATCTTGAAGACCTACTTGCATCCTTTAAGCTTTTATACCTTCAGGTAGCTCAATCAAGTTCCAAACTTGGTCATCAAACATGGATTGTAATTCGGATTTCATGGTTCCTAACCATTTATCCAAATTAGGAATTGACATCGCCTCAAGATCGGAAGTAGGATCGTCATTCTCAACGACTTCCACTTTATTACTTTCTGATACGAGAAATCAATATTTCTCGGGTTCGGATTGTAACCTATCTGATCTACGATGGACATATGCATCTTGAACCGGTCCACAACTCTTTGTGAACTTGGTTCCATCTCTACTCTTGGTTTCATATTATTTTCGGGTTCTTGAATTCCTTATAGATTAATTTTACTCCCATTAGATTCTTTATTGAGAAACTATTTCTCATGAAACGAATCGTATAGAGCAACAAACATTTTGTTCTCCTTGCGGTTGTAAGATTAATTTCCGAAAATAACCTTGTCAGATTTGGTGCTAACTTATCAGAGACAAGTCTCTTCTTATAAGCTTTGCAAACCCAAATCTTCTTGAAAGACAAACTAAGTTTTCTTTCATACCACATCTCATGTGGGGCCTTAGGAACCGATTTAGTAGGGACTCGATTCAGTGTAACCGCATCATTTCTAATGCATATCCTCAAAAGGAAATAGGAAAGTCAACTTGACACATCATCGAATGAACCATGTCCTACAAGGTTCAATTCCTCCTCTCAGACACACCATACAATGTGGTGTTCCGGGTGGAGTCAACTCTGAAACGATTTCATAGTTTTGAGATGATTGTCAAACTCTTGGCTCAAATATTCACCACCTCGATCTAATCGAAGTACTTTAATAGTTTTGCCAAGTTGTTTTGTACTTCATCTTGAAATGTTCGAAACATCTCAAACGATTCACCTTTGGACTTCATCAGATAGACATAGTCATATCTAGATAAGTCATCGGTAAATGTGATGAAACACCAAAATCTTCCCCTAGCAATGCTGCTTAATAGTCCACATACATCTCATGTATAATGACCAATAAGTCACTAGCCCTCCCACTACTCTTAGTGTAGGGTGGTTTGGTCAATAATCCCAATAAACAAGATTCACATTTCTCAAATGATTCATAGTCATATGAGTCTAAAAGTCCATGTTAATGGAGTTTAGATATATGTTTCTTATTTATCTGACCAAGCCGACAATGCCATATGAACGCGTTGTTCATATTATTCGGTTTAGATTTCCCATTTATATTATAGATATCTTTAATATTATTTTGTTTCTCATCATCAAGGATATGAAGACCATTCAATGACATATGCAATACAATAAGGCATGTCATTAAATAAATATAAAACTTCTTATTTTCAATAAGGAAATTATATCCTTCATCATCCATATAAGAAACGAAAATAATACTCCTACCCAAATCCGGAACTTAGTAACATTTGTTCGAAACAAATACTAGTTTACTAGGTAAATTGACTTCATAAGTCCCTATGGCTAATGCAGCAACTCTTGCTTCATTTCCACGCATAGGTTTAATTTACCTTCTTTGAGTAGCTTTCTATTCTTTATTCCTTGCACATTTAAACAAATGTGAGATCCATGTCCGATATCATATACCCAAGAATAAGAAGTCGAAAGAAAAATATCTATCATATAGATACTTGAAGTAGTAGCAATCATATTGCCCTTCTTCACCTTTTAGGCCTTTCTAATAAGCCTTGCAACTTTGCTTCCAATGACAATCTCATTACAATGATAGCAAAATGCATCATTTTGAGACACTTTGGGTTTAGCCTCTTCGGCTTTGGCAACTTTTGCCCTAGGTTTAGCAACCTTTGCTTTACCTTCTTTACCTTCCTTTATGAACCCCTTTCTTGTATTAACCATTAACACACTTGCGGATTGCTCCTTTTTCATCTCATGCATTAGGAGCCTTCACCACAACATACATCTTTTGCCTAGCTTGCACTTGGAACATTTCCTTTGTGCGTTGTGCTAGAACAAAAGTGACTTCCATGTGTTCAAGGTTCTTCATAAGAGCCTTTAAACATGGTGGCAATTATAAGGCAAGCAATATTATTAGAATCATCAACATGTTTCTAATGTTGCTTCTTATTTGCCCTTTGTAACATTTGCAGTAGGTTCAGTAGGAATGGATTCATCAAGAACGTACACATTTGCATAAGAACCATTCTTTAGGCTTCTGATCCAATCAGAATTATCTGTACCGTTCTTTTCGAACTTTGTCCTTCATAAGGACGAATCGCAATTTATTGTGTAATGCTACTTCTACAACAAAATATGCAAATTATATGAACACATATCAATATCAACACATTTATCATCTAAAAAAATCATGTATTTCACAAATACTTCCACTAAATTATACACCTTCCAATGCAAAAAGCATAATATACATTTAATGGGCTAAGATCCAACTTTAATTTAATCTCAAGTACGCTATGGCGCATCGCTCAAGATTAAAATTAATTAGGTAGAAAACATCGATCATATCGTATATGACTCTTAGATCTTTTATGAGATTTATTTAAGACATCATATGTCTAAGCATATTTTAATCTCATCTTATGCCTTGGGTCCAAAATCATTTTGATAACCCAATTAAGTTCATCCACTTTAAACGTATAGAAACCACCATTTTCTCATCTTGCTCGCTGTTGGTCCCAAAGGTGGCAACAAGGGTGAAAATACAGCTAGAGGGGGGAGGGGTGAATAGCTGTTTAAAATTTTTCGCCCTCGATTTAAAACTAATCCTCTATACTTACAAAACCTCTTGCAGTGTATAAGAAACTGCAATTAGAGTTATAAAATGCACAGCGGAATAATAAAGTTACAAAGCGGTTTTGGGAGAGGCGGTTTGTAAAGCGGTTTAGGTAAAGCGATTTTGACAAGTGCAGTTTTACAAACAAGTGTAATTTTGACAATGTTAACTCCAAACACTATTTCACAATAATGGATATCTAAATAAAGATCAAACAGAGAGAAATGTAGATAATCAGTAAGCACAAGAAATATAAATGCAGAAAGTAAGAACACAATATTTGGAGTGGTTCAATCGATAAACGATCTACGTCCACTACCAAGATGGTTAGTCTTGGATTTTCAAGAGTGATTTTACTATGAGTATGAGAGATTACAAGGTACAAAGATCAATACTCAAATCTAAAATCTATTCTATGAAGATCAAATCCTAAGACTATAACCAGTGTATCTCAAGTGATTAATCTATGTGATTAAACAAGTGAGATGTGTGTGTGAGAACAAGATCAAGGCTCTTTAAATCTATGAGATGTAGAGCACAATGATTCTTGAATGTGTTAAGGCTTGATTTCTGGGCTGGGGAATATTTCTTGAAGGTTGAAGATGAAGATTCAAAGGACTTAGAATTTCTGGGCAGAGCTTCAACTTCTTATGAACTCACAAAGAATTTCTCAAGTTTCAAGCAAGCTTCAAATGATGAAGGTTGGGGGTATTTATACCCAAGCATCAGGAATATAGCCGTTGGACACAGCTGTTGTAAGGAAAGTCCTTGATGCATTCTCATTGGTCCACAAAGAACCACTTTTGTCCTTTAGAACCGTTGATGCGAGGTAAAGGCGATGAGACCTCGAGCAATCAAGGTGGTTAGGACATCTGTCACCTTTTTAAGATCCTTGCAGATCTTGTCTGAAAAGTAGTCACGTGACAAGATATGGTGGTTGACATTTGATATTGCTGACGTGGTTTCCAACGGTCAAAGGGGTTCACTACAAGTAGCCAATCACTGGGGCGGTTCTGGTGATGAGCGGTTTGACAAAAAGCGATTTACACCAGAAGAGGATTTCCAAGAGGCGATTGTTAGGAGCGGTTCCACGTGAACTGCACTTGGAGTTCAGGAGCGGTTCTAAGGTAGGAATTCACCATGCGGTTTGTATGAGCGGTTCCAAGAGGAATAGAGAAAACGCGGTCTGAACTTCTGAACTGTAAATCCTCAGATCCAATGAGTCTTGTGCCAGTCTTCAAGCCTAAATTTAACTTATTCTATAAAATGGACTTAGCTAAAAAATTGAAGTCTAAGCTTCATTACATAGGGTCCTAAAGTCCTTAAAATAAATAGAAGGTTATGGTATCAATCAAATCTAATACAAAATAGGAGGGTTAAAATAAGCATACTCAACAATCTCCCCCTATTTGATTGATGCCATTACCTACTACAGCAAAAGCAAACATTATACTTGGTAAAAACATGTCCATAAGAATAAACATGGTAAGTCATGTCCCAAGTCAATGCACACACTAGCTTAAGCTATAGATTTCTATACTATTGAAAGATTGAAAAACTTACAATTTGAAGAGTATAGAAATGCATTCCGTGCACTTAAAAATGTGAGTTTAGGTTCAAAGTGCAGTTTAAACTGAATGTTTAAACATCAATTCAAAAGAGTGATTTTTTAAGTTGAAAAATATTTGAATGAGGTTTAAGACTTATAAGCGGTTTCATTGTTCTACAAACAAGCAGTTTGATATGAATAAGGTTTTGGAACCATGATGTAATTTCCATTAATTCCTAAGATGATTACAAGTACAGGAATGAAGGAAAATTACAAGGTTACAAAGAACAAAAATAAAGTAAGTTGGACAAAAGGAAATACAAGGAAAGTGCGGTCCAACATACAAAGGCGGTTCAAAAACAATTAAGGAAAAGCGGTTATTGCTGGGGCGGCTTGTTGACTTCATGTTCAGCTCTACTGGTCCCAGCTCTTGATTGATTTGGCTCAAATGCTTTCCTTAATCTTCTTACTTCTTCAGCGGTCCTGATCAAAGTTGACTCTAGCTTCTTCAAAGCATTGACAGAATGAGCAGAAGTAGAGTTGGTGGCACCAACCGCTTTGGTATTTTCCACAAGATTTTCCTTGATTATGTCAAGCTTCACATTGACAGAGGAATAAATAGAGTTGAAAATGGTGTGGATTTCTTCTTGAACTATAGCGGTTTGAGCTTGGAGAGCTTCCTTCATTAGATCAAGACCAACAGTAACCTTCAGAGAGGATTTCAGACTATTCATTTCAGCTTCAACTTTGGTATTGAATCCAGTCTTTAGGATGCCTAGGCGGTCGGTAAATTCTTCTTGAATCTCTTTTAACTTGGCCATAGAAGCATCTCCAACACAGTCCAAATTGACTTTGGAGTCAACCTTGAAACAGTCAATCTGAGCAAACACTTCCTCACGCAAATTATCCAAGGCGGTCTGGACAACTTGAGATAATTGCGGTCTGGATTGAAGGAAATCAAGAAATTTTGAGCTTAAGCTACCCAGATCCTTTTCAAGGGAGGTACATAGCTTTTCTCCAAGGATATCCAAAGATTTTTTCATCTCCTCAACTGATGCTTTATCTTCCAAGGCTTTGACCATACCCACTTCAAGAGATTTCTGAAAGGCTTCAGAAGCGGTTTTGATTAAGGAAGCGGTTTGGTCAGGAGGGGCAGTTGAGGAGGAGGATGGAATTGCTGTAGATCTCTCCCCCTTAATGGCATCAAGCAAAGAAGCTTTAAGGGTTGCCAACTCAAGGGAGTGAGAATCTACCTTGGCTTGTAAGGAGCGGTTGGATTCAAGGAGGGAGGCATTTGAGGCGGTCAAAGATATGACATGACCTTGGTTTATAATAAGTTGGCCTTGAATCAGATTAAGGGTTTGGAGAATTTGGGAGTACTCTGAAGGAGGAGCGGTTGAGGGTGAAGCGATTGTGAAGGTAGGAGGCGGTTGGAATTGGTTTGGGTTTGGGGAGGTATATTTGGAGGAGGTGAGTTCTGTCTAATGGGTGAGTTGTGAGGAGTTGATGATTTTGAAGGGGTTTTAGATTTGGAGCGGTTAGGTGTAGGGAAATGGGAGCGGTTTTTGTTAGGGGAATTGGTTGGGGTTGGATCATCCCTAACAGATTTGGATGTGGCATGTCCAGCAGAGGGCTTGGACTGCCATTGTTGATAGGCTGAGTGAGTGGGGGTTTGGTTTGAATGTTGGGAGTTTATGGAATGGGAATGTTGGGGTGAGTTATATTGGGATTGAGAGGATAATGGGGAAAGGGATTTTCTGGGGGAAGGTGAAGGGGAATTTTGAGTGGATTGGATTGGGGAATTTCTAAGTGGTGAGGGAGAGGGTGAGGGTTGGACAGGTTTGGTCTTTTTGGGGGTTTTCTTTCTGGCCATCATCTTCCTTCTCTCAGGCTTCTCCCCCTGAATTGATGCGGTTTTGATAGGGGAAGGAGTTATGGATTTGAATTTGGAAGGTGATTTGGAAGGGGATCTGACTGGGGATTGGGTTGGTGATTGGACAGGAGAGGTTTGAGAGGTTGGGGGCGGTTGGTTTTCTGGAGACGGTTCATGGGGTGAGGCGGTTCCAGCTTCAGTAGTTGATTTGCCCTTGGCCTGATACTTCTCAGCTTGCTCCTTGGCCAATCTGTCAATTCTATCCTGAAGAACCTTCATCTGTTCTTCCACAGTTAATCCATCCATCTCATCTCTAGCCTTCTTGGCTCTAGCCACCAAGTTTGGAATACTTGGGTCTTCTTCCTCTTCTTCATCTTCATCCACCAAATTCATGGTTTCAGGTTGCTTTTCCTTCTGCTTCTTCTTACTAGGACCAGCTCCATCATCAGCTTTGGGCGGTTTGGTTGCTGGAGCGGTCTTGGTCCTTTTTGGTAGCGGTTCTGCTCTGGTTTGGGGCTTCCTGGACCACTTGGCTCCTTTAGCTTTGAGGAGCGGTTGTAGGATCTCTGAGCTCATAGGGCTCCTTCAATGGATAGGTATCTGCATCATACAAAGACTTGTATAAAGCATCTCCATTAGCATACCTGAAGGAGTGGCATGCAAGCAGTCCCAGGGAATCAAAAGAACAGTCCACCATCAGCTCTGGATTCTTGGTGACAATCTCATCTAGATGATCAAAATCCATCAACAGAGCGGTTAGAACCCTGCAAAATGGTCTCCACCTCTGATCTTCTCCCTTGACCTTTGACTGATAAGTCTCAATACTATCTTTTATTTCCAAGTAAAGGATCTTTGGCCAGTGCAGCTTGATCTCCATAAAAATAGCAGAACTATACATCCATTGTTGGGATGTAAAGTTGTTGTGATTTCCTGTCTTCCCACAAACTGATCTTCCAACAAGATGACCTATGAAGTTCATCAGCTCACCAAAATTCTTTCTAGGGATCTTCTTGTATCTCCTAGCCATGGTATCTACCTTGGCGGTTGCTAAAGCTGCATTGTCTTGAATTACTTGATCAACCTCCAAGGGAGCTCCTCCAACACCAAACTTGAAAAGCCTTCTGATGTCAATGTAGTCTATGGAGAGCTTTAGGCCTTCAACAACAGCGGTTAGGCATGGAACTTTCTGACCTTGTTCCAGAATTCTGAATTCCTTTGTGGCGGTTGCAAAGAATTGGTCTACAAAAGATGGCACTATGAAGTTCTGCTTTTTGGTGAAGAGCGGTAGGATGCCTGAAACTCTGAGCTTCCTCAGCAACTCCCTTCCTAGAGCATCAGTCTTGAGCTCAACCTCATTAACTTCCCAACCTGGTAGGAAGGTAGTTGGATCCTACAAAATAAAATTCCAAGTGTTAGATCCATTTGTGTATTCATAGTTCACATGCGGTTTGAGCACCAAGCGGTTGAGCAATGGTGCGGTTTGAGAAATTTCAAACCCCAAGTGAAACTATGAATACTTAAACAAATAATGAGGATTTGAGACCAAAATTACTTAAGTACGTGGCATTGTAATCCAAATTTATCCCACACTGCAAGCGGTGCTTAGAGAGGAAATTCTTGGTTTCCAGCCTATATACTTAGTAAAATCTCAAAAAGAAATGAAGGAAGGAATTTAACCAGCATGCGGTTTCAAAAGATTTGAACAAGCGGTTCAGCATGCGGTTAGCTTAGAAAAGCAGAAGCGGTTTTGAAACATAGAGTATAAGCGGTTTGCATACAAGCGGTTTCAAAACCAAATGAAATCTAAAAATTTTGAAAAAGTTGAAAATTTTTCTAAGTGTTGAAAAACACTATGCAGATTCAAGGCATCTAAAACATATGATTTTTCAAGAAAAGTTCATGGGTTTCATGAAGAACACGAAGAACATTCATGAACACCAAGAACAGAGATTTACAAAACTTAACCAAAATGGACAAATAGCATGTCAAAATGATCACTTTGGGAAGGGGATTAATAATATATCACTAAAATTGCAACCTTTACCCAGAATCATCCATAATCACTAAGAACAAGAAAGTGGGTTTTCGAAGTGTATAAACTGAAAATCATAAAATCAGTACTCAAATCATGCATTGATCATGAAATAAACTTCAGAATGTAAATCTAGGCATGATTACGAGCAAAACCCAACAAATTTTATCAAAAATGGTGAAGAAACAAGATCAAAATCATCAAAAACCATGAACAGGCATACGGACAATTTCTATGGTTAACAATGGCAAATTTTGAAGAAAATGTAAGAATTAGGGTTAGAGGATGTTACCATTTCCAAAATGGGCTTCTTGGGTGCCCTAGCAACAGTTGAGGCCCTTTGTCTCTTTGATGTTGTTGTCATTTCAGAAAATGTTTGAAAATGGAGGTTTTGTAAAAAGTTTTAGAGAGAGAGAGAGTGAGTTGGTGAAGAAGAAAGTACGAATGACAGAGATGGACAGTGAAAAGTTCTTAGGTTTCACCAAACATGGTATATATAGGGTGAAGGGGGCAGGCAGTTGGTTCAGAAGGAATGATTGAAAATACCAACTGTTTGCACCCTTTCACCTCCTGCACATCTCTCTATGACGGCTGACATGAGAGAAATTAATGCTTATGTCCCCTTAGCATTAAATGTTCTTAATTTTGAAATAAACGAGGGAAAACATTTGCAAAAATACCCTTATGTCAAAATAAGGACTAAAAAATAAATAAAAGAATTTGAAATTTTTTTTTTTTTTTTTTTTTTTTTTTTTTTTTAAGTAAGGTTAAAAACTAGACAGAATTTACTCTTATGTTGAAACGCGATTTGGATCCAAGCGGTCAAAATGCAGCATGCGGTTTGACTATACGCGGTTGGCTGCAGGCAGTCTTGACTGCGTGCGGTTTAAGAACAAGCGGTTTCAACAAGGCGGTCTCAATCCTCAAAAAATTTCAACCTAAACTCAACAAACAAGTTAGCAAATAAAAAGTATGGAATTTATTTAAGTTCAAGCATACCCATTTCTCCTCTGAGAAAAGAAAATCTCTTGGAGTCAAGAGCCTTTGTGAGGATATCAGCAATCTGGTTGTCTGTCCCCACGTACTCTAAATGGATATTCCTCTTCTCCACATGGTCTTTGAGGAAATGATACTTGATATCAATATGCTTGGTCTTGGAATGCATGACAGGGTTGTTGGAGACTGAAATTGTTGAAGTGTTGTCACACATGATAGGGCAATTTCCTTCATGGATTCCATAGTCTACCAGCTATCCGCTTCATCCAAAGGATTTGACAACAACTTCCAGAAGAATATACTCGGCCTCTGTGGTTGACACACCGAAACCGAAGCTTGCTTCTTACCGGCCCAAGCAACTAGTCTATTCCCGAGGAAATGACAAGTATCACTAGTGCTTTTCTGTCAATAGTACAAGCGCACACCCGCATCTGAATAACCTACAAGATCGAAGTTCGAATATTTGGAATACCAAAGTCTAAGGTTAGTGGTTCCAGATAAATAGCGGATTATACGCTTGACTGCAATTAGATGTGCTTCTCTAGGATCTGCTTGATAGCGAGCACATACACAGACACTAAACATGATATCAGGCCTACTAGCAGTTAAATAAAGTAATGAGCCGATCATACCTCGATATAAAGTTTGATCAACCTTCTTACCTTTGAGATCTTTATCTAGCTTATTGCCGGTGGCCATAGGAGTATCATATGCTTTAGCATTTTCTAATCCAAACTTCTTTATTAGCTCCTTGGTGTATTTGGCTTGGCTGAGAAAAATACCTTCTTCGCATTGCTTGATTTGAAGCCCGAGGAAGAAAGTTAATTCTCCCATCATGCTCATCTCAAACTTGCTTTTCATTAGCTTTTCGAAACGCTTACAAAGTAACTCGTTAGTAGAACCGAAAATGATATCATCAACATATATTTGAACAAGTAAAGTATGATCATTGTATTTGGCAATAAAAAGAGTTGTATCGATTTTACCACGTTTAAATCATTTTTCTAGTAAAAATTTAGAAAGAGTCTCATACCATGCCCTTGGAACTTGCTTAAGTCCATACAAAGCTTTCTGGAGTTTGTAGACATGATTGGGAAATTTGGAGTCTTCAAATCCAGGCGGTTGAGCAACATACACGGTCTCTTGCAGTTCACCGTTGAGAAAAGCACTCTTCACATCCATTTGATATAACTTGAAACGCTTAAAAGAGGTGTAGGCTAAGAAAATTCTGATAGCTTCCAATCTTGTAACTGGAGCAAAGGTTTCGTCATAATCGATTCCTTCTTCTTGCCTATATTCTTGTGCAACCAACCTTGCTTTATTCCTAGTGATGCTTCCATTCTCGTCCATCTTATTCCTAAATACCCACTTAGTTCCTATCACTCCTTGATCTTGAGGTCTAGGCACCAAAGACCAGACCTTGCATCTTTCAAACTGGTTGAGTTCTTCTTGCATAGCAACGACCCAACAGGAATCTTGGAATGCTTCATCAATCTTCTTGGGTTCAACTTGAGATAATAAGGAAGTATGCTCGTCATAGTTCGATCTCCTTGTCTGAACACCAGAAAAAAGATCACCTATCACATTAGAGAGAAGGTGACTGCTGACTTCACGAACCTCCGGGGGTAAGTCTGGTTGGTCTGAGGTTTGCTGAAAATCTTCAATTGGAACGTTGTTAGATCCTTCAGCGAAGTCATGGAAGGTAAGTTGACGAAAAGGTTCTATAAGCTGGATAGGGAAATTCTCAACTTCTTCTTCCCTAGGAGTTGCATCTGGAGTAGGAACTTCAGGTGCGGTTTCAAAAGTGCGGTTTGAGGGAATTTCAGTTGAGGGTGCTGAATTTTGCGGTTGAGGTTTAGGTGCGGTTTGAGATTGTTCACCTGTTTAATTATGCTCAACAAAATCATCAGCAACATTTGAAGCCAAATGTGGCTCAAGGAGAGAATGCTCATCGAAAGTAACATGGACAGACTCAACTATTTTTAAACTAGTTTTATTGAAAACACGAAAAGCTTTTGAATGTTTAGCATACCCAACAAAAATACCTTCGTCGGCCTTGGCTTCGAATTTACCTCTATTTTCTCTTCCGTTGTAGAGGATAAAACATTTGCAGCCAAAGATCTTGTAGAATGCAATGTTGGGGGTTCTTCCTTGCCAAAGCTCATAGGGAGTCTTGTTATAGGTTTTGTTGATGAGGGAGCGGTTCTGAGTGAAGCATGCGGTATTGATTGTTTAGCCCAAAAATACTGAGGCAGCTTGGCTTCAGATATCATTGTCTTTCCAGCCTCAATCAACGTCCTGTTCTTTCTTTCCACAACCCCATTTTGTTGTGGAACACCAGCTGTTGAGAAATTTTGCCATGATCATCACAATACCGAGCAACACCGTTGTTCTTAAATTCTGTTCCATTATCTGATCGAACACTAACGATGTCGTCTTGTTTTTGAGTTTGGAGCCATCTAAAAAGTGCGGTGAGGATCTCATAACAATCATCTTTGGAAATCATCATCTCAACCCACGTATATCTTGAATAATCATCCACCACCACTAAAGTATATCTACTTCCTCCAATGCTGGCAGTGGTTACGGGTCCAAACAAATCTATGTGAAGCAGTTGTAAGCATCTTGAAGTTGACGGAGCGGTCTTGCTGGTGAAAGACGACGTGGATTGCTTACCAAGCTGGCATGCACTGCATTTCTCTGGATGGTGGTCAGCCACTTTGGGTAAACCACGAACGAGGTTTTCCCTACCAATCTTTGCAAGATACTTGAAGTTCAAGTGGCTCAACCTCTTGTGCCATAGACAACTATTTTCGCTCACATTTTTTTGGCTACAAAACAGAGATTAGTAATACTACATGCAGAATCTAGATCAATAATGTAAATATTACTCTTACGAATTCCTGTTGTGATGTACCCGATTTTTTTTTTGAAATCAAACGGAGTCGCCACGCCATTTTTGTTTTAAGGGCCAAAACTTTGAAAAATGCCCGAGATTATAAATTTGGGTTCGGAGGTCACGTTACACGCCGGGAAGGACGTTAGTGTGCACCCGAAATGCCTCGTAAAACGAGTCTTCCAAACATTTTAAAATCATTGGTTTGTGTGTGTGTGTGTTACTTTGGCCAAAAATAAGTTGAAACTGAGGAAAGTAAAAATTGGGAACTCTTTTTAAGGCTTTAAACTGATCCCATGATTTTTTGGATGATTTTTGGGTTGAGATTTGGAACTCAAAAGATTTTTGGAAGTTGAAAACCATTTCTGCCAGAATGAAAAAGGCAGTTGACCCTTGACTTTGAAATGGACTTTAGGGCTTGAAAACTCCAGAATCTGGGAAAAGTCCGAGAATGAAAAATGTTCAAAACACCTTAAATAAGGTTTCTATAAAAGAACTTTTCATTTTGGAGATGATTTGAGGGGTCAAAACCTTCTGGAAATCTCAGATATGAAATCTGGATTTCCAGAAACTGATGAACTGACCTTTAAAAGAAAATTTGAAAAAAGGAGTTTTACTCACGCAAAAAATAAAGTAAAATTATGTCTGGAAAGATCTGGATGTTGGCTACAAAAAGTATTTTGTAGTCAACACCAAATTCCAAGTTTCTGTATGTCCAAAAAATAGGAAAATGGACTGAGATCTCAGAACAATGCTACTGGACAGCAAGATGTTCTTGAGGGAAAATGTGATTTTTGGGGGATTTGCATCTATGTTCACCCCATTTTCATCCCTAGACTTGATTCCACTACTTTGTGTTAAGTGGTTATCATATTCAAGTCATCCTTGGGGAATTTTATGGGGTTTAAACATGTCCTTTGCAAAGGGAAAGGGGATATTTTGTAGAGATGAAATTAAAGAGACAAATCAACTAGAGATTTAAAATTTGGACCATTTGAGATGGTCATTCATGAAGATGAACTTCAAGATGACCATCTTAGGTCAAGACTTAAGTTAAATTAGACATAAAGCAAATCAAAATAAGAAGAACAAGATGAACAAGAGGTTAAAAGGGAATTTTAGGGTTTAGAGAAGGAGGGCTTTACCAATGGTGACACCCTATCTTCCTAGGCTTGGAATTTGACTTGAGGAGTATCAAGATTTGGTGTTTGACTTGAGGAGTATCAAAGATTTGGTGTTTTGGAGTTGTGTTTGGGTGGATTCAAGGCTTGAATGTGTTTAGGGTTTGATGATAGAGTTGATCAAAGAGAAAACAAGTAGATAACACTTAAGTCCTCTATGTTTTCTCCCTAATCTTCCTCTTGAGTAGTGTTTTAAGCTTGAGCTTGGTGTGTTTAAGAGTTATATGAGAATGGTTGAAGTGAAATTGGGAAAGGTTCAAGAGAAAATGGTGGCAATCTAAGGATTCCCACTGTTTTCTCTTTATTTTTCGCCAAAATGCAGCTTCTGTGTGTAAAATGTGTTATGTAGACTGAGAGAGGAGGGTTCAATTTATAGTCCCCTGTGAGAGGCAATCCTATCCGCGCGGAGGGTATCGTCAGCGTGCACTGTTCATCTGCTGCAGTGCTGGCTTTTGGACAGGAGGAATATTATTCAAAAAATTACAGCAGTTTGTTTTTCAACTTGCCTAATTCGGATTTTTCCAATTTCTTTTGCTTTTTGAGATTCTTTTCTTGGTTTAACTTTAAATGGAAATGCCCACTTTACCCTTACTTTGTTATAAAGGTTAGGAATTGTTAGAAATGTTAGTAATGTTAAAACTTTCGTTAATTTTCTAACGAAAATACTAATGGCTCAAATTGGAGCACTTACAGTAGCCCCTCGGCGACGGTGCTTTCGAAGGAAGCGGGGTCGTCGATAAGAGTAAGGCTCCATTTTTGACGGGATGATCAGGTGATCGAGTGGCTGAACCTAGCGATAGGCTACCTACGTATCCTTAAGAGGAATCAAGCCAGTTGTGGTTCGGGTCTTTGACCCTAAGATTTGACTATTTTTGGGGAAGTCGCCCTAAGATCTGACTATTTTTGGGAAGTCGCCCTATGATCTGACTATTTTTGGGAAGTCACCCTATGATCTGACTATTTTTGGGAAGTCACCCTATGGCTTGACTATTTTTGGGAAGTCGCCCTGTAATCTGACTGTTTTTGGGAAGTCACCCTAAGGTTTTGACTGTTTTGGGGAAGTCGCCCTAAGATCTGACTATTTTTGGGAAGTCACCCTAAGATCTGACTATTTTTGGGAAGTCACCCTATGGTTTGACTATTTTTGGGAAGTCGCCCTGTAATCTGACTGTTTTTGGGAAGTCACCCTAAGGTCTGACTATTTTTGGGAAGTCGCCCTATGGTTTGACTATTTTGGGGAAGTCGCCCTATGATCTGACTATTTTTGGGAAGTCACCCTATGATCTGACTATTTTTGGGAAGTCGCCCTATGGTTTGACTATTTTGGGGAAGTCGCCCTATGATCTGACTATTTTTGGGAAGTCACCCTATGATCTGACTATTTTTGGGAAGTCGCCCTATGACCTGACTATTTTTGGGAAGTCACCCTAAGGTTTTGACTGTTTTGGGGAAGTCGCCCTAAGATCTGACTATTTTTGGGAAGTCGCCCGGGTAATAATTTCGGCTTGTCGAATTAGGGGATGATTACGATTTAGGTGCCTCGAACCTTGATGAAGTCGCCCTATGGCTTGACTATTTTTGGGAAGTCGCCCTGTAATCTCGTGTTGTGTGTTGAAATCGAAGTGATAGCGTTTTAGGTGCCTCGAACCTTGATGATGGCGTTTTAGGTGCCTCGAACCTTGATTTGAAGGGATCGGTCTTACTTTTGCTGCCGAGGATAATGGGAAAAGAAGCGGGATTCCGTTAATTTCGCTGGGGATTTTGTTAGCCTAAGTTGGAGTTTAGTTCAGGAGTATGAACCTAAATGGGGACTTAGTTCAGGAGTATGATCCTAAGTCGAGGTTTTGTTCAGGAGTATGAACCTAAATGGGGACCTAGTTCAGGAGTATGATTCTAAGTCAAGGTTTAGTTCAGGAGTATGAACCTAAATGGGGACCTAGTTCAGGAGTATGATTCTAAGTCAAGGTTTAGTTCAGGAGTATGAACCTAGTTCAGGAGTATGATCCTAAGTCGAGGTTTTGTTCAGGAGTATGAACCTAAATGGGGACCTAGTTCAGGAGTATGATTCTAAGTCAAGGTTTAGTGCCTGAGGGAGACTATTTGAAGGTGTTCTCGCTGGGGAAGATTCGGGCTTACGAGAACTATCGGGGAAAAGGGTGACCATATTGGTCAAGCGGCTGGACCTATGGTAGGCTACCTACGTATCCTTGAGAGGAATCAAGCCAGTCGTAGTTCGAAAATTGCCGGGGATGATCTTTGATGGTTTGACAGTATTTGGGAGTTACCCGAGTTTTTGATGATAATATTCTTTTAGAAAAGTAGTTGACTAAGATATGCTTTCATACCTGTGCTGTGCTTACCTGTAGCTGCCGGAAGGACTGAGGCTACGGCTGATGTTGATGAAGAGTTGTTAGGTTGCCGTTCGTGGGACGGTTTCCGCCGACGATTTGCTGTCTTTGGAGGCATTTTGACCTGAAGGAGGAGTTTGGTTGAGTCTGTATCTTGCTGGTGATCGTCAACCTTGTAGAGGTTGTTGAGCTTGTCTTCACATTGGGACTTCTTGCTTTTGAGAACTTGGTGTCTCTGACCGCATTGTATTTGAGAACTTGGTGTCCCTGACCGATTTGTATTTGAGAACTTGGCGTCCCTGACCGATTTGTATTTGGAGAACTTGGCGTCCCTGACCGATTTGTATTGGAGAACTTGGCGTCTCGGCGGTTGCATTTTGAGAACTTGGCGTCTCTGACCGATTTGTATTGGAGAACTTGGCGTCTCTTACCGAACTGTATTGGAGAGCTTGGCATCCCTGACCAATTTGTATTGGAGAGCTTGGAGTCCCTGACCGATTTGTAGACACTTGAGGCGGTCTTCATATGTTTGTGGATGTTGGGGGATGTTTTCATCCATTTGAGGTCGTCTTAGGTGAAGATCATCCTTGCCGAAAAGGGGTATTACGTTTGAATTCCTGCATTTGTTAGTGAAGAGGAAGATGCATATATGGCATTCATGATGCCGGATGCGTGCATAGAACCAAAATTGATTATGAGATGATGCATTTACTTGCTTTCGAAGATGCACTTGGCCTAAGTTTTTGGCAGGGAAATTATGATTTATGATCTTCAATCACTTAGGATTGTTCCTATTGACTTCAAGTTTTGCGCATGCTACATGAGCCCTTGGGAGATTTTTGTGGGGACGCATGGGTATGGAGACTGCTTGGAACAGATTTTGAGCAAGTGGGGGGTGAGCGCCCTCGATCGCGATTAAAACAGCGGCTGTTGATGAGGTTTTGTTAATAGTATCACATGGACCTCAATTTTGATGAGATTGGATTCGGATCCCGGGTCTTGATTGAAATTTTCCCTCTCATTCTTGGTCATTTGAAGCTGATGCTGACAGGCTCTAGGGCACGTTGATACGAGTGAAGCTTCTTTCATTTGGGTGAGCTGTAACTTTGGCCGAAACCTTATCCGGAGAATGATTTGATGGAATTGCTAATGCCGGGAGAAACCCTGATTTTGAATTCCGATGCTACGGGAAGCTGCCGTGTACCAAGTTCCGAAGCTGAAATTCTTTCTTGATAAAATTCGGGTCCAAAAGACCATCTTGACAAAGCCCCCGGATCCTGAGTAGGCAAAGTCCAGATTTTGAAGAAGCGACTTGGCGAGTCTATCTCGTAGTGAAGAACCCAATGTGGACCCAAAGATGACTATAGAAGCCCCAGCTTGAAGAGCCGATACAGAAGAACCTGGGAGAACCGCTTAGCAAGCCCGGCGTGAATAAATTCGGAAGCGATCTTACAGACGAGTCGTCATGTGACCAGGGAGGCACCTATCTTTTCAGATCTTAGTCAACCAGTTACTGGACAAGACTCAGAAATGTTTACGGGCAGGGGCATATCTTTTGAAAGGTGGGAATTTCTCCCGAATTTGTGTATGACACTCTTGCTTTTGGTTTGACTCTTTTGAGAGAGTATAAGCATCACAAGGTGTGGAAAAGTGTATGGAAGCCCCTGCTGACAGAAAGACAGTGTTTGGCTCTATTTCCCTATGATGGAGAGAGAGAAGACTTGTCGAGACACTTGAAAACTTGTTTTATTCGTGATGATCACAAGGCTGCTTAAAACCCTTTGTTAATGTTCGGGTTATTCAACCCTTAAATCTGACATGAACAAATATTTTGATTAATCACAAGGAGAAAACCAACTGATATCGAGAATCAAGCTCGAAAAGACGGAAAGTGTATAGGGACGATCCTTGATGAGACCGGATTTTTTTTGAGATTTGTTTGTGATTTCGACCGGACCATTTCTGGTTGCCTACGTTCCCTCCATTATGAAGAGCTCAGGTCGCCGTAGTTCGGACATATCCCGAATGAAGAGAGAATGAGTGTGAAAATTCAAGACTTTGAGGTCTTCAGGGGAATTTGAGAATTGGAGATTTGAATAACATATCCCCTTAGAGTGTCCATGAAAGACACGGATGCGAAGTCCCAGTGGGACATCCACGGCAAGTGTTTGTGGAGTAGAAATGAATTATGCTCACGTGAAATGTCGAATGAATCAAATTTGAATTTGCACAATCTTTGATTGATGATTTCGAATCAAGATGAATTAGATTCCAATTTAAGCAAGCAATGAAGCATTAATTTGATTTAGATCTTAAAGATTTTACGATGAAATTGCTATCCGATAGGAATTGCAGCTGGGTTTCTGGGCTTCGATCGGCCATCAGGTGATTTGGGAAATTTTGACCTCTTAAGATGAGAGGTCAGCTGGGCCTTTTGCTGACTGAGCCTCTAAAGATGAGAGGTTGGCTTGCAGGGATGTGTTCAGGAGTATGAACCTAAATGGGGACCTAGTTCAGGAGTATGATTCTAAGTCAAGGTTTAGTTCAGGAGTATGAACCTAGTTCAGGAGTATGATCCTAAGTCGAGGTTTTGTTCAGGAGTATGAACCTAAATGGGGACCTAGTTCAGGAGTATGATTCTAAGTCAAGGTTTAGTGCCGGAGGGAGACTATTTGAAGGTGTTCTCGCTGGGGAAGATTCGGGCTTACGAGAACTATCGGGGAAAAGGGTGACCATATTGGTCGTCAAGCGAGCCGGGACCTATGGTAGGCTACCTACGTATCCTTGAGAGGAATCAAGCCAGTCGTAGTTCGAAAATTGCTGGGGATGATCTTTGATGGTTTGACAGTATTTGGGAGTTACCCGAGTTTTTGATGATAATATTCTTTTAGAAAAGTAGTTGACTAAGATATGCTTTCATACCTGTCTTTGTGCTTACAGTAGGCTGCCGGAAGGGCGAGGCTACGGGCGATGTTGATGAAGAGTTGTTAGGTTGCCGTTCGTGGGACGGTTTCGCCGACGATTTCTTTGTCTTTGGAGGCATTTTGACCTGAAGGAGGAGTTTGGTTGAGTACGTATCTTCTTGGTGATCGTCAACCTTGTAGAGGTTGTTGAGCTTGTCTTCACATTGGGACTTCTTGCTTTTGAGAACTTGGTGTCTCTGACCGCATTGTATTTGAGAACTTGGTGTCCCTGACCGATTTGTATTTGAGAACTTGGCGTCCCTGACCGATTTGTATTTGGAGAACTTGGCGTCCCTGACCGATTTGTATTGGAGAACTTGGCGTCTCTGACTGATTTGCATTTTGAGAACTTGGCGTCTCTGACCGATTTGTATTGGAGAACTTGGCGTCTCTTACCGAACTGTATTGGAGAGCTTGGCATCCCTGACCGATTTGTATTGGAGAGCTTGGCGTCCCTGACCGATTTGTAGACACTGGAGGCGGTCTTCATATGTTTGTGGATGTTGGGGGATGTTTTCATCCATTTGAGGTCGTCTTAGGTGAAGATCATCCTTGCCGAAAAGGGGTATTACGTTTGAATTCCTGCATTTGTTAGTGAAGAGGAAGATGCATATATGGCATTCATGATGGCGGATGCGTGCATAGAACCAAAAATGATTATGAGATGATGCATTTACTTGCTTTCGAAGATGCACTTGGCCTAAGTTTTTGGCAGGGAAATTATGATTTATGATCTTCAATCACTTAGGATTGTTCCTATTGACTTCAAGTTTTGCGCATGCTACATGAGCCCTTGGGAGATTTTTGTGGGGACGCATGGGTATGGAGACTGCTTGGAACAGATTTTGAGCAAGTGGGGGGTGAGCGCCCTCGATCGCGATTAAAACAGCGGCTGTTGATGAGGTTTTGTTAATAGTATCACATGGACCTCAATTTTGATGAGATTGGATTCGGATCCCGGGTCTTGATTGAAATTTTCCCTCTCATTCTTGGTCATTTGAAGCTGATGCTGACAGGCTCTAGGGCACGTTGATACGAGTGAAGCTTCTTTCATTTGGGTGAGCTGTGACTTTGGCCGAAACCTTATCCGGAGAATGATTTGATGGAATTGCTAATGCCGGGAGAAACCCTGATTTTGAATTCCGATGCTACGGGAAGCTGCCGTGTACCAAGTTCCGAAGCTGAAATTCTTTCTTGATAAAATTCGGGTCCAAAAGACCATCTTGACAAAGCCCCCGGATCCTGAGTAGGCAAAGTCCAGATTTTGAAGAAGCGACTTGGCGAGTCTATCTCGTAGTGAAGAACCCAATGTGGACCCAAAGATGACTATAGAAGCCCCAGCTTGAAGAGCTGATACAGAAGAACCTGGGAGAACCGCTTAGCAAGCCCCAGCGTGAATAAATTCAGAGCAGTCTTACTGTAGACAGAGTCGTCATGTGACCAGGGAGGCACCTATCTTTTCAGATCTTAGTCAACCAGTTACTGGACAAGACTCAGAAATGTTTACGGGCAGAGGCATATCTTTTGAAAGGTGGGAATTTCTCCCGAATTTGTGTATGACACTCTTGCTTTTGGTTTGACTCTTTTGAGAGAGTATAAGCATCACAAGGTGTGGAAAAGTGTATGGAAGCCCCTGCTGACAGAAAGACAGTGTTTGGCTCTATTTCCCTATGATGGAGAGAGAGAAGACTTGTCGAGACACTTGAAAACTTGTTTTATTCGTGATGATCACAAGGCTGCTTAAAACCCTTTGCTAATGTTCGGGTTATTCAACCCTTAAATCTGACATGAACAAATATTTTGATTAATCACAAGGAGAAAACCAACTGATATCGAGAATCAAGCTCGAAAAGACGGAAAGTGTATAGGGACGATCCTTGATGAGACCGGATTTTTTTTGAGATTTGTTTGTGATTTCGACCGGACCATTTCTGGTTGCCTACGTTCCCTCCATTATGAAGAGCTCAGGTCGCCGTAGTTCGGACATATCCCGAATGAAGAGAGAATGAGTGTGAAAATTCAAGACTTTGAGGTCTTCAGGGGAATTTGAGAATTGGAGATTTGAATAACATATCCCCTTAGAGTGTCCATGAAAGACACGGATGCGAAGTCCCAGTGGGACATCCACGACAAGTGTTTGTGGAGTAGAAATGAATTATGCTCACGTGAAATGTCGAATGAATCAAATTTGAATTTGCACAATCTTTGATTGATGATTTCGAATCAAGATGAATTAGATTCCAATTTAAGCAAGCAATGAAGCATTAATTTGATTTAGATCTTAAAGATTTTACGATGAAATTGCTATCCGATAGGAATTGCAGCTGGGTTTCTGGGCTTCGATCGGCCATCAGGTGATTTGGGAAATTTTGACCTCTTAAGATGAGAGGTCAGCTGGGCCTTTTGCTGACTGAGCCTCTAAAGATGAGAGGTTGGCTTGCAGGGATGTGTTTGGGAAATCTATGGCGGGAAAGATTGATTGCCTCTAAGAATGAGAGGTCAAATTTTGACTTTGTCCAAAGGCGAGGATAATGGGAATATCCTCTAAAATCGAGAGGATGGCTCGGGATTGATTTAAGGTAATGGTGAGAGGAATATCCAAGCTATTGACAACTTTTCGCGAACTTGCGAGAATTCAGGCTCCTTTTTGATCATCGGAGAGCTTCTTGAGAAGTCGGGGATTTTTTACCGAATTTTGAGGATCGACAGTCCTTTTTTTTTTGAAGCTTCTTTTGCTTGAGCTTTTTTTTTGTTTGACTTGGAAAGCCTCCCGAGGAGTTGAGGATTGTCTTTGTCCTTCCTTCATGGCTTGAGATATTTTGCGCATCGCCGACTCTCGAAGCTAACTTCTTGGGCTCGCTTGGACTTTCTCTCAGTAAGGAGCAAAAATGATGGCTAAACCGGGTTTCAAAACACGCCGATCTTGAAATGAAAGGGTATTGTTTAGTGAGGGTGAGGTAATGGCTTTCCTATGGGTGAAAGGCTTCAACCGCAATCCCTATCGGATGACCTAAACGAGATTAAATCTTTATTGCTTGCTTAAGCTTTAAATGAGAAAAGATCCATGCAAATTCATCGAGCAACGAGATGATGAGGCTGATGAAAGGGATGTGAGCATATGAGATGCAAGATGGGGAGTTGGTAAGCCCCAATTTGAGAGGGATATCAATTGATTTTCTCACTCCAATTAATTTAAATGTTAATTATTTCAAAGAATTAGTAGTTGAGCAGCACAAGTGATCATCTAGGATAAAACCATTTCAATTAAGTGTAACGTGAGTGTGCAAGTGATGTCTCGAGTCTAGCAAGAAAAGAAGAAAGACTTATATATATATATATATATATATATATATATATATATATATATATATATATATATATATATAAATTTTAAATGATAGTTAAGCTATCTTTCCACAACATTCGAGGTGGACAAAATCGACAAGTGTCCAAGATGGACTTAGATGAAAGAAAAATACTAGAACCTACGAAGGTTGACTAAAAGACTATTTTAGAGATAGGTAGCCCCTAGTCTAGCTGCTCTTTGCTGTTGGATCATGCATCTTTTCTTCGGCCAGAGACGGGAGCTATTGCAGGTCTTCCGATCAGGACTTCTTTGTCAACTTCTTGCTCAATCCAACCATCTTCCTTGCCTGCGATGACTGGTTCATTGACCTCGCAAAGGGACGAGTCAAACTCCATCGTGCCCACAAGGCTTGAACCACCAAACTCGATCATGTTGACACTCATGTTGTTGTTTCTAGGGAATGGGTTACTGATTGTATTGGGCCCTTCAGGCACTTCTAACCTCCCTTGCTCAATCAACCCTTGGATTGCCTTTTTCAAGGGGACGCAATCATCTGTTAGGTACCCATGGTACTGATGAAAGGCACAATGCTTGGAGGTATCCAAAGGAGCATTGGGGTTTCTGGGCTGATAATTTTCTAAAGGCCGGAGCAAACCTTCTTTTACCAAACCTCTGAAGATATCACTCAAAGGCATCCCAAGGTTTCCCAAGCCTTGGAGCCGGGATCTGGGTGTGTCAGGTTTCTTGGGCACAAAGGAAGTGGCATTGTTACAGTCCTGTCCCGCATAGGGCTGGGCAGGAGCCGTGTTGGAGGTGGAGGAAACCCGGTATCTGTAGGCAGGTGCAGCAGCCGGTTGCTGATTGTAAGCCTTCTCAAATTTAGCCCGGAGTTGACCATTGCCCGCAAGTCTGCGTAGGGAAGTGGCTGAGGAGGCTCTCGGATGTGGTTTCAAGCATGAGCGGAAGATGTCTAAGCGCTCCTCATCGAGAGGGAGGAATGGCCATTTCACTGAGCTTCAAGTTCCACCTCTTATAGAAATCCCCAATACTCTCATCAGGGCGCTGCATCGTTGTCTGCAGGTCAACTCTGTTTGTTTCCCATTCCAAGTTGGCTTTATACTTATCAGTGAAAGTACTGGTAATCTGGTCCCATGTAGCCCTAGCTTCAGGCTTCAATCGAAAGAACCATTTCAAAGCTCCTGACTTTAAAGAGAGACTGAAGTAGTCGGCCAACTGCTGATTTGTGCATCCCTTGGCTTTCATTGCCAAAGTGTATGTGTCCAGGTGAGTTTTCGGGCATGCAGTCCCATCAAACTGGTCTAGATTAGGCATCACAAACTTGTGAGGCGGGGGCATAATGGAGTCCGGGTCCGTAGGCCGGAAGGCAGCTTTCTTAGCAGTCAATTCAGCAATTTGTGCTTTCATCTCCTTGTGTTGTTCCATGAACCAGGCCAGGTGAGGGTCCTGTGGTGGAGCTAGAGAGTTCAAACCAGTGACTGTGCTGGAGAGAGGAGTTACCACTGGCGGCACACTGGTGGAAGGGATACCATATTCCGGGGCATAGGTGAAAACCTGTCCTTGGCCCAAATTACCCTGGGGAGTGTAGGTAGGAGCTTGGGCAAAGGGATAGAACCCAGCGACTTCTTTGTTGGCTTCCAATCGGCGAGAGAAGATGGAGGCGGATCTGAGGTAGCCGAGATGGCTTGGATTTCCGGAGTGAGGCCCATAAGTAGGCTTAAGTGCGGGCCGCCTTGTCCTGGATTGTTGAATTGCATGGCTGGTTGTGGCGAGGATGCATAACCGAGAGGATACTGTGGTCCTAGTGATTCGATGGAAACTGGGATGGGGGCTTGGTAACCCATTGAACCCCGAGTGAGAAATGGGTTTGCGGAAGATGTGTGAGGAGCTTGGTGAGCTAGCATCATTCGAGGAGGGGCTCCCGACCGTTGCCCCGAACCAAACCGTGGTGGCATTCCAAACCGTTGCGAAAGTCCGGATCGATTGGTCCCAACCGAGGCGGGATCCCAATTTGATGTGGCATTCGGGGTATCCCCAACCATGGGAAGGCATTTCGTGCGACTTTGTCCCAGCGAGGCATTGCGGCGGCTCGCCCCGTCGCTGCGTGGATCCGGTGGTTACTGCGGTTGGGGGAGCCGGGCGACCCGAGATCGAGGAGCATGGGCTCTGGTGGTAGTACCGTGGGAGGCCGGTGGTGGCATCTGGAGTAGTCGGGTTGACCAAGAGCGGGATTGAGGTCTTCCTCTTCTTCCACGGTGAAGGTGCCATGCGGGTTGAGGCGGCGGCCAATCCATGGCTTTTGATAGCCTCCATAAGGTTCATGCTTGTGCTTCTGTCGCACTCTCATCTGTTCGGCTAAGCGATTCCATTGCGGTTGTTTGAGGAGTCCCGGGAGACGGAGTGACGTTGTCCCCATCGTTACCGGCGATGCGAGACATTCGAAACCCGGAGTCGGAACAAACGGTGAAGGCCGACGATGCGCTTGACTCTTCCCAAGCGATCAAACGGTGACCCGGTGCCGAAACCAAGTTTTGTGCGGAGGCTGCGGGGGAAAGACACGAGGGTTCAGATGTTTGGGAATTGAAGGTGGGTAGGCATTTGGGCTTTGGGCTCATGCAACATGCAGTTATTTGTTCTTGTTTACTTAAAACATGTTTTATTAACCTAATCGGTTGGAAAAGATTACTCTTCTTTTTCGCAAACTACTCTGGATCCTGGATCAGTGGGCCCCGTCACTACGTCTATAAGCCCCTCGTATTCCACACGTATTTCGACCTCCCGGGGTGGACGGCCGAGGCGAGGGTCCTATAGGGCAAGCGGGTCCCACCGACCGAAAGAAAAACGATCCTAAAAGTCGGCGGGTAATCGAGTCTTAACGAGCATTCGATGTACATTACGGACAAAGCTGACGTCAAAGTCAAGATCATGTCCGAGGGCTCGACAAAAAGTCGGCGTGATTTGGACTGATAAATGTTCACGATTGATCTTGACTTGTCGTCAATTAGGCCGTAATTAGGCATGGAATAATCATTAATCCTTGATGACTCAGTGTCATGCTGGGAGTCTGTGTATAATTTGTGCCAGTCAGAGCCGAAGTCAAGGCGCCGGTCAATATCTTGGTCAAAGTCTGCGACGAAAAACCGGCAGAACTTCGACTGATTAGGGTCCCCGAAAGATATTGAGTCGGTATGCCGACAAAGGCTTGAAAGGAAAGGTCTATACACAGACAGGGCATGACACAGACCAGACAAAAAACCAACCGGGTCTCGGACAAAGTGTGTCACGGACAAGTCCATGGTCGACACGAGGCTCCATGGGATGTTTGAGTAGTCCTGTGCTTGCACCGAGAGGCGTAATAAGACCAAACGGGCCGCGACAAGGATTTCCCCGGGTTAGGGACGTAGTGTGCAGTGTAAGGTCACGTGCGCGTAGTGTGCAAGCAGTCTATCTTCTTTTTCTGAGTAAAATAGAAATTTTTCATGTGTCTTAAAAAGAATGATGCATGATTTTTTTTTTTGAAAATTTTCTTTTTTTTTTGAAACTCTTTTTCTTTTTGATTTTTTTTCTTTTTTGAATTTTTTTTTTTGAAATTTAATGAACAAATAAGCACATAAGCACAAAAATTCCAACAGTTAGGGACATGATTCCGACAGTCAAAATTTTGACTTTTTCCGAGGCGGCCAAAACAACACGAAAATGTGCAAAAATCAACACACACAACAAATGATTTTTAATGCCGGGACGGAAGCTTGACCCTCAAAAGCTTTTCTTTTTTTTTGAAAACGATGATACCGGTACGTGGGATTGTTAAACCACAATTTATCCCCGACTCGTGTTAGGAGGCGATAACGGGAAGTTTAATGGTTTCCACCAATATACCAAATATCATTTTTTTTTTAGAAAAAGCTCATCTCTTATTCCCCAGCGGAGTCGCCACTGTGATGTACCCGATTTTTTTTTTGAAATCAAACGGAGTCGCCACGCCATTTTTGTTTTAAGGGCCAAAACTTTGAAAAATGCCCGAGATTATAAATTTGGGTTCGGAGGTCACGTTACACGCCGGGAAGGACGTTAGTGTGCACCCGGAATGCCTCGTAAAACGAGTCTTCCAAACATTTTAAAATCATTGGTTTGTGTGTGTGTGTGTGTGTGTTACTTTGGCCAAAAATAAGTTGAAACTGAGGAAAGTAAAAATTGGGAACTCTTTTTAAGGCTTTAAACTGATCCCATGATTTTTTGGATGATTTTTGGGTTGAGATTTGGAACTCAAAAGATTTTTGGAAGTTGAAAACCATTTCTGCCAGAATGAAAAAGGCAGTTGACCCTTGACTTTGAAATGGACTTTAGGGCTTGAAAACTCCAGAATCTGGGAAAAGTCCGAGAATGAAAAATGTTCAAAACACCTTAAATAAGGTTTCTATAAAAGAACTTTTCATTTTGGAGATGATTTGAGGGGTCAAAACCTTCTGGAAATCTCAGATATGAAATCTGGATTTCCAGAAACTGATGAACTGACCTTTAAAAGAAAATTTGAAAAAAGGAGTTTTACTCACGCAAAAAATAAAGTAAAATTATGTCTGGAAAGATCTGGATGTTGACTACAAAAAGTATTTTGTAGTCAACACCAAATTCCAAGTTTCTGTATGTCCAAAAAATAGGAAAATGGACTGAGATCTCAGAACAATGCTACTGGACAGCAAGATGTTCTTGAGGGAAAATGTGATTTTTGGGGGATTTGCATCTATGTTCACCCCATTTTCATCCCTAGACTTGATTCCACTACTTTGTGTTAAGTGGTTATCATATTCAAGTCATCCTTGGGTAATTTTATGGGGTTTAAACATGTCCTTTGCAAAGGGAAAGGGGATATTTTGTAGAGATGAAATTAAAGAGACAAATCAACTAGAGATTTAAAATTTGGACCATTTGAGATGGTCATTCATGAAGATGAACTTCAAGATGACCATCTTAGGTCAAGACTTAAGTTAAATTAGACATAAAGCAAATCAAAATAAGAAGAACAAGATGAACAAGAGGTTAAAAGGGAATTTTAGGGTTTAGAGAAGGAGGGCTTTACCAATGGTGACACCCTATCTTCCTAGGCTTGGAATTTGACTTGAGGAGTATCAAGATTTGGTGTTTGACTTGAGGAGTATCAAGATTTGGTGTTTTGGAGTTGTGTTTGGGTGGATTCAAGGCTTGAATGTGTTTAGGGTTTGATGATAGAGTTGATCAAAGAGAAAACAAGTAGATAACACTTAAGTCCTCTATGTTTTCTCCCTAATCTTCCTCTTGAGTAGTGTTTTAAGCTTGAGCTTGGTGTGTTTAAGAGTTATATGAGAATGGTTGAAGTGAAATTGGGAAAGGTTCAAGAGAAAATGGTGGCAATCTAAGGATTCCCACTGTTTTCTCTCTATTTTCGCCAAAATGCGGCTTACGTGTGTAAAATGTGTTATGTGGCGAGAGAGGAGGGTTCAATTTATAGTCCCCTGTGAGAGACAAATCCTATCCGCGCGGAGGGTATCGTCGGCGTGCCTTTGTTCATCCGCTGATCGGCTTTTGGACAGGAGGAATATTATTCAAAAAATTACAGCAGTTTGTTTTTCAACTTGCCTAATTCGGATTTTTCCAATTTCTTTTGCTTTTTGAGATTCTTTTCTTGGTTTAACTTTAAATTGCAATGCCCACTTTACCCTTACTTTGTTAGAAAGGTTAGGAATTGTTAGAAATGTTAGTAATGTTAAAACTTTCGTTAATTTTCTAACGAAAATACTAACGGCTCAAATTGGAGCACTTACACCTGTGAGTAGGGTGACTCCGGAAATGCTATCTTTGATAAAGCAGTTTGATGACGTGAAGTTGTAAAGCATTCCTTTGTCGCAGAATTGAGAAATTGAAAGGAGGTTGTGCTTGAGTCCTTCAACAAGAGAAATCTTCTCAATGGTTAGGTTTCCTCTCCTTATAACACCATATCCAATGGTCTTGCCTTTGTTGTTGTCACCAAAGGTTACAGACGGACCACTTGCTTCAATGACATCTTCAAGTAATAATCTATCTCCAGTCATATGTCTTGAGCAGCCACTGTCAAGATACCATTTATTATTCTTGGAGTGACCAGCCATTAAACAGAGGACCTGAAATGTAAACATTAAGAACGAGGTCCCCCTTTATTCCTTGGGTCCTGAAGTTAGCAACCCTTTACGACCCACACCTGTTTGACAGAAGGAGGTTTACTCTTCCTGACATTGGATGTGAACCGCAAAAGGCATTCTGCAGCCTTGTGACCTAAACCATCACACACAGAATATTTATAAAAGCTACAAGCATCATGAGGTTTTACTAACTCCTTACTCTTCTTAGGAGTTGCATGCGGTTTGGGAGGAGCGGTTGCAGCCTTGACAAAGGGAACTGGCTTTGGTTTGACCACATATTTTCTAGGAACGCTATTCTTGCTTTTGAAGGCAGGAGGAGCGGTCGAAGAAGAGGCGCGGTCAGCCTTGGAGTTGCCAGTACCACCTTTTCCACCAGAAGAGGTTGGAGCAGGGACACGACCAATTCCATATGCCATTTCTTCTTCAGCTGCATCCTTAGAATCCTTTGGCTTCATCTGGGAATTCTTCCCATATTGCTTCCCCTTTGGGTAGACATAATTAATTTGTCGTCCTTTACCCTTAGAGTTTGCATGCTTTCCCTTAGGAATTTCTTTAGTTAGTTTCAAAATTTTCTCATCCTTTTCACTGCAGGATGCACACTTCTCCTCTTCAGCAGATCCAAATCCTAGACCCTCCTTAATTCCAGATGGAACTTGGGAATCTATGATTTGATCTGCGTAGGATTTTGACTTTGTCCACCCATCAATGATCTTTTGGAGATCGAGTTTCTGGGCAACTAGGTCATCATTACGGAGTTGAAGTGCAGCAACCTTAGTTTCAAGGATGCGGTTTTGATCAGCAAGAGGAGTCATCTTTTTGATTTGGTCCTTAAGATTTGAAATTTCAGACCTCATCACAGTTTTCTCCGTCTTGTACAGATTAAGTTCATCATGAGCTAGGCTTAAGGCTTTCTTAAGATTAGAGAATTGATGAATCACCATTTCAGCTTCCTTGAACATCCTTTCATGTTCCATGGGAGAAACCTCTTCCACCATCTTTTTCAAAATTTTCTTCTTTTGGAATTATTTTTGAAGGTGGAGCATTTGTAGACGAGAAAATGGGACGTGAATACGAACAATTTCCTATCTTAATGCTGGGAGTAAGTTTGATATTATCATCCAACTTAAAATTTGGAAGTTTTGCAGAAACTTTTTTTTCCTCCATATCTTGCAACTCGTCTGACTCAGAATCTGATTCATCGGAAGCATCTGCAACTAAACAGAGATTAACCTCTTCGGTTTCATCGTCACTTCCATCATCAGAATCCGTTTCAATCCAAGTTGCCAATTCCTTGGAATTCTCTTCCTCCTCAGCAACCATTCCCTTGCGACGAGAAAATTTCGCAGGAGAGGTTTTCTTTTTCATGTATTTGTATTTAGGCTGTGGACACTCAGATGCAAAGTGACCAGATTTTCTACAGTTGTAGCAAACTAGATCACTCTTTTTCTTTGCATCTCCAGCCTTAGAAAACGTTGCAGGAGGTTTGCCTTTTGAAAATGATTTTGTGAAAGGTTTTGAGGATTTTCTAAATTTTTGGAATCTTTTCACAAACATGGCAAAATCATCATCATCCATCTCGATGAGTGATGAGGTTGATATGGAAGGATCAACAGTTTTATTGGATGTAGATGGTTTCTCCTCATGTTCCACGACGGACATGGAAAGCGATTTGGTTTTCCCTTCAATCTCTTCAATATGATTTAATTTTAATTCATAGACTCTAAGATTGGCGTACAAGTTACTTAACAACCAAGTACCCAAAACTTTGGAGTCTTCTAGAGAGGTAGCCTTATTTACCCATCTAGAACCTAAAGCAGATAGGAAAGTCATATTGATTTCCTTATCGGTTAAAGTTTTGCCAAGAGATCTACAAGCATTAACTACCTCAACATAGCGGTCGTAGGTTTGACGCATGGTTTCGTTGGATTTTCTGTTGAAGTTGTTGTGGGATCTTTCAACAGCATATAATTTGCTTTCCTTGCATTCGTCATCACCTTCGAGGTAGCTCTCTATGCATCCCACATCTGCTTTGCGGTTTTGAGGTACATTACTTTCTGAAGAGTTGAAACTGGAAGGGTTCCTAAAATGATGTGCCTTGCCTTGCTGTCCAAGGCAGCTAATCTCTTCTCTTCATCCGACCACTCATCTTTAGGCTTTTTGACCTCTGGAGTTTCTGTATTGGTGGTTGCATCAGTGTTGGCCTTCATGGGAACAAACGGGCCATTGATTACGCATTCCACCAGCATCTCATCAATTGTTTCCAAATGAATGAGCATTCTGCATTTCCAGATGTCGAAGTGGTCTTCGTCCAAGATTGGAATGTGTGAATAGTTAACAGTAGTCATTGTCTTTGTATTTGCCATATTGAATCGGCACACAAGCTGTTAAGCTTGAAAAACAGTGGTTTTAAAATGTGTTAGCTCTGATACCACTTGTTGGTCCCAAAGGTGGCAACAAGGGTGAAAATACAGCTAGAGGGGGGTGAATAGCTGTTTAAAATTTTTCGCCCTCGATTTAAAACTAATCCTCTATACTTACAAAACCTCTTGCAGTGTATAAGAAACTGCAATTAGAGTTATAAAATGCACAGCGGAATAATAAAGTTATAAAGCGGTTTTGGGAGAGGCAGTTTGTAAAGCGGTTTAGTTAAAGCGGTTTTGACAAGTGCAGTTTTACAAACAAGTGTAATTTTGACAATGTTAATCCAAACACTATTTCACAATAATGGATATCTAAATAAAGATCAAACAGAGAGAAATGTAGATAATCAGTAAGCACAAGAAATATAAATGCAGAAAGTAAGAACACAATATTTGGAGTGGTTCAATCGATAAACGATCTACGTCCACTACCAAGATGGTTAGTCTTGGATTTTCAAGAGTGATTTTACTATGAGTATGAGAGATTACAAGGTACAAAGATCAATACTCAAATCTAAAATTTATTCTATGAAGATCAAATCCTAAGACTATAACCAGTGTATTTCAAGTGATTAATCTATGTGATTAAACAAGTGAGGTGTGTGTGTGAGAACAAGATCAAGGCTCTTTAAATCTATGAGATGTAGAGCACAATGATTTTTGAATGTGTTAAGGCTTGATTTCTGGGCTGGGGAATATTTCTTGAAGGTTGAAGATGAAGATTCAAAGGACTTAGAATTTCTGGGCAGAGCTTCAACTTCTTATGAACTCACAACAATTTCTCAAGTTTCAAGCAAGCTTCAAATGATGAAGGTTGGGGGTATTTATACCCAAGAATCAGGAATATAGCCGTTGGACACAGCTGTTGTAAGGACAGTCCTTGATGCATTCTCATTGGTCCACAGCAATCACTTTTGTCCTTTGGAACTGTTGATGCAGGTAAAGCTGATCAGACCTCAGCTGCAATCAAGGTGGTTAGGACATCTGTCACCTTTTTAAGATCCTTGCAGATCTTGTCTGAAAAGTAGTCACGTGACAAGATATGGTGGTTGACATTTGATATTGCTGACGTGGATTCCAACGGTCAAAGGGGTTCACTACAAGTAGCCAATCATTGGGACGGTTCTGGTGATGAGCGGTTTGACAAAAAACGGTTTACACCAGAAGAGGATTTCCAAGAGGCAGTTGTTAGGAGCGGTTCCACGTGAACTGCACTTGGAGTTCAGGAGCGGTTCTAAGGTAGGAATTCACCATGCGGTTTGTACGAGCGGTTCCAAGAGGAATAGAGAAAACGCGGTCTGAACTTCTGAACTGTAAATCCTCAGATCCAATGAGTCTTGTGCCAGTCTTCAAGCCTAAATTTAACCTATTCTATAAAATGGACTTAGCTAAAAAATTGAAGTCTAAGCTTCATTACATAGGGTCCTAAAGTCCTTAAAATAAATAGGAGGTTATGGTATCAATCAAATCTAATACAAAATAGGAGGGTTAAAATAAGCATACCCAACACTCGCACAACGAATATAATCAAAGTACCTTGCTATGGCAAGCCCACCCAAAACTATCCGAGTGGTCTCAAGTGTTTTAATCATGGATTGGCATAAAGAACTTAAAAGTTAAATGAAGGTTCTTTAAAGCAGATTATAAGCATATCAACAAAGATAATCATAATCGCATACCAGGTAAGTTCCAAGGAAAATAGGTGAGCCACAAGAACTACTTAAGTACCAAATCTCTCCTTCGACAGAACTCTCCTAGACATACACAATTAGAATATCAGCTCTGATTTGCAACATAATCAATACTTTGTGTATTGACTTGTTTCTCACAAACAATCAGGTTCCTTTAAATTTTGCGTAAACTGATTATTTTTCATAAACAATCAGAAAACCAAAATTTTAATGTTTCAATTTAAACATTCAGGAAATTACAATTCAATGTTTCAACCAAACATCTAACAAAGCTCTTAACACATAAGAATTCATAATTCATGCATCGCAACAATTAATAAAAATCACATTTAAATTAATTAAGCATGCATAAACAATGAATTAATCTAGCATAGCCCTATAAATTTAATTTCCAGAATTTATAGCATCCAGATTAAGACATAAACATATCAGATTACAAACATAATCACAGATTAGCAAGAAAAATTAGCAAACTGATTCTGCCCAGATTTGGCAAGGATTGTCGCGTGACAGAGGCCAGCTCTGTCGCGTGACACAAGCCAACTCTGTCACGTGACACAAGCTAACTTTGTCGCATGACACAAGCCCACTTGTCGCGTGACACTTAGTTACCAGATTTGCAGATTTTCTAGCCTTCAATCAATTCCAATCATAAAGCAATTAAATCATATAAAACAACCTTTTAACAAATTTAATTCAACATAATCAGAAAACGATTTTCACATTGTTTCACATAAACAATCAAAATCTATCGCATACAAAACATGCAACGATCATATAAACAATATATATAAACATTCTAGCATGTTAATTCAAACTTAACCATACGAACGGGGCTCTGATACCACTGTTGAGTTTTATGGGTCCATGCGCAGCGGAATTAGCATCTAAATAACACAAAACCCAAGAGCCCTAAGATCCGTTCTATACGATTAAATTGAATTCCTATGAGATAGAACTTTACCAACCTTAAACGCTTTCCTTTCTTGAGCTATCGAACAATTATCAATGTGATTTCGAATCACAAACTTCGATCTTCAAGACTTGAATCTTTAGATTGCTTTGGACAATTTGAACTCTAGGCCTTGATCGTCGTACGAGCGAAGACCCTCTAGTAATATCCACACTTTAGAATGAACCAAGAACAGTTCTTGAGAATTGCTAGATTCTTAAACCTATGGAAGAAATATTAAGAAACCTTTGTTGTGATTTTTCCTTGGAAAATTCGGCTAGGTTTCGGCTGCTTACAGACTCATATATATACTACATTAGTATTAGAGTTTGTGCCCTAATCATATTAGGAAACAAGCTGTAAACCGCCTCTGGCAAGAAGTGTCGCACGACCAGACGAGTCCTCTGGACAAGATCTGTCGCGCGATGACTTATGCCTGATGAGGAACTCTCAATTTTCTTCCTTTGGTTTAACCAATTCATTCTAGTTGTGTGTGACCCAATAGGATTATATTATGTTGGCATTGAGCTCGATCATATCGACCCTCATAAAACATAAGCAGACTCTAGCAAGCCATTATGTCTACCCAATTAATATAACATAAGAGTTCATGTTTCCAATGGTACACTTCCATTTCTCCCTTTGTCTCACGATGTTATATTGAACACAAGTCATGGTCCACGTCAACTTGTATCTGTTCAATGCTTTCTCGATATTGAGTATAATGATAATCCAATCGCATTAGGGTATGGCCATACACTTTCATCATTATCACTCATCGAGGGGTCCAAGCAAAACATCTCTTTTTCAAGGGATAAATTCCATCTTGACTTATCATCCTTCCCATCATGAATCCGATCATGTCAAAGATAGCCTTTATAAATATCGTGTTAAGATATCGTTTGACTAAAATCAAACATAACTTTCATCATATGTAAGGTCATGATAATCTCAGGTCTAGGGACTAAATGAAGTGACTATATGAGATTTAATTATGACATTTGACCATGACATAAATCTCATACGGGTCAAGTCCAGTCACTTGTTCACTAACAAGTACCCATAAATTTAATATGCATCTCTATGCATAAAATCATCATATGATTATCCATTAACATTTATACTAATTATTCACTTAATAATTAGGGACGGAGATTATTACAAAAAATATGTAAAATATATAATAATCAAGTAATAAACTTTTCTATAATCAAGGATAAAGATGATACATAATGGTTTAAGTTAAACATAACTAAAGTCTAGGGCATTACACCAACATACCTATGCTCGTATCTCCTCATCATAAGACACCATATCGACCTACATATAGGGAAATAGTCTTATGACTAGGTCGATCAGAGAACTAAAGCTATGTCGATCAAGACACACCATTAAGTTGACCAGTACCATGTCTACAACATCAAAGCTACAATTGTGACAAGGGGAATGGGCTTCCCTACCCTTGGTCATCTCTTGCCTGGCATAACGATATGTCAGCTAGCACACTATGTCGAGGAGCATGCCCCCTCGACATACGTACATATGACTCTTCTAATCCTAGTCCAACAAGGACATGAAGGAATTAGGATACTCCTTGTCTCTCCTAACTTGCTATCCAAGGCAGGATAATATCTCATACATCTATAAATACAAGCCATAATCGCATAATTAAGGTAACACATCTTTTGGTTCTAAACTACTGTCAATTGATTTGCTCTAATAAATACAAATACTTACTATTACGCCGGAGGACCTTCGCCGGTGTAGCCTCGGCGTAGTTTAAGTGTTTGTTCATATTTTTCAGTCTATTCAAGCATATAGGATATATCTGAACCATTGAATTTGAGCTGATCCGACGTTTTTTACATCATCAATTAATAATATATTTTATTAATAACAAGTTTTAAATTTTAATTAGGATAATAAATTAACCTAAAATCATTACTCAAAAGTTTATTCATTAATAGTAACAAAAAAATCTGGTTCATCCTTCCGGGAACGAAGTGAGTATCAAAGCAATACTCCCTCTGTCCCATTAGTATTAGCACAAACATTGTTTGCGCGGGAATTAAGGAATATGATATTTTAATAAAATGTTGTGAGTGTAAAAGAATGAGTGGAGAGAGAATGAGTGGAGGGTGTAATAAATTATAATGGTGTTGTGAGTATTAAAATAATGTAGGAGAGAGAATGAGTGGGGTTGGGTGAATATTTTATTAATATAAAGTTTCCTTTTTGGGAGTGTGCAGATATTAGCGGGACGCCCAAAAAGGAAAGTGTGCTAATATTAGCGGGACGGAGGGAGTATGTGTTTAATTTTATTTACAATTATCACTTAAATTGTACTTTATTTTTTACAATTAACACTATTAATGGTAATTTTATTTTTCAATTGTCAAAATGCCAAAAATATCATCTAACTCAATTATTTTTTAAGATTGTGTTTCAGCAAAAAGAAACTAAGCGTCCTCCCAAGTGAATAGTTGGCTTCGTGCCCAGGGGCGAAGCCAGGAATTGGTCGAGGGAGGGGGGGGGGGCAAGATTTTATGGGGGTTTGGGGGCAGCGCCCCCGGATTTTTTTTTTCGGATCGGACAAGTAAAAAATGGGTCGAATCCATGAAAAACAAATAAATAAGAAAAAATGTCATAATATTTCATACACAAAATCATGTTCAAATTAGTTCATCATAACGGGAAATAACCGAAAAAAAAACTTACAATTTAAATAGCACTAGTGGCACTAGTGATTTTCGGCAAAAGATTTTTACGAATAGCCATATCTTGAAAACGCTTCAAGATTCGTTCATTAGAAATATCTATGAACAGTGCTTTCTCAATGTACACCAACAAACAATCGTTCAAATATTTATCTCCCATCCTATTTCGCAGCTCTGACTTGCAATACTTCATCCCAGAAAATACTTCTATCCATTGATAAACCTAAACGAACAAAAAATACAATTGAAAACTTATTAATTTGTGAAGAAATTATAATTAATCAAAACACATTTAAATTTGTAAACTCCATTCAAATTTGTAGAGAGAGAGAGGAAATTACCGAGAGAGAGAGACGGCAGCAGCAAGGAGGAGAAGGAGCGGCGGCGGCGGCGTCGAGGAGGAGGAACGGTAGCGGACAGGGGCGGAGAGGGAGTTGCGGCGGCCAAGGGCGAAGAGAAATTGGCTAGGGTTTTTGTCGAGCAGTCGAGAGAGAGAGAGGAATTACGACCTCTGTTTTTTTTTTTTTAAATAACTGAACTCACGGTTTTTTTTTTTTATTTTATTAATCAAAACTAAAACGACGTAGTTTTAATAAGTGAGAAACTTATCAAAACTATGTCGTTTTGATTACTTAAAAAAAAAAAAAACGGGATCAACTCGTCTTCTCCGGCCAAATCACAAATTTCCGGCCAAATTCCTAACTCCGACGGAGGGGGAAAAAAAAATCAGTGCGTTTTTCGCCGCCGGTGGGGGCAAATGCCCCCGCCTGCCCCCGCCCCTGTTTGTGCCCCCAATTTTACATGATCGGCCTGGACATGGCCAACTTGGAATCGGATCAAAACCTGAACCGCCAAACCTGGATCCGCCAACGACCCTGAAACCATTCGAACCAGATGTTCCATCCGCCGATCGATTTTGGTTCATAAGGTATAAAACTCGTGACCCGTCGATTCGGAACCATGGGATCTGGATCCGGATCCGGACCCGAACCATGTTATATTGACTTTATTTTTACTATCTTATAAGATTATTTAACATATTCGTTAATTTATACATGATTGTTTTTTTACTTAATTTACGGTTGTTTTTAGTGTTTTATGATCCATATTTTACTTTCTTTCTCTACACCCGAAATAGACAATTGTTAGATTTTAGGATAAGTAATTTAATCTAAATTTATTGCTAAGATATTTTTATATCGACAATAAAAAAAGTGCGAAGATAATTTCTGGGAAGACTACGAAAACAAAGAAGCACTTCAATAATGTTATATAAATAAATAAATAAATTACCGTGCACAATGTGCTTAAGGCTTGTACACTGATTAAACCACATCATGTATAATTCTTTGAAGTTTTACATAGTTTATTCATCTTAATACACCCAACATATTTATATAGGGAATTTTACCCATAAGTTTTTTTTGGGACAAATCTATCACTTCCCTCAATTTACTCATTAATTTAAATGCCCCATAAATTTTTATACAATACTCCCTCCGTCCCGATCGACTTAGGATTTTTTGAAATGGCACGGGAATTAAGAAAAAGGTAAATGTTGTGAGTGTAATTTAAAAATAGGAGAGAGAATGAGTGGAGGGAATAGTAAATTATAATGGTATTGTGAGTATTAAAATAATGTAGGAGAGAGAATGAGTGGAGAGAATAGTGATTTAAGGTTTCCATTTTGGGCCGTCCTAAGTCGGGTGGGACGCCCAAAATGGCAAAAAGTCCTAAGTTGACCGGGACGGAGGGAGTATTATATTATACTGCATTTTATATATAATATTTAAAAATTATGATACGACATTCTCAATACTGCATTCTGCCACCACCACCGCCGCTCGCAGCTGCCGCCCACTGCCATTGCCGTCGAAATTCGGTAAACAAAATCTGGTCACCGGTCGCCGAAAACTCGCCGAAATCCCGTCACCGGGCGCTTGAAACTCGTTGGTATCCAGTCAGAAACCATCAGTTTTTGAAGTTTTTTTTCTTAAACTAACTAAAAAAGTTTTAGTGTGTTCAATATATCATTTGCTTTTATTTAAATTCAAAAGGTTAAGTTTTAAAACAGATTATATTAGTTTTCTAACAGATTTCATTAAAAATGTAACTTTTCTTTTGATATTTATAGAAATCTGTTAATTTTTTAACAAATTCTGTTAGAAATCTAAGAGAATTCGTTAAAAATATCAATTTTTGTCTGTTAGTTTTTCTTAAAAAAAAGAAAAGCAAGCTGTATGAACCGGCAAACAGGAACTGTGAACCGCCAGTTTGAAACATGAACCATGAGCCGGTAGTACACAGTTTGGTTACGGGTTGTCTTGGTCCTGAAACCGAATCGGACCGTAAATGACCACCTCTAATGAATATTTCATCTTAAAATTAATTGTTGACAAAAGGAATAGCTTCTCAAATTTACTTACCAATCCATATTTAATTCTTTGATAAATGTGAAATATTAATAAAAAAAATAAAAAAAATAGATTTGAAATATATTGTTTATCACATTGATATAATATGAAAGGTTCACTATACAATGTAAAATATTTGAACGAAGTTAAAAACACATTTTTTAAAACTAAAATGTGATGTAAAAATCAAACAACGTTATATTATAAAAGCTCTAATACACAATGCGAAAACTTTTTTTTTGTTTGTTTTACATTGTGTTGTGCACTTTTATATTATATTGTATAACACACTTTTTACATTTGTTATTTGATTTGTATTTGCTGGAGCATTGAAGCTTGCTACATCGACTCCCCGTTGTAGCAGCAGTTCGATAAAGGGGCGTTTGAATCAAGTTCATTACATTGGTAGTATATTCATGTATACATGACATACATGCATTCTGGAGTCTCTCCCATATAATTTATGTTTTTATATGATATTGTAATTTATAATAGATAAAAATGGCATAAATCAACATTAGGTGTTTCTTTTTATATGAAAGGCTAACACTTTAATCCTCATTAAATCCACTTTCAAGTGTTACTTTTACATAATAAAACACAATTTTTATTTAAAAATCTAATAGATAAAAATGATGATTTTTTCATTTGAAAGTGTAAATTTTCTTATAGCTTAATTACTTAGAATATTCATTCACAATGTTACATCCATTGGAAAACTTTTGGCTTAAACAATTTGCAAAAGACGTTGAGCTTTCAATTGCCTCCCTATAGACAACTTTTATAAATTTAAAACCTTGCGGGGACGACTATGATTCATTGATCACTTGTTTAGGTTTTGCATAGAAAATTCAGACGAAAGTCTTCTCTTAAAAAAGGCTTAACTTTTTAAGAAAAACTAAAAAGAAAGTCAAATCTTGTTTTATAAGAAAAACGAAAAAAGAAAGTCAATTTTTTTAAGAGTGGAATGTCATGTCATTTGGACTTAAAAATGCACCGAGTGAATTCAAGAAAATAATGAATGAAATCTTTAACCAATACACTTTTATTATTGTCTATATAGATATAGATGATATTTTTGTTTTTAGTAAAAACTAAGAACAACATGAAAAATATTTAAATATATTCTACAAAGCTATGATAAGAAACGGTTTAGTCCTATCAAAAATCAAAATAAAATTATACCAAACAAAAGTAAGATTCTTAGGGCACGAGATAACCAACAATACTATAATACCAATTCAAAGATCAATAGATTTTGCAAACAAATTCCCTGATGAAATAAAAGACAAAAATTAATTACAAAAATTTTTTAGGATCATTAAATTATATCGCAGATTTCTTTCCAAAATTAAGACAAATTTGCAAACCTAAAATAGCAAAGGATCGATTTAAACACTAAGCATGAGAACAATTATTAAAGATGAGCAAAATAAAATTATCAAATTAAAGCTACGGAATGCATGTTGCTACAATAAAACAGTAAAATTGACTTTCTTCAATAGTAAAGTTGATTAAATACTTAAAAGTACGTGGTCACCTCATCTTAAGGCACCACCATGCCCTCACAACCATTCTAGAACGCCACCACGCCCTCACAACTGACCTTAGCGGTCACACCACCTCAGGGCACCACCACGCCCGCATACACTCACGATTACACAATCTCTGAACTACTATCAGGCTTGATTCCCGCTAGGAATACGTATGAATCCTTTCAAAGGGTCCAACCAATCGACCTAAACGGTCACATATTAGGACACCACCATGTCCTCACAACCGACCTCAGCGGTCACATCACCCACAGGACACCACCATGTCCCCACAGCCGACCTAAACGGTCACCCACAGGACACCACCACGTCTACACACTCCCCCCATATCCCGAACTATGACCAGGCTTGATTCCCGCTAGGGATACGTAGGTATCATATCAAAGGGTCCAGCCAACTGACCTTAGCGGTCACACAATGGGACACCACCATGTCCTCACAGCTGACCTTAGCGGTCACACAATGGGACGCCATCACGCCCTGAAATATTTGACGTCATCAGTAGTATATTCATGTATACATGACATACATACATTCTGGAGTCTCTCCCATATAATTTATGTTTTTATATTGATGACGCCAAGCTTTTCAGGGTCAGGAGCGGTTCAAGGATATCTGGCTTGATATATTTAGTGGATTGATGTACCTAAATCACAACACAAATAAGCACCGTTAAGGTCAAAGTTGGATGTTACTCTAACTCAGGCCCTCGGGTGTGAGAGTAAGAATACTGAGATAATAAGGCTTTGAATAATTTGGAGTGTGTGTGTGTGTTTAGGGTTTTAGAGTAATAGGGCTTACTCAATATATTTGGAACTTACCTTGCCCAAGGGGACAAAGGTCTTCTATTTATAGGCAATGTAGTGGTGCTTGTTGATGTAAGCAATGAGATCAGCCCTATGGGGCACTTTGGTATTTGACCGGCTACACGTGTCCGCAGCTAATTGGCCCTGTCAGGGAGGGAACATTGACTGCTGCAGGGGCATGGCTGAAAGGGACATGAGCCGTGTGGCTGGCTTGGTGCATTAAATGAAATAGTAGGCACCTGACTGAGCCGCATTAAATGCGTGATGGGGGAGCCGGCAACTTGCATGTCAGAGCCAGTAAGCTAACTTGCTCAGTAAGGCTTGACATTAACTTAGGGAGCGGGTGAGATAGCAGGGAGGCGAGGCATGAGCCCGCGGTCAACATCGTGGCCGCGGTCAAAGGTATTTGACGCGGGCACGGAAGACGCGGTCATGCCTCCTGCGGGCACCGATCCAGCGGTCAGGATCACTGCGGTCTTCGATAGGGATAATGCGGGGAGGGACGCGGTCTTGACCTCAAGGGCCTATCTGTCCGCGGTCTTCCCCCTAGCGGTCTAGGAACTTCCACGTCACTGGTTCCTTGGGCCAGATCGAGCGCGGGCCCGGTCCAGTAGATTCGGGCTCATCAATGGCCCCTAGCTCCAAGTGTGATTATTTATGGTCTGAGTGAGGAGCTACTAGAAGCTCGATTGGATTAGACCGCTGCTTTGGCGAGCACCAGTGTTGGCATTTTTGTTGGTTGTTGCTTTGCCTCATGGGCTTATGGGAACGTTCGGGAGGCATCAGCGAGAGACACGTGGCCCCTTGCATGCTGTGCCTCCCGGTTAACAAGTGGGCCCCTTGGCAGATGAAAAGACGGGGCGTGGTACGTACAGGGGGTACGTGTCAATCATCTAAGAGGGGTAATAAATGCTAACCAGTGGATTTTTCAAATTTTCAAACGGTGGAGACGGTTCAGGGTTCGAGGAACGGTTTGTGGGCAAATTAATACGGGTTAAACGGGTTAACCCGTATAGGTAGGCCTTATAAATACCAAACCCTTAAACCTCAAACCCTTTTTACCGTCTTCAAACCTTCAAAGAGCTTTAGAGAGAGAATTTTTGCTGCGAATTCCGTGCTTGTGTTCTTCGAATCCAACCCTCCAGCTTTTCTTTCGTAAGTAATTGTTGGGGTGTTTCTTCTTCATCTATTTCTGTTTTCCTTTTCTGGGTTTTGAATAATGACTACTCGCGAATTCGGACCTCGCCGTCCCTTAGAATTAGGAGATGGGAGCACTCCGGATCTGTTTGCTGTTTGTAAACGGACAGGTGGGATATTTAGGAAGGTAGGCTATGGGTGGCTTAGGTTATCTCTGGAGTGCTTCCAATATTTCTGTAAAAAATCCCAATGGGGGCCTTTTGTCCCACCCCGGTTGTGGGAGGCCAAGGACAAACATACGAAAAGGAACGGTGATGTTTTGGTGTTGGGGGATACCAGTAGGCTAAGAAATTTTGTGATGGGGGTTTTGTGCAGGTTTCCCCGCAAGAGAGATCAGGCTTTGAACGCCGTTGAACTTGTGAGGAGAGCGATCCGTGTCCCCGACCAAATAATTGACTGGGAGAAGTGTGAACTAATGGATCCTGATCAAACCAATGATGTGCGGGCACCGAGCACCGGGGACCTGAGTGACCCTTTAGATGTTCTGCCCCTGAGTACCATATTTCCCAATGTTGTGCCCGGGGCCCCTAGTGCTAACCGAATTGAATTGAGTAGCAGTGAGGAGCTGGAGCCTCTGAACTTTGAGGTGACCGGAGGCGGGGAATGAGGCGGAAGTAACCACGCCGCGGTGATGCCACCGGTCTCTTTGGCTCGACGAGCTCGGAGACCGAGGAGGATGACCGCGAGGTTGAGGATAGGAGGGCTGCGGGGACCTCTAAGAAGGCTGCTGAGACCACGGAGATTGTGGATGCCTTTGAGGACTCTGACTCCGAGGAGGAGATAGTTGTGGCCCCTGCCCGGAATAAAGGCAAGAGGCCAGCTGCTGGGGTGAATCCTGGCCGTGGCCGTGGTAAGAAAGCCAAGGAGGTGGCTACTATTGACTGGGAGGAGGAAATTTATGAGATGTACAACGTTGACCGTAATGCCTTCCGTGTCCGCACCCTTGGGCATGTTCAATTGAAGGATAAGGAGAAGCTGCGGCCAGAAACAATCGCAGATGTCCCCGAGGACAACAGAGCCTGCGTTTTCTATGGGGCCCAGTTTGAGAATGGCTTGAGGCTGCCTCTGGACCCTTTCTTTTATTTTTTCCTTGAGTTCAACCGCTGTCTCCCAATGCACCTGACCCCCAATGCCATCAGGGCCCTTGTCTCCTTTATAACGGTTTGCAGATTCCTGGGTTATGAACCTACCCTGGCCGGGCTTTACGCTTATTATCAGAACCAGATCAGCCGTGGCATCCTGAGCTTGAAGGCTAGGAACTATTCTACCCGGACCTTCTCTCCCCCATCGAATAAATTTGACCAATGGAACTAGAGGGATATCTTGGTCATCGAGTCTAGGTTTGGCTGGCCCTTCTCCAAACCCTCAAGTCCAGTCCCGATGAAGGTGGCCGCTAATAGTTATCCAGACCCCACTTACATCGAGGTATGCGCCGTGCCATAGAGAAACATCTGGCCACCTATCTAGACAGCGGGGAGGAGCTCGTATATGACGTGGGCGCCATCGTTGAATCCGAGCCCCTATTAATCTACTCGGGGGTGGCTCCTCGCAGGGAGGTCGCCCCACATGCCCCCAGAGTAGAAATAGAGCCCATGCCCCGTGACCCTGATTGGAGGGTGCACGAGCATTACCAATTTGAGGCTGATTGTAAGACCTGCATCTTTGGGCGCCGAGTGCGAGCCTCCATAACTAATTGGTCTACGACTCTTTATAAGTCATTTGCAAATTTATCTTGCTTTTGATTTTTTCGGCTGCATTCTAACCATTTTTCTTTTCCTCGAGTAGATCCGAGAAGAGTATAACTTCGATGGCCCCTCAAGCCGCTCGGATGAAGGCCAAGAACATGAAGGCCAATAGGGAAGGCTGCCTTGAGGAGGCAAGGCGAGATGGGAGGACTCCGGCAAGGATAAAGCGTGTCCATAGTAAGCGGGAAGGACCGGGGAGCCTACGACCGGCTCCAAATCTATCCCCACAACCAGGGAGGCTGCCTCCACCCCCAAGGGGTCCTCCCCTGCCCATCTTTGTCCAGGGCATCCTCTCACGAGTCGCACTATTCCTTCCGGGCATAATATAGAGCCCCGGAAGAGGACTGAGAGAGAAGCGGATTTTGCGCACAGGGAGAGGGCCTCCAAGTCCCAGAAAGTGGCGGACACTCAAGTTTGGGGCTCTACTGTTCCTGCCTCCGTTTTCACCACTGTTCCCCCCACCGCGGGGACCATCTGCTCCACTGCCTATCCCATAGCTTCCTTGGCCACCCGCGAGGAGACATGGGCACTGAGGAAGAAGGTGGGTGAAGTGCCCGCCATCACAGGAGTGGACTTATATGCCCGATCATCCTACAATTCTGCTGTGGGGATTGGGCTTATCAATAGGCTCTATGCCTCGGACTTCTTTCAGAATGTGGCTGAGAAGGAGAACCCGTCAGCCTTGATGGGAGATATTGGGCTTGCCCTCACCGAGGTAGGGACCTTTCTGCCTGTCTCTTTACTTAGCTTCTTGCATCACCATATTTCTGACTATCTTCCTCGCAGGTGGGCAACAAAGCTATGCGGCTTCGGGAATGCTGCGACAGCTTGACCGCTGAGTTGGATAACAACACAAAAGACTTGGCGGGCAAGCTCCGTGAGCTGGAGCAGGCTCAGGAGAAGGTGGGAACCTTGAACTCCCTCCTCGATGCCAAGGAGAAAACCCTCTCCACCAAGGAGGCTGACCTGAAGGGTTTTCAGGAGAGGTTGACGGAGGTGGAGGAGAGCTTGAAAAAGCTAAGGGGGAGAGGGATGAGCTCAGGGGAAAGAGGGCGAGTGGGAGCCCGGGAATGCCGAGTGTGCCCAGGCCGGAGGCATCCAAGACCACCATCTCCACCCTGGAGGCAAAAGTTGATGAACTGTCCGATCAGCTGCTCCCCCTTAAGCAATTTCAGTTGGAGAAGGATGCCATACTGCTCGCCGCTAGGAAGGAGGCGGTGGAGGAGTATAAAAACTCCAAAGATTTCAAGAGGCGGCTTAACTAGGAGAATCGGCTCGGTACAAGGCGGGAGTCGGACACGGTCGGAACATTGCGGCCACGGGCATGTTCTCTGTTCGGCGGTTAGCCGTGATCGGCTCACTGGTTGCTACTGACACGGAATGCCTGCCCGGGCATGCATTAGTTCCACTGTCCGAGAACGAGGTCAAGGGTTTAGAGCTCTCCGCTGCGGCCTCCTTGCCTCCTGTGGCAGAAGTAACTGCCCTTGGCCTGATCGCCGAGCTGGATGAGCTGAGATTTGGGGATAACCCAATACCCCTTGGGGATGCCATAGCTCGCGTTCTTCTAAACGGGCCTGCTATAGGTGATCTGTTCCCCCAGCGGACAGCCCCCACTCCGGTCTCTGCTGAGCCTTCATCTGATCCTATCACAGACCTGCTGGTGAATAGTCTTCCTTCTCCAACCCCGGCCTCAGAAGCGGGCACAGGGAGTGCGGCCACCGAGGACCCCAAGGACCAAACTCCTTTAGTTTAGGTTTTTGTTTCCTTTGTTGTAATAGATGGTTGGATCTTGTAAATATTTTCTCATTATTAATAGAAGCATTTTTTCGTAACTATTCTCTTAATTGCTTGTCTTGTAGGCTGTTTTGAGTGTTCGCAATTTTTGAGTACCTTGATACTTGCTCTTTCTCCAGCGTTTTTGACTTGCAATTAAACTTTATACTCTCCTTCTGTGGTAACAAGCTTAGTAGGCCCTTTGCCCACATTTTTTGAGTTTTCCTAACTCTTTATTCAAAATCACTTGGATTTTTCGTGAGAGTCAGCCCTATTTTTCTGTGACCGCGTTTGTTTAGCCTTGTGGCAAATTTAGGGGTCTTGACCCCAGTTTGTCTTTTTGGCTTTGTTAAACTTGTTTGATCACTCTCATCCATTACACTTATTCCCAGCCTTGCGGCACGTGGTGTAAGTCAAAAGCGTGAGGCAAGCTACTTTCATAGGGCATGTAGAATGTGGTCGTGAGGCTATTGTCTACGCAACAGAAGGTAGGGGCATATTTAGCATAGAGGCCCTTTAACCCCCTGGCATCTGTATCCCCTTATTGGAGGTTCACGCTTTTTGACCCTTTATTCAAAACCCCTTGGAGTTTTTTGTGAGGGTCTTGTGGCGATCATGTAAGCGGGCTTATATGTAGGCCTTTGTTACATACAGGCATGCGAGTAACGGCCCTAACGAGGTCCTTCGCGTAATTAGTGGGTCCGGACTTCAGGTCTTTGTCCCCACTAGAGTCCGTAGGTACGGGGATCATGGCCTTTGTACCTACGTTCATCTATATCCACTTTTTCTTGATGGTGTCACGCGGGTAGGACGGAGTATCCTCCCCGCGATCGAGTACGGGCTTAATGGCCTTTGTACCCATATAGGCTTGCGGATCTTAATGGATCTTTGCGCATCAGTAGGTAGGAGCTCATATGTTGGCTCTTGAACCTACTGGCATCCGCTTGCGGGCATCCACCTCAGATTTTGAGGCTGGTGGGAAAGGCGTTATAACTATTTTTGCACCAAAATTAGATGGTAACTTCATACTTATACATATAGGGGTCTATACTCCCTCCAAAAATTACAAAGATATCAAAAGAAGTACTTTCTGAGGTGATCGCTATTCCAAGCGTGTTTAAGCTCTTCTCCTTCTTTTGGTCGCAATATGTAGGTACCCTCCTTGAATATTTTGGTGACCTCATATGGTCCCTCCCATTTCGGGGATAGTTTATTGAAACCAGGCTGGGTCCCTTGAACCTCTACGCTTCTGAGTACCCAATCTCCAACTGAAAAACTCCTCTTATTTACCCTTTTATCGTGGTGCTTCTTCGCTTCCTGCTTGTAGTTCACCTTTTTTTCATTTGCCCGCATTCTCTTTCCTTCGAGATCGTCCAGGTCACACCTTTTGTTTGCCTCATTTTGAGACTCGTCGAAGTATCTGACTCTGTACGAGGGTAGGGCTACCTCAACTGGAGCCATTGCCTCTGACCCATACGTGAGCGAGAAAGGAGTTTCTCCTGTAGAATTTCTTATTATGGTGCGGACAACCCATAATGCGGTCTGGAGTTCGTCCAACCATCGTCCTCCTCGCCCCTCCATGTTTTTCTTTAGGGCGGTCAGGACTAGCTTGTTCGCGGCCTCAGCTTGGCCATTTCCTTGGGGGTAAGCAACTGCAGACTTACGGTGTTGCACTTTCATTCTCACGCATTCAGCAGTGAATTTTGCGGAGAACTGAGTGCCATTGTCCGAAATTATTGCTCGGGGGACCCCAAATCGACAATAGATGTGGTCGTGGACAAAATCGATGGTATTCTCCTCGGAGATAGTGGCTAAACCCTTGGCCTCTGTCCACTTGGTAAAGTAATCCACGGCCACCACAACATACTTGATGTTTCCTCGAGCAGTTGGGAATGGTCCAATGAGATCAATCCCCCACGTATCAAACGGCCACGATGTTACAACCAAAGTTTGCTCTGTTGATGGTAGTCTGGGGATGTCCGCAAATCTCTGGCACTTATCACACTTTCTCACATATTCCTGCGCATCCCTTCTCATTGTAGGCCAAAAGAATCCCTGGAATTTGATCTTGTCTGAGAGGGTGCGAGCACCTGGATGTCCGCCACAAACTCCTTCATGAAACTCATAGAGTAAGTTAGTGACCATGTGAGTTTTGACGCATCTTAACAAAGGCTTAGTGAATGATCGTCGAAAAAGTACCCCATCGAGGACGAGGTATTTCACGGATACCGTTCTGATGGCTCTAGCCTTTGCTAGATCCTCGGGGAGGGTCTGCTTCTCGATGTAATCCTTGATCTCATCTACCCAGTCCCTTACTTGATCTTCAATATTGTTTATCTGAATTCAATCTATAGCAGGTCTCTCCGTGAACTCAATCTGGCAATCTGTCTCCAATTCAACAATTTCTTGATCGGTTATTCTGGAGAGGAGGTCTGCCTCCACATTATCCTCTCTCATGACTTGGTTCAGCTCATAGTAGGTGAAATTTTTGATGATTGCAAGGCCGCAGTACTGAGTTAGCACTGGGTTGATAGTATCATACTCTCCCCTAATTTGATTAACTATGAGCTGAGAATCACTGTTGATCTCTATATTCTGAACTCCCAAGTCTCTTGCCAATTCCATGCCCGATATAATTGCTTCATACTCAGCTTGATTGTTAGATGCCTCAAACTTGAATCTCAAGGCCCTCTTAAATTTCTCCCCGCAAGGTGCGATCAGGAGTATGCCCGCCCCACTGATTAACTTGCTCGCAGAGCCGTCCACGTATAGAGTCCACACTTCTTCTGGACGCTCTTTTGGATGTATAATTTCAGTGTTCGAGCTACTTGGGGCTTCCTCTGATTCTGCCCGCTTTCTCTTCCCAAGGTCGTTGTCCGCCAATTTGAATGATGATTCTACTATAAAATCAGCTAAGGCCTGCGCTTTGATTGTCTTTCTCGGGGAGTAGGTGATCTGGAACTCAGTGAGCTCGATAGACCAAGCTAGCATTCTCCCCGAGGACTCTGGTTTGTGTAAAACCTTTCTAAGCGAGGCCTCGGTTAGTACAGTTATAGGATGTGCAGAAAAGTAGGCTCTTAATTTTCGAGCAGATACAAGCAAGGCGTAAGCTAACTTCTCTATATTAAGATAACGCCCTTCTACGGCGGACAGTGCCTTAGAAACATAATAAACTGGTTTTTGGGAGTTATTATCCTCCCTTACAGAACACGGCTCTTGCCGGTCGATGCTTGCTAAAAACAGAAAAAGCTCTTCCTCGGGCACCGGGCTACTGAGTAGAGGTGGCTGCCCGAGGTATGCCTTGACTTCTTCAAAAGCTTGATAGCACTCGTTTCTCCAGGCAAATTCATCAGGCTTCTTCCCCCCTTTCAGAGTTTTGAAGAAGGGGAGGCATCTCTCTGCTGACCGCGAGATGAAGCGGCCAAGTGCGGTGATGCGACCATTGAGTTTTTGTACATCCTTCACGCAAGCAGGAGGTTTCATGTCCAGCAGTGCTTGAATTTTTTCGGGATTAGCCTCTATTCCTCATTTGGTTTTACCATGAAGCCAAGGAACTTGCCCGCCTTCACCCCAAAAGCACATTTCAGGGGGTTTAGTTTCATGTTGTTGCGGCGCAAGTTTTGGAAGGTTTCCTCCACGTCGAGCTCGTGGGAGTTTTCTTTGGTTTTTATAACCATGTCATCAATATAGGCCTCAAGGTTTCTACCCAATTGGTTTTTGAAGACCAGATTGACCATTCGCTGATATGTGGCTCCTGCATTTTTTAGCCCGAAGGGCATCATGGTATAACAGTAAGTCTTGCCCACAGCGATGAAAGCTACGGAGCGGACATCTTCAGGAGCCATCTGGATCTGGTGGTAGCCGGAGTATGCATCAATGAAGCTTAATACTCTGTGGCCGGCTATAGAATCCACCAATCTGTCTATGCGAGGAAGAGGGAAATAGTCTTTGGGACATGCCTTATTGAGATCGGTGAAATCAACACACATCCTCCACTTGCCATTGGATTTTTTGACCATTACCACATTGGCCAGCCATTTTGGGTAGGTAATTTCCTTTATTATCCCCGCTTTGAGCAATTTTTCCACCTCTTCCTTGATCTCCATTTCTTTCTCCGGAGAGAAGTACCTTGATTTTTGATGAATGTTCTTGAAGGATGGGTCATCATTGATTTTGTGGAGGATTACGTCCTCGCTGATTCCTTACATATCCTCCACCCTCCAAGCGAACACATCACAATTTGCTCTAAGGAACTTGATGAGTCTCCTTCTCTCCTCGCAGTGAATCTCCAGCCCAACCTTAACAGTTTGCTCGGGGAAGTGGGAGTTGATCACCACCTCCTCGAGCTCGTCGTTAGGTTGAAGGTCGCTGATTTCACGATTGTGCAAGGAGTCAATGATAATAGTTGGGGGGTTGACCTGAGCTCCGGTCAGTGTTGCCATGGAATATATGATCTCACGGTCCATTGTCCCTTCAATTCCTCGATCAATGTAACCTCCCTCAACTGGGGCCAACTGTTTTGATTTTCTGCTTGTCTTGAGCTCCACCTTAGTGGTATGGAAAGAAAGCATGCCAATTGGAATGGGCGGCGGCACAAGTGCAAGGGCCTTCCCTTTCTTCGATTTGTCCTCGCCCTCTATCTGCGGGCAGGATGTCTGGCCTTTACTAGCTTTTCTCTTCTCCTCAAGTGCTCGGAGGAATCTCCCGGGCTGGTTCTTGATGGTAGCAACCCCGCCCGAGGTGTTAAATTTCACCCTTTGGTGGGGAACGGAAGCAACTATTCCCAATTCGGCCTGAGCAGTTACGCCGAGAATGGCATTGTATTGGGAAGGAAGATCGACCACCATGAAAGTGATTTTGGCCGTCTTCTGCATGGGATTTTCCCCAATAGTTACTTCAAACACAATCGTCCCCTTTACTCCCACGGCGTGATTCGTGAAGCCCTCAAGCATGCCCACATATGGAGTAAGATGCGCTTCGGTCATTCTCATTCCTACTTAAGTATGGTAGTAGAGTATATCACGGGCAGCTCCAGTATCTATCAACACTCGGCCTATGTTTGCCCGGTTGATTCTCATTCTGAGGGTGAGCGGCTGAGTGGAATGAAAAAGGGAGGAGGCAAGTTCACTCCTTTTGAACCCAATTTCTTGCTCTTCCTCTAGAGCCATTGCGGGGATGGAAAAAACCTTCTCTAATGTCCGGATTTGGAGGGAGAGCTATTTGTTGGAGGAGGGTTCCTCTCCAATGAAGTTTATATTGTAGTCACCCTCGTCATCATCAAAATTGTCTCTTTTCACCCTATCGGGACCACGCGGGTTTCGTGCCCGCTGCTGGTTATTGTTATTGTGGGCGTTGTTATTGCCTTTAACCCACTTGGTTAGCTCCCCGTCGTTGATTTTCTGCAGGATTATTCGCTTCAGCTGGAAGCAGTCCTCAGTTCCGTGCCCGTGGTCGTTGTGATACTCACAGAACTTAAGCCTACTCCTCTCATTTAGCTTTCGAAGCATGGGGGGAGGAGGAGGAAAGTCTGAGGCCCTCATGATTACTACCCTTGGGTCGGTGTAAGTACCCCAATCTGGATCACCCCCTTTCAAACACACGCGAAACACCGCAGACTCATCAACGCAGTCTCGACGACCTCTGGCACTCAAAACCCTCTCTAAACCCCCAGCCAAACCAAGGGAGGAGCCTTTCTGGGATAAAAAGGGACAAAAGGACCTTTTGGGAATTTTCAGGAAATTGGAAAAGCAATAATGGTCCGTACGGACCTCTTTGCTTTAATAATTACTGAATCCTCTTAAAGTCCACAATATTCCCTCAAATCCCGGGAAAATGATTACCCCCTGCGAGAGTTGGTCCAGTACGGACCTCTTTGCATGTCAACTTGGTCCGTACGGACCTTATTGCACAGGGAACATCATAATTGCAAATATTCCTCCATCATCACAGATTCCCTCAAATCGAGGAAAACCAAAAGTCTGGATTACTAGGGAGGTCCGTACGGACCTTCTTGCACCAAATTTGGCACTATAAATAGAGGGCTCCCCCTCCTCATTTTGACACACCTCCCACTTCTCTCTTTCTCCCTAGGCCTTCTGGCTTCCCCTCTAAGTCCTTCCGAGGCATTCCCGGCCCCTTTCGGATCCTTCCGAGGCCTTTCGAGCCCCCTCGTGGTGCTCCGAAGCCTCCCCGAGCGCTCCCGCGACGCTCCCGCGTTGCCCCGAGGCACTCTCGAGGTACTCTGAGGCCCTTCGTGGTACTCCGAGGCCTTGCCTGGTCTTTCCACGGTGTCCCGGCTCTTTCCGAGTCAAACCGGCGATCCCAAACCACGCCGAAACTCTGCCCGAGTGACTCCTGCCACCACAACGCACGCTGAACCTCTGCCCGAGTGATCCCAACGATCCCCACGCACGCCGAACCTCTGCCCGAACGCAGCCTGCAACATCAACTCACGCCGAAACTCGTCCGCGGACAACCGGCCCCTCCCGAAGCAATCCCGGATCCATACCGGAACGCTACTCCGACCTCAAACACTATTCCCCAGCGGAAGACAGACACGAACCAACATTGGTAAGGCTTCCTTCCATTACTATTTCAATACATTTCCATACATAGCATACAATGTAGACATCCAATACAGCATGCATTTTTAAAAGCACACACACACACACACAACATTTAAAGGATATTAGGGGTATCCGAAAGACTCGTTTTACGAGGCGACTCAGGTGAGCTCTAATATTCTAATATTCTCTTTCCGAGGAGTCATCTGACCTCCGAACTCAAAATCTCATCACACAAAAATAGTTTAAAATTATCTTTAAACTGATGCCCTTTTTCAATGTTTTGGGCTTAATAAAAACGGCGTGGCGACTCTACAAATGCGAAAACAAAACGGCGAGACGAAACCGCTCCAACGCGAAAGATGCCAGATGCCGGGGCGCGAGCCTCTCGGATCCGGGTAATTTCAGTTGGCGACTCCGCTGGGGAATTTTTTGTTTTATAATCTTTTTAAACAAAACAAAAGATTTTTAAAACGATGATGAGGGTCAAACTTTCATTTTACCCCTTTCTTTAACTGTTGTGTGTGTGTGCACGTGCTTTACTTTTTTTTATTTTACAAAAAAAATAAAAACAAAAAAAAATGCATCAATATACATCTGTGCATACATTTAAAATTCTTCAAAAACTTCTGTTTTACTCAGAAAAAGAATTTTAGAGACCGCACACTACTCGCACTGCTGCCTCGGTTACACCGCACACTACTCACACTATCTTGCCTCGGTTACACCGCACGCTACGCGCACTTCTTTGCCTCGGATACACTGCACACTACAACCCTCAACCCGGAGTGGTCTCAGTTGCAGTCCGTTTGGTTTTCCTAGGCCTCTTGGACGCGCACGGGATCATTCCAAACATCCCATCCTAGCCAAGCGTCAACCCTGCACGTTTGAGTCTTGAGTCACACTCTGTCCAGACTCGGTTGGTTTTTACCTAGTCCGTGTCATACAGCCTGGATACATATACCATGCCGGCCATTTTTCTGAGTCAAGGCTCGGAACTCAAGATCCCTTGCGCAAGCAAAGCGATGAAAGGTCATGCTAAAATCTTGACCTGATCTTGATTTCCGAAGCTACACCCGAGCGATGTTCCGTCCGGATATACATCCATGCTCACATGACACCATGTCATCACGCCTTGATACGTCGGCCATGACAATATGACCGACCAACGCCCTAACGTCACGAGATCCCTTGCGCAAGCAAGGTAAAGAGAGGTCATGCCGAACTCTTGACTGATCTTGACTCGGTGGCGGCTCGGTTCACTATTCACATGGCTAACGCATCAAAACGAACATGACGAGGCTCGGTCCTTAGGTTCGATTTTTCTTTTAGGCCGGTGGAAACCGCTTGCACTATAGGACCCTCGCACAGGGGCTGTCCACCCCTGGGATGTCGGAATACGGGTGCAAAACGAGGGGCTTATAGCCGCACAGATGGTCTCCACTGACCCAGGATCTAGCATAGTTGCGAAAAAGAAGAGCAATCTTTTCCAACCTACCTAGGACTCTGAGAAAACATGTTTTAAGTAAATTAAAACAACAACAAAAAAAAAATCATAAATAAAAGAAACGGAAACCGCATGCCACGTGAGCTTTCCCCCTTTTATCCCGTTAGGCCATTCCTGTGTCTAAACCTTGCCCGTCACCCCCTCCAGCTAACGAGAGAGTGGTCGAGAGTACCGGGAACCCGTCTCCCAGTGTCAAAACAGCAAGGTCCTACCTCCTTCCCAGCTCTGTCACCAGGACAGTCCGTCAATTCCCCATGGCCAAGTCAGTGGATAACAACGATGAGAACGGGACCTTACCCCAAGAAATTTCCCAACATTGGAAGAAGTTTGGCAGGTCCTCATGGCTATTGAGAAACGTCAAGGTGAGCAACAAGCCTGGATCGAAGGTTCCATGCACCACTTCGGAACATTAGCCACCCAACTACCTGGGGCTTCCCAAGTCATGCTTGCTCCTACGGCCTCTAACATCTCTCATTGTCTCCCGTAAGTCAACTGTTACCCTCGTACGAGCCATGCGGTTATGACGTAAGACCACAAGACCTTCCGAGAGGAAAGCCTGCCCATCCGGCCTCCGAGGTCCCGGTACCACCGCCGAACAACGAACACATCTGGTGGGACGTGCTGCGATTGCGGTGCTTGTCTGGAAATGGAATTCCGAGGATGCAATGAACGAGGGCCGTCCTCGAAGAAAGAAGAAGCTATCTTCTCAACAAAAACTGAAAAAGAGGTACGAATCCGGTGATCCCACAGTCGGAACCCTTGGAGAACCCTCGGGAAAGTTTGACTACTATGTCATCTACTCCAGAAGCCTAGCTCTGCACAAGGCCATGGCAATGTACGCTCCATGATCGAGTGGGACGAGCTTCGCACCGCCACCGAAGGCCCGAAGGTCCGGATAATCCAACCCCTGTCTTGGGAAGATCTCAAAGCCACTATTGATGCTTCGGTAAAAGCCATGACGGTGAACGAATTGAAATGCGCGATCGGCCTTACGCCAATCGGGCTCCTCCCACTACGTAAACGGGAGAGACAAGCAAAACCATAAGTCCGGTGAATGTTCGACACGTTCGGTCAAATCCCGGTGAATCCTCCACGGACGGACAAAAGGCCGGCCATACGAGCCACGAATTGAAAAGGGGCCCTATGCCAAAGAAGTGAAATCTTGGACCCAAAAGCCGAAGATCTGTCTTGACACGGCTCAGCGCACTCGGGCTAACATCTCACTCTGGTCCTTACTCACTTCATCTTACCCGCACAAGCTCAAGATTGGAAGAAAGCACGGCCGAGACCATGGTTCCCATCACGGTGACACTGATGAAGCGGTTCGGATGATTGGCAACGTCAATTACGGCAATATCATCACTTTGAGCTCGACCTTCCAAAATTTGGGGGTGACCACAATGAGCCTCTCTACATGCCGGTTCAACGGACGAGCGTCGACTCCCACGGGTCTTGGTAGATGGGGGATCATCCATGAACGTCCTTCCAGCCAAAATGATGGATTTGCTAGGGATCAAAGCAACTGATCTAAAGCCCTCGACTCAGGCAATCAAGGCATACGACTCAACGTCCCGCCCAGTCTTGGGAATAGCCACCTTGAATTTGTGGTTCGGAAAACAAATGGTCCCAACGGATTTCCAAGTCATCGACATCCCGATCACCTTCAATGCTATTTTGGGACGCCCCTGGCTACACCAGATCAATGGGGTGGCATCCACTCTCCATCAGTGCGTGAAGTTCGTCCAAGGAACAGATCTTACCATCATCTATGGTGATAGCATAGTCACCGAAAGGACCGACACAAACGACGTCCCGGTTTTAGAGATCAAACATGACGATGATGGCATGATGCTAACAGGGTTCACCATCGAAAGCCCAAAGGCCCAAGTATGCCACATAGACCTGCCTTTGATTTGGGACAAGATCCCTCCCCCGATGAAAATGATGAAGCACATGAACTACATCCCGGGGCTCGGTTTGGGAAAATGCCATCAGGGCACCCAACAGATCATCAATATCAAAGAACAGAATACCCTGCACGGCCTGGGATACTCTCCTACTCCCGAACACATTGCGGAGGACAAGCGAGCTGCACGAAAACGCTCCACAGATAACAAAAGAGGCTTGCACGCAATCTCCGATCTTCGTCCTTACAGCTTCGACATGACCAAGTACTTCACAAAGAAGGCCGGAAACTTGGAAGAAGATCCAGGAAAGGGAACAGAGCTGATCAGCGCCAAACAAAGGCGGCCGATAACCATGGACAAGCTCCGGCAGAACTGGCAAGATTCGGAGGCCTCAAGCCAAATCCCGTCCGAAGAGCATTTCTTGACACACCGCCTCTGCCAAGATCCACAACCACCACTATTCACAATGAATTTTGGTTCGGAAAAACTCCCTCTTTGGCAGAAGATCGCGAAAAACTCTCTATCAACACTCCTTGCCTTCAACAAACGGGACGAGTACGCATTCGAGCTATTAATGCCCAAGACAAAAGCAAAAGACTCCGCAGACGCTGCTTGGGACGAGCCACTGCTCCACCTGCTCTTCAAAGAAGAAATCGAGATGCCGAGATCTAATCGATTTTGTTTTCGATAACTCTGTGATAGCAATGATCGGGAACGGTGACATAAAGCCCTTCAAGCCCCATCTCCTATCAAGCTCATTTGCCACTCAATAAGCTGGGCCACCTTCTCCGGACCCACCTTGCCAGAAAAGGACATGATCGAACAACTTGGTCGACCCCTCGAGTCCTAGAGTCTAGTGTCAAAACTCATCCTGAGTCCATTAGCTTTGAATTTGAGTCACTCGAGTCATCGATGGCCTCACGCCGAAGATTACGAACTCATTGCCAATAATGTATTCCCGTATGCTCTTAATGAATGCTTCGATCTTTCCGAGTATCCTCTCATTGCATCTTTAACAACTGATAAATTAACTAACACACAAACAGTTAATAACGATTCACTTGATAAAGAAGCAGACACATTAAACGAACAATACATTAAGCACATCTTTAAGCATGTTGTCAAACGAGAGAAAAACCGGGCCCAAGCTGCCGAGGAGGTTTTAACCAAAGTGAATTTGGGAACTGCTGAAGAGCCAAAAGAGACGCAAATCGGAAGTTTCTTCACCGGCACAGAGCAAGACGCATTGGCCCTTGCTGCTCAAAGAGTTCGTGGACGTGTTCGCTTGGTCTTACCGAGACATGCCCGGATTAGATCCTAACATTGTGGAACACCGGATTCCCTTAAATCCCGAGGCTAAGCCCATCAAGCAAAAGCTACGCCGAATCAAGCCGGAATGGTCTTTACAAGTCAAAGAGGAGATCGAAAAAATGCTCCGCGTCGGCTTCATCAGGGTGATCGAGTACCCCACATGGCTCTCCAATATCGTCACGGTCACCAAGGCCAATGGAAAAGTACGGCATTGCGTGGACTTCCGAGATCTAAACAAAGCAAGTCCCAAGGACGATTTTCCACTACCCAACATCGACATGTTGGTAGACACTACAGCCAATTTCGAAGTCAAGTCCTTCGTGGACGGTTTTGCCGGCTACAATCAAATCAAGATGGCCGAAGAAGACCAAGAAAAGACAGCTTTCACAACCCCACAGGGAACCTCTTTGCTACCGTAATGCCGTTCGGACTAAAGAACGGCTGGGGCTACCTACCAACGGGCGGCAACCGCCCTCTTCCACGATATGATCCACAAGGAGATCGAAGTGTACGTCGATGACATGATCATTCACTCAAAGGGATCGGATGGACAACACCTCACGAGACTGAGAAAAATTCTTCAATCGCCTCCGAAAACACTCAATGAGGCTTAACCACGCCAAATGCACATTTGGGGTTAGCCGAGGCAAGGTTTTGGGATACATAGTCACCGAGAGGCATCGAGGTTGATCCTCAAAAGATCAAGGCTATCATCGAAATGAGACCACCGCAAACTCGGACGAGAGGTGAAAAGCTTCATGGGCCGCCTACGGTATATCGGCCGCTTCGTCAACCAATTGACCTCTATGTGCGAGCCGATCTTCAAACGATGAAGAAGAACGCCGACATCGAATGGAACTCGAGAATGCCAAGATGCCTTTGAGAAAATAAAAGCATACCTTGTGAGTCCTCCGATTCTCTGTCCTCCCCACGAGGAAAAGCCACTTTGTTGCTATACCTAGCGTGACCGACACCGCGGTTGGAGCCATGCTCTGTCAAGAAAAGAAGGAGTCACGAGTTGAAACGCCATCTACTTTGTCGGTCGAAAGTTTCAAGGCGGCGAACTCAATTACTCGGCCCTCGAGAAAACTGTGCGGCTCTGGTATGGGTTGTCGGGAAACTACGGCACTACATGCGGTCGCACACGGTACACTTGGTTTCCAAAATGGACCCGGATCAAGTACCTCTTCGACAAACCATCTCTGTCAATGAGGCTCGCCAAATGGTCTTTCTTCCTAGCGGAATTTGACATCAAGTACGTAAACCAAAAGTCAATCAAGGGACGGGCCATGGGTGAACAAGCGGGTGATTTCCCAACCGACGAGGCTCGAGGCCCCGAACCACAATTTCCGTGACGAGGGAATCTTCGCAATCGAAAGCGAAAATCGATGGCAACATGTTCTTCGACGGAGCGGCCAACAAAAAGGGAAACGGCATCGGTATGCTCTTGGTAGATCCCAGGACGAGCACACCCCAATTGCTATAAAGCTCAATTTCGAGGTAACCAACAATGCCGCCGAATATGAAGCCTGCTATTTCTTTGGACTACAAGCCGCACTCGAGAGGAATGTCCGAAACTTCGAAGTTTATGGGGACTCGGCCTTGATCATCAACCAAGTCTCCAACAAGTGGAAAACCATAGACCCAGGCTTGCAAAAATACCATGCACGCATGGAGGACCTCATCACACAATTCGAAGAAGTCACCTTCCACTACTTGCCAAGAGACCGAAACGGGTTTGCGGACGCCTTAGCCACCTTGGCTTCCCTTGTGGAAATCCACGAAGGAAAAGCAATCAAACCCTTCAAAGTCGGGCGAAAGGAAATTCACGCCTCTTGTTGTGAGATCGAACGAGAACCTAAGCCCGTCAATGAGCCATGGTATAACCCGGATCTTCCAATACCTCAAGAACGGGAAACCACCTTCATGAACAAGGAAGACCCACACACGAGAGGGGTCAAAACCAAGAGCATCATGGCCACTAAAACGCCTCGCCTCTCACTTCGTCATCCTCGGGGACATGCTATACAAGAAACGCTACCATGGGCCACTCCTACTGTTGCATCGGCCAAGAAGAAGCAAACAAGTTCATGAGCAGAAGTCCACAATGGGGCTTGCGGTCCCCACATGAACACTAGAGCCACGATGCAAATCATTCTCGGGATGGGCTACTCTTGGATCTCCATGGAGCGGTGCATCCACTTTGTCCGAAAGGCTGCGACAAGTGCCAACGGTTCTCCAACCTCAATCATCTACCTCCTCACGATCTCTCTTGCATGACTACACCTTGGCCATTTGCCACTTGGGAATTGACGTCATCGGGAAAATCGCTCCGCCGAGCGGCAACGGTCGCGAGTTCATCTTAGTAGCCATCGACTACTTCACCAAATGGGTCGAAGCCAAGTCCTACAAGGTACTCACCTCCAAGAAGGTCGCGCATTTCCTCAAGGAAAACATCATCTGCCGATACGGCATCCCAAATGAGGTCATATCGGACAATGGTTCACACTTCGAAGGGGAATTCGACGGGCTGGTGGCTGAATTCAAGATCACACGCCACAAATCTTCTCCCTACCGGCCACAAACAAACGGCGCCGTGGAAGCGACAAACAAAACCCTCGAACGGATCATCCGAAAAATGACCACCGAGGACGAGATTGGCCCGAGAAGCTGCACCTTGCACTTTGGGGCTACCGCACATCGGTCGAACAGCCACGGGAGAAACCCCATTTGCCACGACATACGGGATGGAAGCAGTCCTTCCCATCGAGTGGAAATTCCCTCACTCCAGTCTTCTGTGGAAAATGACATCAACGAATTTGAATGGCTCGGCCGACACGGCGAATTGGCTCACGCTAGACGAGCGACGACTAAAGGCCATGGAACACGTCCGAGCCTATCAAAGCGGGATGGCTAGAGCTTTCGACAAGAAAGTCAAATCCCGAGACATCGGGGAAGGCGACCTTGTACTCAAAGAAAAGCCTCCCACTCGAACTAACCCATGGGAAAATGGGAACCCACATGGATCGGCCCTTTCGTGGTTCAAAAGATCTTCTCCGGAGCGCCATGAAGGCGACGGACCTAGGCGGCAATCCCTTCATGAATCCAGTCAACGGAAGCAAACTTCGCGAGATACTTCGCTGAAGAAGAACAAGCTGTGCATCTCTTGGCACTCCATGTAGTGTCGAACTACGCGAGACTGAGCCCTCTAGTCCAGGGAATGTAGGCAACCTTAATTGGTCCGGTCTAAAAATACACAAAAGTCAAAAGTTTGAATGTCAATCAAGACCTCCATCCAAGCTATGCACTTTTCAAGAACATGCCCCAACGAGTCACCTTGACCAAGTCAAACGACGGCGGCAACATCAAAGGACATCCGAGGGTCACTCGGCATCAAACGGCCGGCTCATGTACGCTTCCAAGCCAGGGGCTTGTCTTCGCCCTCACGCGCTTCAAAAAAAAAAAAAAAAAAGAGAGCTCGAGCAAGGGCTCACAAAAAAAAAAAAAAAAAAAAGAGAGCTCGAGCAAGGGCTCACAAAAAAAAACAATAAATAAAAGAAGCTCAAACAAAAGCTGCAAAAAGAGGTCAAGAGCCCGACGCCAACAAGAGGCAAGGAAGCTGCAAAAAAGACCGTCAAAACGACTTGTCAGGGGAGCATTCAACCTCTCAGCCAAGCACCAAGCCTCGGCAAAGGGATTGCCGTCATGGCCCGGGCGCTTCAGTCCGCAAATGCAACGAGAAAAGTCCAAAGATGGACGCCGAGCAAAGTGCACAACAAAAGCAAAGGCAAACAAGAGATCTTGCGTCTCGACAAAGCTTTAAAAGTAAATCACAAATCACTAACTTGGTTACAACATTTCTTGATGAGTTCAAGCACGGTCTACTCTCAAGTTCACAACATGCTAAAAGACTGACTTAATACATTTAACTAATAATGTGTTTGCAATGCAATGAATGGATACCTAGGAGGTCATTCCGCGCCGTCTGCGCTTGTCCCCTCGCCATTCTTTCCTTTCTTCCCTCGTCCCCGGCGAGTCTTCTTTCGCTCCACGTGAACCAACTCTGCGTCTCTCGGTCAGAGATCGGGGTCCTCCCCATAGAGTCAAACAATCCGGTAGCTCTCGGGGCTTCATTCGCCGTGCTTCGGCTCGGATCTCCTCCCTGCTGAGTCTGCAAAAAGAGGACCTCTCCCGTCGGTCGGTCAACTCTAGTCTCGTAGTCAAACAAAGTGTCTCCCGTCACATCGAAGGGTCGGACCGGGCTTCGGCACTCCTAAGGCAATAGCTACTACGGCAGCCGGGTCCCGGAGGAATCGCTACGCTTTGCTCTCCCAAAGCCACTTGGGATTGCCCAACAGTTTGCTCATACCGGGCCAGTGCGAGTCGTCAATACGACGCTCCCAGAGCGTCTAAGGAGTACCACGGGAGGGAAAGCGGAATACTTCCATACCCTCGGAAAATACAAGAAGGCACTGAAGGCGCCATACAAAGAGGAACTACCTCCGCGATAGCAAGGTCATCCCGGCCAACAAAGGCTCTGCTTCATCCCAAGCTGCCGGGAAACAAGCGACGGAATATAGAAGGAGGACCAAGACAAACTGGAACTCGACAACGTAGGACCCTTCTGCAAGATCCTCCTAGTCTCAATCCTCCCGGTGCGGAACCCACCGGCGGATCGATGCGTACCAAGTTGTGCCATCCATCTCTCCCGGGCGGGCGATCCATATCCAACACAAGAGGTCGGCGAGCAAATGACCACGGGCTAAACGACGTCGGAGCCTCGGGCATGGCTGAAGTCTCTCTCGCGGCCACGAGGTGAGCAAGCGGGGCTTCCCCCTCTCATGAAGCGATCCCCGGTCGCCGGGCAGTCGATACCATGAAGAGTCTCCCCCGGCACCAACGGGACAATATCCTCTCCGGCTCTGCGGTGCCCTACCACATCTAGCAAAGCACCATCGCAAATGCCAAGGGGGCGGACCATGAAAGCGTCGCCGTCACGCGCAAGGCAAATGCGTCCCAAGAGACATCACTCTCATCATCGGCCATGAACCGCTCCGGCGGCTCGAAATGTCGATATGACCCGAATCAAGGATCATGCCACACTTCTTCCAACGAAGTACGAAGAAAGCTGCAAGCTTCACGCTCACCGCAGCGCCACCCATCAAAGGAAGCGAGATGGCCTCCACCTCCGGTCCTCCAATCAAAGCCCGAAAATCCTCAAAAGTGGGCACCATTTCATTGTAGGAGAAACGGTACACATGCCTCCTAACATCCCAGAACTTAGCGGCGGCCATAACAAATCCCAATCGGGAACCAACTCCTTAAAAGACCAAATCGAGCAAAGACGAAACCTTACCTCGAAAGCCCGTCTACGATGCCTCATACGGCGCCGCATCCACGTTTTCAACTGCTCAAGGAAGTGTGCTTGCCTCTCTGCGAAAGCCTCGGCAAAATTCTAGGGACGTACGAAGAATCCATGGCAAAAATGGAAGTTCCTAGAGAAAATGGGGAAGAAAGCTCGAAAATGGTGCAAATGGGGAAATGGGGAAGAACCGGACAACTTGGAAAGCATTTATCTCCTTCCCAGCAAGGTTGGTCCGTACGGACCTCTTTGCATGCTAGGTATGTCCGTACGGACCTCCTTGCAAAAAGAACCCATTTCCCGGCCAAACGGTACAACAACCCTTTGTCCTCGGCGGGACCTTGCTCCAAAGCGCCCAAACAACGGCCAAAGCCATTCCCGGTGAACATACACTACCCACAAACGCACTCTCGGCTCACGTGGCATGCACAAAATATAATAATAATAGCAACCATTTCTAGGACAAATCCAGGGAATCACAAAAATGACATTACATCTTAAAATAAAATCTTGTTTGCCGTGCAAATACAAATGTTTTATTACGGGTACATCAAATGTCCAGTTGCTAAAAAAAAAAAAAAAAAGAGAAGATATGGAAAGAGGGAAAGCAAATGGAATACTAATCGGACTCCTCGGCATCATCATCATCCTCGCCGAGGTCCTCCAGAGAGAAGTCGGGCATCCCTGTGAACTCGCCCGTCACGTCCTCGTCATCAGAGTACCGAGCCCCGCCGGAGGCTGCCACTCAAAATAATCCGAAGGATCAAATCCGGCGAAAGGATCGAAGAAAGAAGGCTCGCGAGGATCCCTCACCTGTGCATCTGAGGAGGAAGAGCGATAAAAGAGTACGCCTCGGAGCTCCGAAGACGTCCGGCATCCATACTATGCCGCCCCTCGAAAGGTCCCTCTGCTGCGGCTCAGGCTCGGCTCTCGGCGGAGGAACGTCCTCTGAGAATGCCTCGAAGGCATAGGCTCGTACGCCGGCACGCGTCGCGAAGCCGGCAAGATATCTTCGACGCCATCTTCTTCGCAAACGACCTCATCGCCCACATAACGGCGAGTCGGCATATCATAGGCTCTCCCGGGACTGCACCAAGCAAGCGACCAAGGAAACGCTCGGCAATACGGTTATACTCAACAACAAAAAGAAAAAATACGAGAAAAGATGCCAAGATGGAAAAGAGTCGGCCACACTCACCGATCTATCGGGATCCGCTCTGTATGCGGCGGGAGCACTGCTCGAGGCAGAGTACGAGACACCTCCTCCTCGACCCGTCCCCACGGACATACGTGAAATCCGGCCCCGGCATCGGAACCTGCAGGGGAGCTGCGGGCCGGCCTCTCTCTCCTCGCCGGTACTGCGGCGTCCTCGGCTTCCTCCTCACGAAGGCCCGTACTCCCTCTCCATACAAGATGAACTCCTCGGCGCCCACAGCGAGGTACCTCTCAAAGTCAAGCACATCCATGTCCGGGAATCAAGCATCCCAAAGGGAGGGTCCCTCGGAGCCACGGGAAGCACACACGGGCCATCTTTGCCCGGAAGACCCGCTCCCGGATACATGACGTCGCAGAGTCGGGCCCCGCGGCATCTTCGGCTGGCTGTCGCCTCGGGAGCCCCCTCGAACTCATCACCCTCATGCAGGGCCCACGGGAACAAAACAAACCCCTCAGGGCTACCCCTCTCCGGACGCTCCTGCACATCCCCGTGGCGATGGTGAGCTTCCCCCTGCTGGTCCTCCTCTTCCTCGCCGTACGAGCCCGGCCCGACATAGCGGGTACGCGGCTACGGCCCGGATCTCTATCCCACGGGAAGCCTTTGGAAAATCTCGTAGAACCACACACTGTGACAAAAACGAGAAAAGGCTCGGTGCAAAAGAAAACGGAGAAGCGACAAGTTGCTAAATCAAAAACGACAATAAACTCATACCTCCAAAGCAAAGTCAAAACAGGCCAATGAGCGCCACACCCAGCTAAACCGGTCCAAGGAGAAGTAGAGCTCGGCCCAAGCACACCTCGCCCCAAGCGATGTCACAAACTCTATCCCAGATCAATCAAGCTCTCCAACGAGCAAAGGGAGCCGCGATCGCGTGGTTCGAGAACAAAGTCTCGGAAAGTGCATACCACAAAAAAGGAGCGCGCCGAGTGCTCCGCCGTCACTGGCCGGTACCCGGACATAGGCCCCAATGCTTTGGCCGTGATCCTCGGCTCCACATCGCTATACGGCATCCCCGGGCCCTGCGAGGACGAGGCTCAAAGCCCGGCGGCTCGGTCAACACAACATCGGAGATCATATCTCTCCACCGCACCGGCCCTCCTTTGAAGGAAAGCCCGTGTAATCGCAGCAAAGTCGGTCGGCGTCACCGTCACCTCTCCCCGACTCGGATGGAAGGTGTGGGTGGTATCCCACCCTTTGATACTCGAGAGAAAGGCCAAGGAAGACGCTCTTGTTCTTCCTCGTGTCAGAAACTCCGGCCGGGTTCTCTACAAACACAGGCCCAGCCGAAGCGTAGACCGGCCTCACGGGACTCGGCCTACCATCCACAGAAATATCGGGCATCCATTGCGCGGCTCAACAACGACCTCGAACGATCCCGAGTCTTCATCCTCTTGGCCTTCCCGGCCATAAGCCCGCATCCTGAGGTAAACACACAAAGTGCAAGTCGTCAATCACGATTACTTAATATAAAACAAAGGCACAAAAAGTCCGTCCCAACACGAGAAAGCCATGAAAATAACCCGTCACAAAACACGGCACACATTGCACATATTTTTCACATATATCCCGTCACAAAACACGGCACATGTCGCACATAATTTTCACATACATTATACATATAATTTTTTCCATGCAGTCCGTCACAAAACACGGCACACACTTGTACACATTTTCACAAAAAAAAGGGATTAAGCCCTACACGACACATTTGCAAAAAAAAGTCCGTCCCAACACGGAAAAGGCACATATAACCCGTCACAAAAACCACGGCACATATTGCACATATTTTCCCCACAAAGTCCGTCACCCAAGAACACGGCACACACTGCATAACACATTTTCAAAAAAATCCGTCCCTACACGGCACTCACTTTCAGACAAAACCCGTCACAATACACGGCACATGTCCCATTTTTTCACAAAATTTGTCACTTTACCACGACAAACTTTTCTCATAATGTACATACGCATAAATAGCATACGGTACAAAACACCAAAACATGCATTTTCATAGAGAGGCACTTTATTTTCACAAATAAAAGCTAATCTACACATTTCTGCACAAAATACACATACACACAAGTTTTACATGTACATTTTTAACAATTCATAAAGAATTTCACAAAAGGCATAAAAAAATAACAAAAATTCAAAAATGCGAAAAACTAAAACCTAGTTCTAGCATTCAAAAATTCGAGCGAGGAAATCAAAACGGAGCAGTTCTTACACTCCCAGACGTTCCTAGAACGACGATTGTGCACCTCCGGATTCGGATACAAGACATCCGGGTTCTTCGAAAGATGGAACAAACGAGATCCAATTCCTTTGGAGCTCCGTCGTTTGCTCGACCACCTCTTGGCTGCGTTGACGACGATTCCTTCGAGATCCTTCCGCCATTGCAAGCGATTCAAGCAAAAAATGGGAGATTTTGGTTAACAATGGAGTTTTCCTCTCTGCTCTCGCACAGTTCACGCGGCGAGGAAGAAGAAGTGGGGAGCCTCGGCTTTTAAACCCGGTCAAAACACAGGAAGCTGTAAAAAACCAACTTGGTCCGTACGGACCTCTTTGCGGCCAGGTTGGTCATTTGCGGACCTCTTTGCAAGGGGTGGCCAAATTGCTTTCCACTGCCACTTATAATCTTTGCCCTGGTGTCCTAAGGCCTTTTCAGTAAATCGAGTGCGAGAATGGTCCCTAACCCTTCAATTCAACTACCGGCCGTCGGCGTAAGCCCGAACCTCGCCCGCTCCAGCGGCAATTCTCCACCATAGGCCGTCGGCGTAAGACCGGTCTCGCCCACTCCCAACGGCAATTCAATCCGCGTCGGCGTAAGGCCGGTCCTCGCCCAGCTCGGCAGCGCAATTCAATCCGGCCGTCAACGTAAGACCGGTCTCGCCCGACTCCAACGTCAATTCAATCCGGCCGGTCGGCGTAAGACCGGTCTCGCCCATCGCCCTTCAACGGCAATTCAATCCCGGCGTCGGCGTAAGATCGGTCTCGCCCGCTCCAGCGGCAATTGAATCCCGGCCGTCGGCGTAAGACCGGTCCTCGCCCACTTCAACGGCAATTCAATCCCGTAGCCGTCGGCGTAAGACCGGTCTCGCCCGCTCCAGACGGAAATTCAATCGGCCCCGTGATCCAACGTAAAATGGGGCCGGTCTCGCCCACTTCAGCGGAAATTGATCCCGGCCGTCGGCGTAAGACCGGTCCTCGCCTGACCGACGGCAATTCGATCCACGAGGCGGCGTAAGACCGGTCCTCGCCCGCTCAACGGCAATTCCAATCCCGGCCCGTCAGCGTAAGCCCGGTCCTCGCCCAGCTCAGCGGCAATTCAATCCGGCCGTCGGCGTAAGACCGGTCCTCGCCAGCTCAGCGGCAGTCGATCCCCGGCCGCGTCGGCGTAAGACCGGTCCTCGCCCGCTCAGCAGCAATTCAATCGGCCACCGTCGGCGTAAGACCGGTCCTCGCCTGACTCCCAGCGGCAATTGATCCCGTGATCGGCGTAAGACCGGTCCTCGCCCGCTCAGCAATTGATCCCGGCCCGCGTCGGCGTAAGGCCGGTCTCGCCCGACTCAGCGGCAATTCCAATCGGCCGTCGCGTAAGACCGGTCCTCGCCCCTTCGCGGCAATTCAATCCCCCGGCCGTCGAGGCGTAAGACGGTCCTCGCCCAGCCAGCGCGGCAATTGATCCCGGCCGTCGGCGTAGGGCCGGTCTCGCCTGGACCCCAGCGGCAATTGATCCCCGACCGTCGGCGTAAGACCGGTCTCGCCCACTCAGCGGCAATTCAATCCCCCGGCGATCGGTGTAAGACCGGTCCTCGCCCGCTCAACGGCAATTCCAATCCCCGGCCGGGTCGCAACGTAAGACCGGTCCTCGCCCTGACTCAGCGGCAATTGATCCCGGCCGTCGGCGTAAGACCCGGTCCTCGCCTACCCGGCAGCGATTCAACGACAATTGACCACCGGCCGTCAACGTAAGCCGGACCTCGCCCACTCAACGGCAATTCAACCACGGCGTCAATGTAAGACCGGTCCTCGCCCTTCAGCGGCAATTCAAGAAAGGCGACATCTCCCACACGAATATCAAGGCCTGAGACGCCTCCGCTCCAGCGCGGCAGCTCGCTCGGCCCTCAAAAGCGGGTCAGAAGACACTTTCCCGCGGGGAAAGCCCCTACATGAGCCATGTCAACGAACACCGACATTAAGTGTGGCAGGCTCCTCGCTACAGCAAGTCGAGGAGATCATGCAAGCCTCGCTAGCATGACGTAGGCGGCGTCATGCTGCGATGTCGCAAGTCCTCTCCCAGAACATGGCCACGGCTTGAGAGACATCTAAACCTCTCGAAGCTCAGGCGGCCATGCCTCCACCACCGCCGCCGAAGACGATTCAAAGTCCTCCCGCGTGGCACCAGCCGCCGCCCGAAGACGATTCAAAGTCCTCCAGGCGTGGCACCAATCGCCGCCGCGAGAAGACAATTCAAAGTCCTCCCGCGTGGCACCCGCCGCGAAGACGATTCAAAGTCCTCCCGGCGTGGCACCAACGCCGCCGCGGAGACGATTGAAGTCCTCGGCGTGGCACCCAGCCGCTTGAGAAGACGATTGAAAGTCCTCCCGCGTGGCACCGCGCCGCGCGACGATTGAGAGTCCTCATGCGTGGCGCAATCACATTCAGAAGACGATTCAAGTCCTCACACTCTCTTCAGCCTGGAAGGCTTTAAACCACTCGGTTCGGAAGACCGTATAAATCTCCCAAATCACTATCTCCGGCCCGGAAGGCCTTAAACCACCCGATTAGGAAAATCGTAAAATTTCCATCCCGGGGACACCACCACGTCCTCACAATTGACCTCGGCGGTCATCAAATCTTAGGACACCACCACGTCCTTACCGCGACCTCGGCGGTCGCACGACACTTTAGGGCACCACCACGCCGCATTCACTGACACTCACGCTACACCCGAACTACGACCGGGCTTGATTCCCGCCGAGGATACGTAGGAATCCTATCACGGGGTCCGGCCTCTGCGGCCTATGCGGTCACACAATAGGACACCGCACGTCCTCACACCGGCCTCCCCGGTCACTTTATCTCCCGGCCACGCGATCCAGTTAGGACCACTTATCTTATCGGCGACCCCCTTCTTTCATAAGTGACGTCGTCGAGGGCTTCGTAAGTACCCCAATCTGGATCACCCCTTCAAACACACGGGAAACACCGCGAGACTCATCAACGCAGTCTCGACGACCTCCGGCACTTTCAAAACCCTCTCTAAACCCCCAGCCAAACCAAGGGAGGAGCCTTTCCAGGATAAAAAAGGGACGAAAAGGACCTTTTAGGAATTTTCGAGGAAATTGGAAAAGCAATAATGGTCCGTACGGACCTCTTTGCTTTAATAATTACTGAATCCTCTTAAAGTCCACAATATTCCCTCAAATCCCAGGGAAAATGATTACCCCCCTGCAGAGTTGGTCCGTACGGACCTCTTTGCATGTCAACTTGGTCCGTACGGACCTTATTGCCTGAGGAACATCATAATTGCAAATATTCCTCCATCATCACAGATTCCCTCAAATCGAGGAAAACCAAAAGTACGGATTATCGGGAGGTCCGTACGGACCTTTTGCACCAAATCTGGCACTATAAATAGAGGGCTCCCCCTCCTCATTTTGACACACCTCCCAGCTTCTCTCTTCCTCCCTAGGCCTTCGGCTTCCCCTCTAAGTCCTTCCGAGGCATTCCCGGCCCCTTTCGGATCCTTCTGAGGCCTTCTGAGCCCCCTCGTGGTGCTCCGAAGCCTCCCGGCGCTCCGCGATGCTCCCGTGCTGCCCGAGGCACTCTGAGGAGACCCCTCGTGGTACTCCGAGGCCTTGCACAGTCTTTCCACGGTGTCCCGGCTCTTTCCCGAGTCAAAGCCGGCGATCCCAAACCACGCCGAAACTCCGCCCGAGTGACTCCTGCCACCACAACGCACGCCGAACCTCTGCCCGAGTGATCCCGACGATCCCCACGCACGCCGAACCTGCCCGAACGCAGCCTCGCAACATCAACTCACGCCGAAACTCTGTCCGCGACAACCGGCCCCTCCCGAAGCAATCCAGATCCATACCGGAACGCTACTCCGACCTCAAACACTATTTCCCAGCGGAAGACAGACACGAACCAACATTGGTAAGGCTTCCTTCCATTACTATTTCAATACATTTCCATACATAGCATACAATGTAGACATCCAATACAGCATGCATTTTTAAAAGCACACACACACACACACAACATTTAAAGGATATTAGGGGTATCCGAAAGACTCGTTTTACGAGGCGACTCGGGTGAGCTCTAATATTCTAATATTCTCTTCCCAAGGAGTCATCTGACCTCCGAACTCAAAATCTCATCACACAAAAATAGTTTAAAATTATCTTTAAACTGATGCCCTTTTTCAATGTTTTGGGCTTAATAAAAACGGCGTGGCGACTCTACAAATGCGAAAACAAAACGGCGAGACGAAACCGCTCCAACGCGAAAGATGCCAGATGCCGGGGCGCGAGCCTCTCGGATCCGGGTAATTTCAGTCGGTGAGCTCGGTGTAAACTGTTTCCTCTATTGTTTTTCGGAGTTTATCCGACCCACGTCGGTTTTTGCCCTGGCTGTTGGTGTGGGCAGGCTCTGGGGTAGTTTCCTGAACTTGGCTTATTCTTTCCTTAGCAGAAGCTCGAGGAGCGGGCACACTGGGTTCTTCGGCGGATGCAATGGCCGAAGCCCTCTCATACATCTCTTCCACGGTTTTAGGCCGGCTGGAGGCAAAATTCATTTTTAGGAAGGAGGAGCTGAGGCCGCCCTCAAAGCAGAGTCTGATGTCTCCCTCCTCTAGGTCCACAATCTCCTCGCTCACCTTCCTGAATCGAGATATGTAATCCTTTGTAGGCTCGTTTGGGGCCTGCTTGACACAGACAAGATCTGTCTTTGGTCTAGCGGGCACCCCTGCCCCAGCAAAGGCATTAAGGAAGATGCTTCTAAATTGACTGAATGATTGGATGGTCCGGGGCTTGAGGGCTAACATCCAAGATAAGGCCTTGCCCGTGAAAGTTGCAGCCAATGCCTTGCACATCACGGACTCATCCGAGGAGAATAAAGCCATTTGTCCCTCGAATCGTCCTATATGGCTCTTGGCATTTTTGGAGCCATCATAGGTGTCCATCTGGGGGGCTTGCCCTTCTGAATAGGTGCCCGGGCGATCTTATCATTGAAGGCGTCCATGGTGCGGCCACACCTCTGGGAGGCCTTTTGGTGGGTCTCCCACATTTCGTTAATAAACTTGATGAATTTCGGGCTCTGGTTATCAACCTTCTGTTTTTTAGCTCGTGGATTCACGGCCTTCTCCTTGGCCGGGGCCAAGGGTCTGGCTTTGGACTTCGCACGTAGATTGGATTGGGCCTCTTCTCCAACCTCCTCGCTGTCCTCTACATGCACCACACTGCGTTTGGCCGACTGTCCACGCTCAAGGGTTGGTTCAACCCGGTTTGCCCCCCTAGCTTGACTATCAAGCGATTTGGGGGGAGCTCGTTGGGAGAACCTTTGTGACCCTTGGGGGAACTGGAGCCCGCCGTTGGCTTCTATTTCGAACATCTCCATTTGAGCATCAGCGACGGCCATGGCCTCTGCGATCAGCTTGGATTTGGAGGCCAGAATTTCTTGTCTCCTCAGGATTTGGTCCGGGGAGAGTGGAGTAGTCAAGGCGGTGTTTTTTATAGGAGCTTGGGGAGTTTTTGGGCTATTGTTTAGTAGGGCTTGGGCTTTCTCAGCACGTATTTCGTCGGTTAGTTTGTGCATAGCCTTCTGACCAGGGGAGAGGGTGTGTTGTGGCTGAGAACGTGCCCCCATTCTGTTAAAAACGGAGGTCGTGGCCTTGCCTTTATTAATGGTGGAGGGTGAGGCTTGATTATCCTCCTCTAGGGTCAAATGACCGGCGTTTTCTAATATTCTAGACATTCTGTAAAGAAAATGAGTGGAAAAAGAAGAGCCTTTCGGCACTTGTTTTGTTTAGGACACGAGAGGTGCCTTGAAAACAAAATACACGGGAAGTGAATAAAGAAAAGATCTAGTATTCCCGGCAATGGAACCACTGATGACGCCAAGCTTTTCAGGGTCAGGAGCGGTTCAAGGATATCTGGCTTAATATATTTAGTGGATTGATGTACCTAAATCACAACACAAATAAGCACCGTTAAGGTCAAAGTTGGATGTTACTCCAATTCAGGACCTTGGGTGTGAGAGTAAGAATACTGAGATAATAAGACTTTGAATACCTTGGAGCATGTGTGTGTGTTTAGGGTTTTAGAGTAATAGGGCTTACTCAATATATTTGGAACTTACCTTGCCCAAGGGGACAAAGGTCTTCTATTTATAGGCAATGTAGTGGTGCTTGTTGATGTAAGCAATGAGATCAGCTCTATGGGGCACTTTGGTATTTGACCAGCTACACGTGTCCGCAGCTAATTGGCCCTGTCAGGGAGGGAACATTGACTGCTGCAGGGGCATGGCTGAAAGGGACATGAGCCATGTGGCTGGCTTGGTGCATTAAATGAAATAGTAGGCGCCTGACTGAGCCGCATTAAATGCGTGATGGGAGAGCCGGCAACTTGCATGTCAGAGCCAGTAAGCTAACTTGCTCAGTAAGGCTTGACATTAACCGGGAGGCAGGTGAGATAACCGGGAGGCAGACATGAGCCCGCGGTCAACATCGTGGCCGCGGTCAAAGGTATTTGACGCGGGCACGAAAGACGCGGTCATGCCTCCTGCGGGCACTGATCCAGCGGTCAGGATCAATGCGGTCTTCGATAGGGATAATGCGGGGAGGGACGCGGTCTTGACCTCAAGGGCCTATCTGTTCGCGGTCTTCCCCCCAGCGATCTAGGAACTGCCACGTCACTGATTTCTTGGGCCAGAACGAGCGCGAACCCGATCCAGTAAATCCGGGCTCATCATATATGATATTGTAATTTATAATAGATAAAAATGATGATATTTTCATTTGACAGTGTAAATTTTCTTATAGCTTAATTACTTAGAATATTCATTCACAATGTTACATCCATTGGAAAACTTTTGGCTTAAACAAGACGTTGAGCTCAAGGCCTTCAATTGCCTTCCCCTATACGCAACTTTTATAAATTTAAAACCTTGCGGGGACGACTATGATTCATTAATAACTTGTTTAGGTTTTGCATAGAAAATTCAGACGAAAGTCTTCTCTTAAAAAAGGCTTAACTTTTTAAGAAAAACTAAAAAGAAAGTCAAATCTTGTTTTATAAGAAAACACAATTTTTATTTAAAAATCTAATAGATAAAAATGATGATTTTTTTTCATTTGATAGTGTAAATTTTCTTATAGCTTAATTACTTAGAATATTCATTCACAATGTTACATCCATTGGAAAACTTTTGGCTTAAACAATTTGCAAAAGACGTTGAGCTTTCAATTGCCTCCCTATAGGCAACTTTTATAAATTTAAAACCTTGCGGGGACGACTATGATTCATTGATAACTTGTTGAGTCGGTCTGGGGAGAAACGCGTTTTTCCGTGCTTCTGGAGAAACGGGGGTTGTTTTGTCGCGCGACATAATAAGCCAGTTTCTGGATATACTTTCATCAGCTTCTGGATATCCAGAAGCTTTGGAAAGGATATCCAGAAGCTTTGAAAAGGATATCCAGAAATCAAATATTTTTTCTGGATATCCTTTCCAAACCTTCTGGATATCCAGAACATTGAATATGGATATCCAGAAGCTTTGGAAAGGATAGCCAGAAAAAATATTTGGTTTCTGGATATCCTTTCCAAAACTACGGATATCCTTCAAAACTACGGATATCCAGAAGCTTTGGAAAGGATATCCAGTTGTGGTGGCTAAGTATGTCGCACGACAAAACAAGCCCCGTTTCTCCAAAAGCGACGGAAAAACACGTTTCTCCACAGATTTTGTGTAACTTGTTTAGGTTTTGCATAGAAAATTCAGACGAAAGTCTTCTCTTAAAAAAGGCTAAATTTTTTAAGAAAAACGAAAAAGAAAGTCAAATCTTGTTTTATAGGTATTGAAAGGGTATCTTATTAACGGCGCCTAGATCACCAAATAAAAGGAAATATTTTAGCTTTGATGGTAAGAAACTATTCTAGCTTAACTAACTAGATGTTTTGAATTCGAATTCTGAAATGCAGCAACATTAAAATTTGTTGGAAAAGTTTTACGTTATGATCTTATCCGACGATTTGAATTAAATTCGATTAATCAAAATCAAATGAAGAGTTCGGATATGCTTCCATAAATAAATAAGCATTCAACATGGTAAATAAAAAAAACAGAAATAGTAATATAGAAATAATAGAAAATTTAAAATCCATTTCAATTTATTCCTAAACATCCGTCAAACACCCCTTTTCTCTCTGTTTCCTTTATTAAGAAAAATCTACCCATAATTCCCCTTCTCCCACGGTAAACCCCTTTCATCCAAAATTTTCAATCAAATATTATCTTAACATATTTTTAAAATAAAATCGAAAAAAAATAAAGATAATTTTTGGAAAGTTATGTTCTTACTATTCGGCCCTACCAAAATATAATTATCACCCGAATTAAATTTTCCAAATACTAAAATTCACAATGATTAGCACATAAATTCGGTTCACGCCCTTTTAGCTTTTCTAAACATTTTTTCCTTTCAAAACTCTCTCTGCCTCCCTATTTCTCTTTTCTTCAAACATTGCTTCTCTCTCTCTACATCTCTACCCTATCTCTCGGTTTCTTTCTCTTCCCATCAATGGCGCCGCCCTACCACACCTTAAAAAACGTCACCACCACTCTTTACCGAAAGAAATTCAAATTGTCAAAAACTCTCAAGAAGATCCAGACTTGATTTTTTCGAAAATATTATTTTGTTAATTCACTTTTGCAAAAAAAAAAAAAAAAAAAAAAACAATTTCGGAATTGGTAATTCCGGATTACATAATTCCATGATTACCAATTCCGAAATTGAATTTTTCGAAATTATTATTTTGTTAATTCGATTTTGTAAAAAAAAAAAAAAGTAATTTCGGAATTGGTAATGCCGGATTACATTATTTCAGATTTACCAATTCCGGAATCAATGTTGAAAGTGTTAGTGACATAAGTTTTTAACAATGTTAATTTGGTAATTAAATTTTTAAAAAACAATATTTTGGAAAAAAATCAATAAAAGTCTATTCTCAAAGAAAATGTGTTCTTACATATATCTTGTTACCAATTTTTTTACATATAATTATATTTTTACGAAACTAAAAGTTTTAAAAAGATGCTAATAATATGTATACATTTTGCCATTAAAATTTATTAAAAATAAATGTTTTTCAGAATATACTTTAAACAAAAATTAGATATTTATCATTGACAATGGAGTATTATCAAGTCGCGTGCGTGTATGGATTAGTTGCCTACGCCTTTAGAGATTTAGAGATTTAAGAACAACTCATACCATATAAATATATAAACCAATATGACTTTGTCTTCACAAATTAACTTAAATATTCATTCCTATTAGCTACTAAACCACTACTATAAATACATTCCGATCCTTAAATTGATCTTTAAGATACTCAAAAACCACATCCAACAAAATAAATCATGAAAAGTACTTTTAATTATTTGCTCTCATTTTTCTTGACTTTTGCAATTTTAAGTACTATTGTTGCATATGCATCTCCTTTAGCTCATCAAGATTTTCTTCATTGCCTTACCCTTCATTCCAATGGCAATTCCACCTCCATTTCTAAATTTGTTTACACCCAATATGACCCTTCCTACACATCCATCTTGAAACTCAATTTGAACAGTCCAAGATTCAATACACCCTCCACCCCGAAACCCTTGTTCATTGTCACACCCGTTGAAGAATCCCAAATCCAAACCGTCATTCATTGTTCCAAGGAACAAGGGATAGATATGAGAATCCGAGGCGGAGGCCATGATTTTGAGGGTCTTTCGTATGTGTGCGAAGACCCTTGTGTCATGCTTGATCTTATTAACATGAGATCTATTAGTGTTGATGCTGCAAGTAGGACCGCTTGGGTCCAAGGTGGTGCAACTCTAGGCGAACTCTATTATAGAATTTCCGAGAAAAGTAATACTCTTGGCTTCCCTGGAGGCGTTTGGTCCACTGTAGGGGTTGGTGGACATATTAGTGGTGGAGGTTATGGCGCTTTAATGCGTAAATATGGCCTTGCTTTTGATCATGTGATAGATGTTCGCATGATCAACCAGAACGGACAAATTCTTGATAGAAATTCCATGGGGGAAGATCTTTTCTGGGCCATTAGAGGTGGTGGTGCTTCGAGTTTTGGAGTCATTGTTGGATGGAAGATACGACTAGTCCAAGTGCCCGAAGTCGTGACATTGTTCACAATAAGTAAAACATTAGAAGAAAATGGTACAAGCATTTTCCACAAATGGCAATATGTAGCACCAAAAATTGATAGAGATTTATTTATAAGAGTCCAAATAGGAACCGCGTACTCAGGCAATAGAACCAAGCCAACAATTCAGATTTTCTTCCAAGCCTTGTTTCAAGGTAGAATTGTTCGACTAATTCCCCTAATGCAAAAAGCCTTCCCTGAGCTAGGAGTAACAAAAGAAGCATGCACAGAAATGAAATGGATTCAGTCCGCTCTTGTATTTTCAGGCTTTTCTTTTAAAGATCCGCCTCAAATCTTTCTTAACAGGTCAGCACCAGCTAGGTTCAACATGAAAGCAAAATCTGACTATGTGCAAAAACCAATCCCTATAAAAGGCATCAAAGAGATGTGGAGAAGGCTATTGAAAGTTGACGTGGGCACACCAAACTTAGTTTTCAATCCTTACGGAGGAAAAATGAATGTGTTTTCAGATTCAGCACTTCCATTCCCACACAGAGCTGGAAACTTGTATCAGATGCTTGAAGGGGTGATTTTGGATGAAACAAAACCGGAGGGATCTAATAGGCGAAGAAGATGGTTGATAGATTTCTATAGCTTCATGGCGCGTTATGTTTCTAAGTCTCCTAGAATGGCGTATTATAACTATAATGATCTAGATATAGGAGTAGGGAGCACAACCTACAATGAAGCGAGAATTTGGGGTTCAAGATACTTTGGGAACAATTTTAAGAGATTGGTTCAAGTGAAGAATAAGGTGGATCCGGGGAATTTCTTCAAGCATCCACAGAGTATTCCTCCTTTTGCAGTTACAACTCAAGTGTAGGTTATATCTGCTGCATATGCACATGCATTTTCGAAGGAAATTGATTTTTTTTTCTTTTCTTAGAAGACTTTTATTTTGTGTGCTTTGAATAATACCACTTGAATACATCTTCAAGTAAAGATCTTGGATTGTAACATAGAATTCAGACTTCTATTACATTTTCTTTTCGTTATGCCATTTTCTGCAGAAATGATATGCCAATTTTTTTTTTTTTTTTACACAGTTTGGTCCCGCTACTAAAATATACAATGGTTATAATTAACTCTGTGAAATACACATGTAACAAGTAAAAGCCGAGATCACATGTACCACTTTTATGTACCACAGTTGATCCAACGGTTATGCATTAATGATGATGTAAACCCTAATAGCTAATAACCGTTGGATCACCTGTGGTACACAAAGTGGTGCAGACTTATTCAGACATTTAATTAATCAGATTTCAACATTTAGTCTTGAAAAAGGGCAGACTAAGATCTGTTCCTTGGTCAAAATATTTATTTTTATTGTAATGAGCCAATTTCAGTTCTCCCCTGTGGTGTTATGTCATAAATTAATCTAATAAAATCAACCTTTTTTAGTGCATGATTGAAATATAAGAAAAATAAAGAAGTTTTTATTTCAATGAATACTCGAATGAGTACTAGGTATGTGGATCACAATACAAAAATACATAATTAAAAACTGGAAGAAATATATCAAAAATGAAACAATTAAGTAATTGGCTTTCCCCAGTCAGCAAAAATGCTCTAAAATTTCAATGGAAACGCAGGTATGCTTTGTGGATGGCGAAAGAAATTTTCTGGATCAACTATGCTCTTCACTCGAACAAGTCGCTCAAAATTGGCCGAAAAGTATCTAGTACCCCAACCTCTTGCCTGTGCATAGCTTCTTGCACCTACTCCCAGATCAAGATCATTATAGTTAACATATGCTCTTCTTGGAGAATTCGAAACATAAGGAGCAATGTAGCGGTAAAAACTCGTGATCCAACTAATGCGTGTATTTGTGACTGACACAGATGTCGGATCAACCAAAACCATCTGCTGCATCAAGTACAAGTTCCCAGCTCTATGTGGGAATGGAGTAGCCGAGTCTGATATCTCATTCATCAGACCTCCATAAGGATTGAGTATAAATATAGGGGTACGAATGTCAGTTTTGAATAACATTTCCCACATCCCTTCTAGACCTTTTATCGGAATTGGCTTAACAACATAGTCGGTCTTGATTTTCAAGGGATACCTAGGTGCAGCGGTCCTGTTGAGGAATATTTGAGGTGGAGTGTCACTTGAAAAACCACCTAGTACAAGTGCTGACTGGATCCAGCTAACTTCAGAACAATCTGATGGGACAAGACCTAATTCCGGGAAACTTGTTTGAATGAATGAAATAAGTCTATTGGCTCTTCCCAAGAACAATCCGTCGAAAGTAAAGCTAATAGTTTGGTTGATGGTTGTAAATTGGGTCCTAAAGTACAAGTCCTTATCAGCCGAGGGAGCGAAAGATTGCCACTTGTGAAAAATGCTTGTTCCATTCTGTTCAAGCGTCTTTCTGACGGCAAATACAGTCACCACTTCCGGAACATCAACTAACCTTAGTTTCCATTGGACAATGACTCCAAAACTAGATGCACCACCACCTCTTATAGCCCAAAAAAGATCTTCACCCATGGATTTTCTATCAAGAATTTGACCATATTGGTTGACCATACGAACATCTAGCACGTTATCAGCTGCAAGACCATACTTACGCATAAGTGTTCCATAGCCTCCACCACTAATGTGACCACCGACACCCACAGTGGGGCAGTCACCTGCTGGAAAGGCAAGCTTATTACTAGCCTGGGATATTCTATAATAGAGTTCACCTAGACTTGCACCACCTTGAACCCAAGCAGTCTTACTTGGAACATCAATAGTTATTGATCTCATGTTAATAAGATCAAGAATGAAAAAAGGGATATTAGCCGTGTAAGAAAGGCCCTCGGAATCATGGCCACCACCTCGGATTCTCATTTCAATCCCATGTTTCTTGGAGCAGTAAATGACGGTTTGAACCTGGGATTCATCAACGGGGGTAACAATAAGAAAAGGTCTAGGAGTGGAGGGAGTAGCGAATCTTGGGTTGTTTAACTTGAGTTGCAAGATGGATGTGTAGGCAGGGGTGTTTGGGGTGTAAGTTACTTGAGAAAGGGTAGAGTTGGAAACATTAAGACAATCCACAAAATCATTGGGACCGGAATTAGGGTAAACCCTTGAAGCTGCAGATGATGCAACCACAAGTGCGAAGAAAAGGGAAAGCAAAGAAATCTTGATCATATTGAGTTGATGATTTAATTTGTTTGTTGAATGTGTTGAAATAAGGCATCCAAAGATCATCTATTTATAATTAGGGGTACGAAGCTGTAGGATCTGGGTCCATTAACTATTCAACATTGTAATATCAGTATTATTTTATAGTATATCTCAAAATAATAGAAAAATAATTAACATTTATTATTATAAAAAATTATATTCTATAGTGATCAAATTCTGACTGCTGTTACCGGACTGCACAAGCCTCAAAAATATTAGTACGTACTTCCTCATTTTCAAAATGATCTTTTCACTTCTTTTATTATTATTACGAATGAATTTTTAACAATTATTTTAATTTTAGGTTGATCTATTCTAATGAAAATATAAAAACTTGTTATTGCTATTATTGTTAATGGTATATCAATTACAAATTTTAAATTTATATTAGTATAATAAAATCAATTTATAATTATTGTTTAATATTCCTCCGTAGTAAAAAAATAAAAAATAGGAAGATGATTTTGGGATATAGGAAATAATATTTAAAGCAATTTAGTTTATTTGAGACTGACTAAGTTCAGAGTTGACCTTCATTCATTAAATTTTGTGTGGAGAAAGTCTAAGAAGATGGCTCAACTTTGTGAACGTTTCTCACTAGCTAGACTTGCTTACTCTGAACGGACTTGGTCTAAAATGATGGCTCAACGGAATTGCAATTGAATCACATTACTTGCTAAATAATTTGTTGGGGGATTTAGCATATAATCAATCAAATTGAAACAGTACGAAAATATTCTTAGATATTTTTTAATATTTTTGTAATTCTGATATTTATACTTGTGTATATTTATTACATAAATAGATTAAGATTAATTATTAATAAAAATGTACTAACGACTAACAGTTTATATTTAGTTAGAGTTTGTATTTTAGGTAAAGTCTTAAGGAAGGAAGGTCTCCTGGAGATAAGGAAAGAAGATTCGAATTTCGGATTGCAAGGAGAAGATTGACTCCTTGTCAAACAAGGACTCCTTGTCCGCTTATAAATAGAAGACTCCAACTTCTTCATTGATGAGGTATTCAGAGAGAGTTACACCGAGCAATTGAGAGAAATCCTTGAGTACTTTTGTTTGTGTATCTTGAAGATCAGAGATTGATCATTCGAGATTGATTTTGTGTTTTTTGTATTTCTTAGATTAGAACTCGATTTTAATCTTTCGTAGATTGTTCTCTTTTCATTGTATTTGTTTTCTATACAACTTAGTCTCTAAATAAGGTTGTAGTTTTTTATGAAAAGGTTTTCAGCAAGAAGTTTCTTGCTGAAGTTTTAATTATTCTGCTGCATCTTTATTCTGTTTACTTACTGTTACTTTTCTGGAAAAAGTTATTTAAACGGTTGTGCAAACACTTGTGTGCACAACTATACACACAATTTATCTCACAATGGGTGACAGTCCTAGCTTCAAATATTTCATTTGGTATCAGAGCCCTCTCTCGACTCAACTGAGATCGATCCTTGAAAGTAGCCACAATGAAATGTTACCATAACCATAGCCATAACAAACCGCCTACTCTAAATGGTTCAAACTATATCATTTGGAAAGCCAAAATGATTATGCACATTAAATACAATGATCATCGTGCTTGAGTTAGTCTTTGAATGTGCGCTCACCCGAAAAAATTTCGAAAGTTTGAAAAAAGAAGTCGCCACGCCATGCTTTTAGAGGTGCACTTTGAAAAACCTTTTGAAAGAGAGTGGGTTCGGGGGTCAGGTTACGTGTTGGGAAGAACCGAGAGTTCACCTAACACGCCTCGTCCGTAGACAAGTCTTTCTAATCTAGACATCCAAATAATTCAAACAAACGTGCAAACGAAGATAATAGACAAGTGAGATAAACATGAATTTTATTTAATAAGAGAGATCATTACAACTTGTAGACCAATTGTCCGGGAGGCCACATCCCTTTACAGCAACGATAACATATTACAAGAGAAAACAGGTCCTCTGCAAAGGATCACATCTGTCGCGTGACATAGGACACCCTTGTCCCGATATGTCGCGTGACATCAATGGTCACCTTGTAGAGGCTCACAATCAAACAGATCACCAAATCTCCAGATGAATCAAGCAAAACCAGATCTAGGAACTGAACAACATAATCATGAAACTAAATACTAAAACAACTGAACCAAGCAAACTACAACTGAAATATGGTCCCTGCAGATGGTCACGACATGTCGCGTGACACAGGACTCCTCATGTCCACATGTGTCGCGTGACATATGTTTACCATCTGCAGGTACCTCACAAACTGAGATGCAGATCTAGCAAATACACAACAATTATATCAGAAACAGTAAGAACAATACGAATTAAACACGAATCAATCAAAGGAGTGTGGATATGGAAGATCCACACTCCCTTGATGTCCAAATTGCAAATCCAAATAAATCACATCATAATCAAGCAATTGGACTCAAGTATAAGCTATTTAAGCAGAGAGATTGTAGTTGCCATTTGATAATTCGAGGCAGAAGGAGCCTGATTATTAAGTGGAGAAGGAGAGAGAGTAATTAGAACAAATGAATGAGAGAGAGAAGAGGAGAGAGTGTTACCCTTGTAGTCCTCAACTCTTACACCAAGTTAGGTGTAGGAGCCTTCAATTCAACTTCGAGATGTAGATCTGAGCACAAACTGAGAGCTGAATTCAGGGATTTCAAGTGTATAGGGAAGTAGAGAGGGAATTGGGTTGAAGAGAGGTGAGAGGTGAGGGAATTGGAGGGGAATTGGGTAGTTTTGATATGAGAGAGAGAGAGAGAGGGAGTTTCTGGCGTAATTTGGGCAGAGTAGCTTTAGGAAGGTGAAATTCGGATCCAAAACTGAGAGGGGTAGGGTCTTATTTATAGCGGCAGTCTATGGTCACTTTTGTGTCGCACGACGTAACGTAACCACTTTCCATGCTTCGACTTGCCATGTTGTAGGCCAGCTTGACAGCGTATCTCTTCCGAACTCCGTCATCGCCAAGCTGCGCCAGGCAGCATTTTGACGTATTAAGGCTATGGTTGCCCGATTGCCTTAAAAAACACACGCGTGACACAAGGTGACCATAACCGTTTTTGGCGCCAAAACTGATTCTGGAACCTTCCTAGGTAATACCCAAAAAGTCCAAAATAGTTTTATTCTCTCTAGGTCCTTTAACTCGAGCAAAGTACAAAAAAAGTACTTCCTTCGCGTGAAACTCATGAAATGTTTCCGGAAGTCTCGGAATGGACCGGGAATTTACCAAAACGCCCCTAAATGCAATTTTATTACATTAAAATGCATCTGGAAAGATCGCGAATTGGATTGGCGTACTTACAGAGCCCCTCGGCAACGTCACTTATGGAAGAAGTGAGGTTGTCGATAAAATAAGACCCTAATCCCAATGAGCGGCTGGGGAAATGAAGCGGAGGGCTAGACGGTGAGCTGGGGAAAAGGATGGCTGGACCTTTTGAGAAAAGGATTCCTACGTATCCCGGGGAGGGAATCAAGCCAAATCGTAGTTCGGACTATTCGGGGGGTGTCTGATCCAAAGAGACTATTATGAGGCGTCTGTACCTGGTGGAAGACTGTTTTGAGGCGTCTGAACCTGGTGGAAGACTGTTTTGAGGCATCTGAACCTGGTGGGGAGACTGTTTTGAGGCGTCTGAACCTGGTGGGAGACTGTTTTGAGGCGTCTGAACCTGGTGGGAGACTATTTTGAGGCGTCTGAACCTGGTGGGAGACTGTTTTGAGGCGTCTGAACCTGGTGGGAGACTGTTTTGAGGCGTCTGAACCTGGTGGAGAGACTGTTTTGAGGCGTCTGAACCTGGTGGGGAGACTGTTTTGAGGCGTCTGAACCTGGTGGAAGACTGTTTTGAGGCGTCTGAACCTGGTGGGGAGATCGTTTGAGGCGTTCCGAACCCGGGCGGGGAGAATGTTTTGAGGCGTCTCGAACTCGATGGAAGATCGTTTTAAGGCGTCTCGAACTCAGTGGAAGATCGTTTTGAGGCGTCTCGAACCTCGGTGGAAGACTCATTTTGAGGCGTCTCGAACCTCAGTGGGGAGATCACTGAGGCGTCCCGAACACCGCGGGAGACTGCTTGAGGCGTCTCGAACCTCGGTGGAAGAATGTTTTGAGGCGTCGAACTGGTGGATGACTGTTTTGAGGCGTCTGAACACAGTGGGAGAGGCTTTTGAGGCGTCGAACCCGGTGGGAGATCTGTTTGAGGCATCGAACACAGTGGGAGGCTGCTTTAGGCGTACGAACACAGTGGAAGATCGCTGAGGCGTCCGAACACGGTGGGGAGACTATTTTAAGGCGTCTGAACCTGGTATCTGGAATCTGGAATTTGTAGCCGCGGAGGGGTGATGGCTTGCTTTGCGCTGACTGAGGATGGATGTAGGCATTGCGAGGGTCCTATGCTACTATCTGCTGACAGGGACTCTCGCTTGCTGGGCAGTGAATTCTTGCTTTGGTGGTGGGGCTCTTCGTGTTTGACTCGCCGACTTTGATGCGGGACCATAATTACCGTGTGACGGGGTTGCTTGCCATTGGCAATGGACTTTGTCGGCACATTGGTGACGGGACTCTGGCTTGCTGGGCAGCGGAAATTATCGACGGTTCGGCTCTTGTGTTCCTAGCTTTGCTTGGTAAGTCGGGGACTTCGCTTGCTGGGCAGCGACTCTTATTGACGGCTGACGGTGGGGCTTATGGCTTTTGACATGCCCTGGGAGATTCAGGTAGGCGCGGACTTTTCCGTCTCGGTTCCGCTTTGAGGGCAATCTTTTAGATTTGCTCGCTAAGCTGTTGTACTGCCGGGGGTAAAGCGACACTCGAAACACTACAATATAATTATGCTAGCTTGTTAGCAAAGGTTAAACTATGTTAGCTTGTGTGCATGAGTCTGTTCGTTCTGGGAGCGAGAGAAAGGTGTACAGTTTATTATATTGAAAGGTTGACTTTGCCGAATTTATTCATAAGTTTCTGGAATTGCTTTTCGGGGTAATTGTGTATAGTGGTACATATGGTTGGGGAAGGTCCTCTCCCGTGCAGTAACATATGGGTACAAGGTGTATTGCAGCGACGATGAGTTAAAGAATGTCACAGAAACCACTTGCAGGACCTCGAGGCTTCCTGATGCAGACCAAGTATGTCGCCCGACACTATGTGTCTGTCTGTCAGGTTCTGTCACACGACTGAACGAGGCTCGTAACAGGGCCCATTTAAAATCAGTTTCGGCCCCAATCTGCAGGTCATTGCTTTTTCAACAAAAGGGCACTAGTAGTCTCAGCTTGACAAACAGGCGACTTTTACAACAAAGGTTGGAACTTTAAATCATCATGGAGCAATATAACGAGGAAATAGCCTCTCGGGAACATCAATTTCCCCAGGACTTTATCGGGGTTTCACAATTTCACCAAAAGCATCATGGGAAAATCATTGACAAGCGATATGGTATGCCGTGCCTCGGCCTCTCAAGAACTCGGAGAGTAGATTGGGATTTGCTCCGAGCGGCTTCGCATTTTTGGGACTCCGGAGAGGCATGTGTTTACTTTCTCATACAATGATTTGACGCCAACCATGGAGGATTTCGGTGCATTGACGGGCTTGAGTGAGGTGGCAAGCATGGCATTCCCTCGAGACGGGCGGCCCGGTTGTGGGCGCTTATCGATTTCTTGTGCCCGTGGTAGATAAGGTGGCTCCCATGGTTCTGAACAGTGAGTTTGTGGACTTGACCTGGGTGGCTCGACTGCGGTCTTCTAGTCCGGCTCTGTTCGATCTCTCTACTTCGCTAGATATGTATGTATTATTTACCTTGTCAGCCTACTACTTCTGCGGTCATGTCGGAGTCTGCTCAGGTGCGCTACTGGAGGTTATCAGACAGCTTAGGGGTGACCGAGGCGCGGATCTTCCTCAAATTCGGTTCGGCCAAGGGGAGATGGACATCGTACCCCTGCTATTAGCTGAGACTTATCACGACCTTGATAGACTAGCTGGAGGATCTGATTTCATGGGCGCGGGCAGCCCCACTCTGTTATCTTTATGGCTTTCTGAGAGACTTCGCTTGATTGGGCCATTACCGGAGGGTCAAACAGCGATGCCTTGGGTGACCAGACAACGCAGATTACTGAGGGACGCAGCAGCTGATAGTTGGCAGGTGAGATTGACACGATACGAGACTGCTGATCTGAACTTCTGGATTCCAACATGGGGACTAAGGACCATGAGAGACGTTCAGGATGGGTCGGTGGTAGTCAGACTACCAGGGTTGCATGTGTCTTCGTTCTGTATCCCTTCACTGGTAAGCAGGCAATATCGGTACCCTCAGCAGACTATCAGGGCTTTGAGAGAGAGGCTGATGACTGATGCTATTCCGATGGTCATGACCGAGCCCCAGACTGTGCATTTCTTCAGCAGATCTTTCTTGGAGGGTTTTCTTTCCACACGGACGCTTCTTCGTCAAACCAGAGGGTTTACATTCTTGACCACGGAGTATCTGAATTGGTATGAAGAGCAACGAGGTCCCGTGCAGCTGGTGATAGAGGCTCGCCGCAGGGAATACTTAGGAGCAGAATACCCATCCAGTCGGTCTTTTCGAGATGCAGAAGCCAGAGGGAATCCAGATAATGTTACCGGCGATGCTGCTGAGGATTATCGGAGACGGGAGATACGGAGAGCTGCTCTGAGGGATGATCCAGAAGTGAGTGCTCATAGAGAGGCCTTGCGACAAGAGAGAGCTGCCAGGGTTGCATTGAGGGAGACTGGCCTAATCGAACCACCGACACGCAGTATACCAGAGCTGGGGCGAGCTCAGGCCGACTTATTTGACATTCCTAGGCCAAAGACCTCCCGGGGACCAAGGAAAAGGAAAGACAGGGGTATGAGTTCGGGAGCAGGAACGAGCTTCTAGACGCTTTTCTGAGAGATGGCAGACTCTTTATTTTTCTTTCGCTTGCCTTTTGGGAGAGATATTTATTTGAACAGAATTTGAGTATCCCTTAATTACCTTAATGCAGACAAAACAGATGTTGAAATTTTATTTCCTTTTTTTTTCGCAGCAGGTTATTTGAATCAAAAGTAGGTCGTGCTTGAACTCATCAAAAAGAATATTAACTCCAAATAAACCTTTGAAAAAGCTTTAGATCTGTAATCAAAACACATTTTGGCAAGATAAACAACTTTGCAGCATTTTAGACCGAACCACAAGTGGTTGCCTACGTTCCCCTTTTGTAAGAGAACTAAGGGGCTCAGGTCTCCGTAGTTCGACTCAATCAACTTTTGGTGTTTAAGAAAGGGGAAGACAGAAGGGGGATATGGTGCGACCCTGTTTTTTACCTAGACCGCCCTTTTAGGGTTTTCGGCCTAGCTGGGTATATTCTTTTAGCACCGGGTGCGTCCCTTATTTTTGCATGGACTGCCTTTTGAGAGGTTTTCAATCTCATCTGGGACAATTTTATTGCGCCTTTATTTTCATTTCTTTTCTTTATTATTATTATTTTTTATATCTTTACAGAGGGGGAAAAAGACTCGATTACACATAATACCTCCGCAACTTATCTCCGTTGACGGGGTGCAAAAAGGGGTTACCATCCAGATCCGCTAGATGCATTACTCCTCGGGAGAATATCTTCTTTACTAAAAATGGTCCAACCCAAACAGGTGCCCATTTACCCAACGCACTGCTCTGATTTGCAGGCTTCATCTTTAGAACCAAATCACCGACTTTGATGTCTCTGGGCTTTACTTTCTTGTCAAAAGCACGGGCCATTCTTCTCTGGTATGCCCGATTATGCTCCATGGCCTTTAATCTGCGTTCATCTAACAGAGCCAATTCATTATATCGACTTTGGAGCCAATCAATCTCATTCACCTCATTCTCAAGTAACACCCTAAGGGATGGAATTTCTAACTCGATGGGCATAACCGCCTCCATTCCGTAAGTCAAAGCGTAAGGGGTTGCACCGGTAGCCATTCGAATAGAAGTGCAGTAGCCCCATAATGCTAAATGTAGCTTCTCTGGCCAATCCCTTCCTCGTTCGGCCATCTTCTTAATGATCCTTTCCAAGTTCTTATTAGTAGCCTCAACAGCACTATTCATCTGTGGTCTGTATGGCGAAGACTTGTGACGCTTAACCCTGTATTCAGTAAGCAGGCGATCAGTTTCTCCCTCGAGATGGGTTCCATTGTCAGAAATAATCTCATTTGGGACTCCGTAGCGGCAGAAGATCTGTTCCTTTATGAAGCGAGCCACTTTCTTAGCTGTGAGCACTTTGTAAGATGCGGCTTCTACCCACTTCGTGAAGTAATCCACAGCAACCAATACGAATGAGTGCCCATTGCTCCCGGATGGAGTTATCATCCCAATGACGTCAATACCCCATGTTGCGAAGGGCCAGGGAGTTGTCATACAGTAGAGATCATGAGGAGGGATATGGTTCAAGTTGGAGAATCGCTGGCATTTGTCACAGGTTCGCACAAATTGAATACAATCGGTTTCCATAGTAATCCAGAAGTAGCCCAGTCTGATGATGCTATGCATAAGAGATCTAGCGTTCATATGAGGTCCGCAGGCACCGTTATGAACATCTTCCATTACTCTTTGGGCCTTTTCCTTGCTGATACAGAGCAGGAGAGGGCAACCTTCCCTTTTCTTCCACAGTTCATTGCCGAGTATAACGTACTGAGCTGACAGCCTCTTCAAAGCTTGCAGACTCTTGGCATGAATACCCTTTAGGTCTCCTTCTTTATCAACGGGGAAAGATGCTTCACCATGCTTGAGATATTGGAAAATATGACTGTACCACGGCTCATTGACGGTTTCGACCTCTATTTCACAGCAGCATGCAGAGTTTTCTCGTCTACCGACCCTGAATGGTTTAATCGACTTTCCTTCCGGAATTTCTACCAGAGAAGCTAGAGTGGCCAGGGCATCAGCATATCTCGACAAGTCTTCTTTTTCTACGATAATAGGAAAATTAGAGCTAAACACTGTCTTTCTGTCAGCAAGAGCTTCCATACACTTCTCCAAACCTCTCTACGCTCATACTCTCCCAAAAGAGTCAAACCCAAAGCGAGTTTTGGTGCCTGCATTAAACTAGGCATCCACATAAAATCGGGATTCGTTCCCACTTCTCAAAAATACGTCCTTGCGCGTGTACATTACAAGCCATTCCTCTTATACACTTTGGTTGACCAATCGAAAAAAAATCAAGGACGGTTGCCTCGTCAGGCCACATGGGGTTCAACTCAGATTGGGGCTGCATTAGATTCACTCTAGAATCCCCACAGATGACCAGCGATTCCTTCAAACTGGGGCTTCACCAACCCATTTCTTCAGACTGGGGCTTTGCCATGCAAAGAGAGTTTTTTTCTCATCCCAAGGGTCTACCTTGAGTTTCGATTATTGGGGCTTGTCAGAAGCATCTTTCGGCATTATGGTCTTAATCAGAATTGGGGCTTCTCAGATACAGCCTCGACGGTCGTAATCAATCCTCATGACACCTCTAGGCAACGGTAGCATTGAAGGGCGGTTTTCTCAAAGAAGTCTTCCCTTCCTTCAAACAAAGACAACTTCAAAACCTACGGGGGTGAGAAAGCAAAAATATCCTGCGACAACACGGTTCGGGCATGCGGACACAAGAAAGTCTCCAATCTCGGCAAACTTATCGCCAACAAGAAGCATAATCCCTTAAGGATAAGCCAAAGTTCAACTCATCAAACCTCAAAGCAATCTGGAGGCACCACCAAAACCTGTACCTCTCAAATGTTGGAGGACCCGATCCTCACTCAGCTCAAGCAGACTCAGGCGAACATTTCCCTTTTGTCCCTGCTCACATCCTCATATCCTCACAAGCTCAAGCTAGAGGAAAGTCTGGCCCGTACCATGGTCCCCGTGGACGCAACCCCAGATGAAGTCATTCAGATGATCGACAACATCATCGTCACCCTCACAGATTTGAAGCCTTCAGTCCACACTGTCAAGGCCTACGATTCTACTTCCCGCACAGTTCTCGGGATCGCTACTCTAAACATCTGGTTCGGCAAGCGGATGATCCCCACCGAATTCCGAGTGTTGGACATTCCAGTCACTTTCACAGCCATCTTGGGACGACCCTGGCTGCATCAAATGAATGGTGTGGCATCCACCCTTCACCAATGTATCAAGTTCATGCAAGGCAACGAGCTAACCACAGTCTACGGCGACAGCGTCACCACCGTAGCGACCATCACCAACGGCATTCCAATCAAGCACGATGACGACATGGCATTAACTGGATTCACACTGGAGACCTCCAAGATCCAAATATGCAATGTGGACCTTCCACTATTTCGGGACAAAATCCCTCCCGCCATGAAGATGATGAAACTCATGAACTTCATCCCAGGACTGGGGCTCGGCAAAAGGTTACAAGGCCAACACCAAGTCATTGAAGTCAAGGACCACACTACGATCCAGGAGCTCGGTTATGTGCCAACAACAGCTGACATCAGGAAAAACAACAGGCTCGCCCGCACCAAGGCAGCAGCCCGCAAAAGGGGAACCTACAAAGGCATACCCAACCTCCGACCTTGCAGTTTCGACCTCACCCACTACTTCGTCAAAGGAACTGACAACAAAATTGAGGGAACTGACAGAGGAGCTGATGAAGACGAGAAAGCGATTACCCATCTTTTCGTGAGATTACCCATCTTTTCGGGAGATTACCCATCTTTTCGTGAGATTACCCATCTCTTAGAGAGATTACCCATCTTTTCGTGAGATTACCCATCTTTTCGGGAGATTACCCATCTTTTCGTGAGATTACCCATCTTTTCGGGAGATTACCCATCTTTTCGCGAGATTACCCATCTCTTAGAGAGATTACCCATCTTTTCGTGAGATTACCCATCTTTTCGTGAGATTACCCATCTTTTCGTGAGATTACCCATCTTTTTGTGAGATTACCCATCTCTTAGAGAGATTACCCATCTTTTCGTGAGATTACCCATCTTTTCGTGAGATTACCCATCTCTTAGAGAGATTACCCATCTTTTCATAAGATCCTCTCCCGTTATCTCCTCGTGAGATCCTTTCTCGTTATTCTCCCTCGTGATATCTTTTCGTCATCTCCCTGCGAGATCCTTCCCCGAGATCTTGCATCTCGTTATCTCCTCGTGGGATCCTTTCTCGTTATTCTCCCTCGTGAGATCTTTTCGTCATCTCCCTGCGAGATCTTGCATCTCGTTATCTCCTCGTGAGATCCTTTCTCATTATTCTCCCTCGTGAGATCTTTCCGTCATCTCCCTGCGAGATCCTTCCCCGAGATCTTGCATCTCGTTATCTCCTCGTGAGATCCTTTCTCGTTATTCTCCCTCGTGAGATCTTTCCGTCATCTCCCTGCGAGATCCTTCCCCGAGATCTTGCATCTCGTTATCTCCTCGTGAGATCCTTTCTCATTATTCTCCCTCGTGAGATCTTTCCGTCATCTCCCTGCGAGATCCTTCCCCGAGATCTTGCATCTCGTTATCTCCTCGTGATATCCTTTCTTGTTATTCTCCCTCGTGAGATCTTTCCGTTATCTCCCCGTGAGATTCCTTTCCGAGATTTCGCATCTCGCCATCTCCCCGTGAGATTTCTTTCCGAGATTCTGCATCTCGCTATCTCCCCGTGAGATTCCTTCTCGAGATTTCGCATCTCGCCATCTCCCCGTGAGATTTCTTTCCGAGATTTTGCATCTCGCTATCTCCCCGTGAGATTCCTTTCCTGAGATTCCGTATCTCGCCATCTCCCCGTGAGATTCCTTTCCGAGGTTACGCATCTCGCCATCTCCCCGTGAGATTCCTTTCCGAGATTCCGCATCTCGCCATCTCCTCGTGAGATTCCTTTCCGAGATTCCGCATCTCGCCATCTCCCCGTGAGATTCCTTCCGAGATTCTGCGTCTCGCTATCTCCCCGTGAGATTCTTTCCCGAGATTCCGCATCTCGCCATCTCCCCGTGAGATTCCTTTCCGAGATTTCGCTTCTCGCCATCTCCCCATGAGATTCCTTTCCGAGATTCCGCATCTCGCCATCTCCCCGTGAGATTCCTTTTCGAGATTCCGCATCTCGCCATCTCCCCGTGAGATTCCTTTCCGAGATTCCGCATCTCGCTATCTCCCCGTGAGATTTCTTTCCGAGATTCCGCATCTCGCCATCTCCCCGTGAGATTCCTTTCCGAGATTTCGCATCTCGCCATCTCCCCGTGAGATTTCTTTTCGAGATTCCGCATCTCGCCATCTCCTCGTGAGATTCCTTTCAGAGATTCCACATCTCGCCATCTCCCCGTGAGATTCCTTTCCGAGATTTCGCATCTCGTCATCTCCCCGTGAGATTCCTTCCGAGATTCTGCATCTCGCTATCTCCCCGTGAGATTCTTTCCCGAGATTCCGCATCTCGCCATCTCCCCGTGAGATTCCTTTCCGAGATTTCGCTTCTCGCCATCTCCCCATGAGATTCCTTTCCGAGATTCCGCATCTCGCCATCTCCCCGTGAGATTCCTTTTCGAGATTCCGCATCTCGCCATCTCCCCGTGAGATTCCTTTCCGAGATTCCGCATCTCGCTATCTCCCCGTGAGATTTCTTTCCGAGATTCCGCATCTCGCCATCTCCCCGTGAGATTCCTTTCCGAGATTTCGCATCTCGCCATCTCCCCGTGAGATTTCTTTTCGAGATTCCGCATCTCGCCATCTCCTCGTGAGATTCCTTTCAGAGATTCCACATCTCGCCATCTCCCCGTGAGATTCCTTTTCGAGATTTCGCATCTCGCCATCTCCCCGTGAGATTTCTTTTCGAGATTCCGCATCTCGCCATCTCCCCGTGAGATTCCTTTCCGAGATTCCGCATCTCGCCATCTCCTCGTGAGATTCCTTTCCCGAGATTCCGCATCTCGCCATCTCCCCGTGAGATTCCTTTCCGAGATTCTGCATCTCGCTATCTCCCCGTGAGATTCTTTCCCGAGATTCCGCATCTTGTCATCTCCTCGTGAGATTCCTTTTCGAGATCCTACATCTCGCTATCTCCCCGTGAGATTCCTTCCCGAGATTTCGCATCTCGCCATCTCCTCGTGAGACCCTTTCCTATTATTCTCCCTCGTGAGATCCTCTCCCGAGATTTCACATCTCGTCATTTCCCCTACTCTTGGTAGTGGACACGTCAACCGACCCCCTCTCCCGAGGTCAAGTCCCAGTTAGTTTTCACTAACGCTCGTCTCCAGACGTTAAATTCTCAGTTAGTCCTCACTAACGCTCGTCTCCAGACGTTAAATACTCAATCCCCAGTCAACGTTTGGCATTCAAACGCTCACTTCCATATCAAGTCGACGTTTGACATACAAACTCTCATTTACATCCCAAGTTGACGTTTGACATTCAAACGCTCATTTCCACCCCAAACTGACGTTTGACATTCAAACGCTCACTCCTGTCTACGAACATTCCAGTTACAATTCCGTCTCCAGACGTTAAATTCCCAGTTGACGTTTGACATTCAAACGCTCAAATCATGTCTCCGGTCATTCCAGTTACAATTCCGTCTCCAGACGTTGTTGACGTTTGACATTCAAACGCTCACTCCTGTCTTCGGACATCAAATCACAATTCTGTCTCCTGACGTCAAAATTCCCATGGGTTTTCACCAACGTTCACTTCCTCGGCAGCCGCAATAAGCCCGAGCCCTAAGGCACGAACGCCTTGCAACAATTCTCCTTCGGCAGCTGCAATAGGCCCGAACCCCAAGGCACGAACGCCTTGCAACAATTCTCCTTCGGCAGCCGCAATAAGCCCGAACCCCAAGGCACGAACGCCTTGCAACAATTCTCCCCGGCCGCCAGTCGTAAGCCCGATCGTCCCACCTCAGCGGCCATCAAGGTAAGCCCGCACAACAATCCCACTTCAGCGGCAACAGCAATAAGCCCGAACCCCAAGGCACAAACGCCTTGCAACAATCCCTCTTCGGCCATCCAGGTAAGCCCGAACGCTCATCCCCAGCAGGATAAAACTGGCAACAGCAATAAGCCCAGCACCCAAGGCATGAACACCCTCGTTAGCATCGCAACTCCGGTTTGAGGCGCCACACGCCCTCGAAGGTTTCAGAAGTCTCAGGTTCAGACGCCTCCCAATAGTCTCCATTCAGGTTCCGATACCTCGCGAATGGTCTCATCCAGGTTTAGACGCCTCCTAATAGTCTCGCTCAGGTCAAGGTCCCCATGCGCGGCCCTTGCCCCTTTTCGAACTACGATCGGCTTGATTCCCGCTAGGGATACGTAGGAATCCTTTTCACTAAGGGTCCACGGTGACCGCCCGTGTCTCTTTCAAAGTAAGGCATCCCGATTTGGATCCTTATCTTTTTCAATGACCCCACCTCCTTCGGAGGAGACGTCGGCGAGGGGCTAATCAGTAAGTACCCAAATCCGGATCGTCCAAATCCGTCAGAAAGTTAACCGAAATCCGTTAACTGGCCCGCTCCAGGTTAACCGGAACTCGTTAAACTCCCCGTTGCCGTGCCAACGAGACGTCCCGGGACTGCCCCGTGCATCCCGACGTCGAACCGTACATAGCACGTGACATCTCACGTAAAAGTATGGCTTTCCCTGAAAAACGCATTTTCCGGCACTTTTCGGGGGCGTTTCGGACATTTCCCGGACCGTTATTTTAAAAACGGACAAAACCGGACCGGAACAATCTTCCACCTCGGTGGTGACTCAGAGGGCACGTGGCAGCCATGCCACCTCCCTCTAGTCACCCTTCAATCAATTTCAAAGGGAAAAGACCAAAATGCCCCTGGTTTGCAAGCCAAGTCCGGCCGGACTCACTGTGCACATTTTCTGAAATTGCCAGCAAGTCCTTCAAATTCCCAAAATATCACAAAACCCCCTGGATTCAGGCCAAGTCCGTCCGAACTCCTACTGCAAATTTCACCTATAAATAGAAATGGCTGTCAAAGACAAAAGGGAGGAATTTTACACCAAAATTTCACCACCCCCACGGTCCAAACTGGTTTTCACCCCTCCCGAGCTCCCGTTCTATCTCGATTCGCGTGAAACCTTCGTATTTCGATCAAATACGCACTCTACAACTTTGAAACAACCTTTCGAATCACTTTCCGTGTCCCGTACACACCTCCCGAGCCAAAGGAGTCGACCCTAGCCATAGGTATAACTCCCTCTCTCTAAATCTCCCGTTTCGTCTCGGCCACGCGCCGGCCGCTATAACCGTTTCGAACGTCGTTATCAAAATGTAGACGCCTCCGTCTAACGGGGGTCCGATACGTTTTAGCCCCTCGATCCTCTTCTCTTTCCGTAAGAGAAGTAATCACGGGTTAAAACGGGCGTTCCGACCCTGCCCGTTAGTACTTTTATGTCATTTACCATTCCGGATCGATCGATCCGTTGATCGTCATTTACAATTCCGAGCCGTTTGGCCTCGTTGATCGTCATTTACAATTCCGAGCCGTTTGGCCTCGTTGATCGTCATTTACAATTCCGAGCCGTTTGGCCTCGTCGATCGTCATTTACGAATCCGGATCGTTTGATTCCGTTGACACCGCTTTAAATACTGTCATTTACAAGTCCGATCCGTTTGGATTGTGATAGTATTTACTTTTCAAAGTCCGAGTCGCAACCCGATTCGTTGATCGCATGTCATTTAATACGTATTTTTCCCGTAAAAATCGTTAACAATGTAATGCCCGGTTCAAAAACCGGAGTTCGTTCGTCGAACTCTCTTTTAAAACGCGCGAAATGACGTTCGGCCTCCGAACGCTCATCTTCAAACTCCAAGCCGCCATTTGACACTTAAAATCATTTAATACGCATTTTTCCCGTAAAAATCGTTAACAATGACTCGCACAACTCAAAATCGACGTTTGCCACGCAAACGCTCATTTCAAACTCAAACCGACGTTTGTCATTCAAACGCTCGTCTTTTCAAAAATCACCTAATCAACGTTTGTCATTCAAACCAAGATTAAGCTTGTCATCCAAGCCCCCCATTTCAAAAGACACACACACACACACACACACGATTTCGAGAAAGGTAGAAAGACTCGTCATGCGAGGCGTTTCGGGCGATCTCGTAATACTCTACCCGAAACGTAACCTGACCTCCGAACCTAACAATCTCTGGTACTAAAAGCTTTTTACTCGTTTTTGCTGCTGTTGGGTATACATGTTTTAACCCTCCTATTTTGTATTTGATTTGATTGATACCATAACCTCCTGTCTACTTTAAGGACTTTAGGACCCTATGTAATGAAGCTTAGACTTCAATTTTTTAGCTAAGTCCATTTTATAGAATAGGTTAATCTTAGGCTTGAAGACTGGCACAAGTTTCATTGGAAGCAAGGTTGTAGTTCCTGAAGTATTCAAAACCGCACCATGAACCGCACATGCAAACCGCAAGTGCAGTTCAAGTCTTGAACTTGCTTCTTGAACCAACCGCATGCAACCACCCTTGAACCGCACCTGTGCAGTTCATGTGCAACCGCATCCTTGCAACCTCCTGGTGTAGCAAAACCGCACTTTCCTAACCGCGTCTCACCAACCGCATCCAATGATTGGCTACTTGAAGTGAACAACTTTTTATCCGTTGGAATCCACGTCGCAATATCAAAAGTCAACCATCATATCTTGTCACGTGATTCAATGTCGAAAAGATCCGCAAGGATCTTGTAAAGGTGACAGTGTCCTAACCTCATTGCTTGCAACTGAGCCCGATCGCCTTTACCGCAGCACTGTACCAAAGGACAAAAGTGGTTGCCGTGGACCAATAGGATTGCATCAAGTACCGTCCTTCAACAACGTATCCAACGGCTAGTTTCTTGATGCTTGGGTATAAATACCCCCAATCTTCACCATTTGAAGATCGCTTGAAAAATTGAGAAGTGTCGTGTTCATAGAAGCCGAAGCTCGCCCGTAAATTATTCAACCCTTTCAATCTTCATCTTCATACTTCAAGAAATATTCCTAGCCCGTAAATCAAGCCTTAACACATTCAAGAATCATTGAGCTCTACATCTCACGCATTTAAAGAGCCTTGATCTTGTTTCTCACACACACACCTCTCTTGTCTAAACACATAGTTTATTCATTTGAGATACACCGGTTATAGTTTTGGATTTGTTCTTCATAGAAAAGATTTTATTGTACTTTGTAATCTCACAATACTTAATATAAAATCTCTCTTAGAAATCCAAGACTAACCATCTTGGTAGTGGACGTAGATCGTTTATCGATTGAACCACTCCAAATAGCGTGTTCTTACTTTCTCGCATTTATATTTACCGTGCTTGCTAATTATATATCTTTGTCTCGTTTGATCTTTATTTAGCTATCCATTATTGTGAAATAGTGTTTGGAGTTAACAAAGTCAAAACCACACGTGTTTGTAAAACCGCTCTTCCCAAAACCGCACCATCAAAACCGCATTTTACAAACCGCCTCTCTAAACCGCTTTACACTCTATTATTCCGCCGTGCATTTTACACTATCACTTGCGCCTATTATCAACCGCAAGAGGATTTTGTAAGCAAGAGGTTCGCCTTTAAAAGAGGGCGAAAATTTTAAACAAACTATTCACCCCCCTCTAGCCGTATTTTCACCCTTGTTGCCACCTTTGGGACCAACAAGTGGTATCAAAGCTAACACATTTTAAAACCACTGTTTTCAAGCTTAACACTTGTGTGCCGATTCGATATGGCAACCTCAAAGACAATGACTACCGTTAACTATTCACACATTCCAATGTTGGACGAAGACCACTTTGACATCTCGGAAGTGCCGAATGCTTATTCATTTGGAAACCATAGATGAAATGTCGGTGGAGTGCGTGATCAATGGCCCTCTAATCCCAATGAAGGCTAACACCGATGCAACCACCAATGCCGAAACTCCAGAGGTCAAAAGCCAAAAGATGAGTGGTCGGATGAAGAGAAAAGATTAGTTGCCTTGGACAAAGAAGGCGAGGTTCATCATTTCGAACCCTCCCCGTATCAACTCTTCGTAAAGTGATGTACCTCAAAACCGCAGCGTATGTGGGATGCCATAGAGAGCTACCTCGAAGGTGACGAAGAGTGCAAGGAAAACAAATTATACACCGTTGAAAGATCCTACAACAACTTCAACGTAAAATCCAACGAAACCTTGCGTCAAACCTACGATCGATATGTTGAGGTAGTTAATGCTTGTAGATCTCTTGGTAAAACTTTAACCGATAAGGAAATCAATATGACTTTCCTATCTACGCTTTAGGTTCTAGATGGGTAAATAAGGCTACCTCTCTAGAAGACTCCAAAGTATTGGGTACTTGGTCATTAAGTAACTTGTATGCCAATCTTAGAGTCTATGAACTTAAACTAAATCATATTGAAGAGATAGAAGGAAAACCAAATCGCTTTCTATGTCTCGTAGTGGAACATGAAGAGAAACCATCCACATCCAATCAAACCACCGATCCTTCCATATCAACCTCATCACTCATCGAGATGGATGATGATGATTTTGCCATGTTTGTGAAAAGATTTCAAAAATTTAGAAAATCCTCAAAACCTTTCACAAAATCATTTTCAAAAGGCAAACCTCCCGCAACATTTTCTAGGGCTACAGTATACAAAGAAGAAGAGTGACTTGGTATGCTACAACCGTAGGAAACCCGGCCACTTTGCATCCGAGTGTCCACACTTAAATATGAATATATGAAAAAGAAAACTTTTCCTTCGAAATTTTCTCATCGAAAGGGAATGGTTGCCGAGGAGGAAGAGAATTCCAAGGAATTAGCAACTTGGATTGAAACAGATTCTCGAGGATGGAAGTGACGGTGAAACCGAAGAGGTTAACCTCTCGCTTAGTTGCAGACGCTTCGATGACTCGCATTCCGAATCATTTGAGTTGCATGATATGGAGGAAAAGGAGGTTTTTGCAAAACTTCCAAATTATAAATTGGATGATGATATTAAACTTACTCCTAGCGTTAAGATAGGAAATTGTTCGTATTCACGTCCCATTTTCTCATCTAAAACTGCTCCACCTTCAAAAGCTATTCCAAAGAAAATTTTGAAAAAGGTGGTGGAAGAGGTTTCTCCCATGGAACATGAAAAGATGTTCAAGGAAGCCGAAATGGTGATCCATCAATTCTCAAATCTTAAGAAAGCCTTAAGCTTAGCTCATGATGAACTTAATCGTACAAGACGGAGAAAACCGTGATGAGGTCTCGAAATCTCTAATCTTAAGGACCAAATCAAACAGATGACTCCTCTTGCCGATCAAAACCGCATCCTTGAAACTAAGGTTGCCGCACTTCAACTCAGAATGATGACTTGGTAACCCAAATCGACGATCGTCAAAAGATTATTGATTCGTGGCTCAAGTCTCAATCCACCAAGGATAAAATCTTGGACTTCCAAGTTCCTCCAGAACTAAGGATGGTCTAGGGTTTGGATCTCGAGGAAGAGGAGAAGTGTGCATCCTCGAGTGAAAAGGATGAGGAAATTTTGGAACTAACTAAAGAAATTCCCAAGGGGAAGCATGCTAAAGGAAAGGGTAAAGGAAGACAAGTAAATTATGTCTACCCTAAAGGAAAGCAATATGGGAAGAATTCGTGTTAAAACCTAAGAATTCTCGTGGAAGCATCTCGAAGAGGAAATGGCTTATGGAATTGGTAGAATTCGCTCCAACCGCTTCGGTGGAAAAGGCGGTTCTCGTTAACCTGTGTCTCGACCGCGCTTCTTCTTCGACCGCTCCTCCCGCCTTCAAAAGCAGTGAATAGCGTCCCCGTAAAATACGTGGTCAAACCAAAGCCTCGTTCCCTTCATATCACTGGAATGTTAGCCGGAACCGCTCCTCCCAAACCGCTTCCTTGTCCAAAACCGCATGCAACTCCTAAGAAGAGTAAGGAGTTAGTAAAACCTCATGAAGCTTGTAGCTATTACAAATGTTCTGTGTGTGATGGTTTAGGTCACAAGGCCGCAGAATGCCTTTTGCGGTTCACATCCAATGCCAGAAGAGCAAACCTCCTTCCGTCAAACAGTGTGGGTCGTAAAGGGTTGCTAACTTCAGACCCAAGGAATAAAGGGGGACCTCGTTCTTAATGTTTACATTTCAGGTCCTCTCGCTTCATGGCCGGTCACTCCAAGGATAATGAATGGTATCTTGACAAAGGTCGCTCAAGACATATGACTCGGAGATAGATCATTACTTGAAGATGTCGTTGAAGCAAGTGGTCCATCTCGTAACCTTTGGTGATAACAACAAAGGCAAGACCATTGGATATGGTGTTATAAGGAGAGGAAATCTAACTATTGAGAAGGTTTCTCTTGTCGATGGACTCAAGCACAACCTCCTTTCAATTTCTCAATTTTGCGACAAAGGAATGCTTTGCAACTTCACGTCATCCAATTGCTTTATCAAAGATAGCATTTCCGGCGTCACCCTACTCACAGGATTCGTAAGAGTAATATTTACATTATTGATCTAAATTCGCATGTAGTATTACTAATCTCTCGTTTTGTAGCTAAGAATGTGAGCGAAAATAGTTGGCTATGGCACAAGAGGTTGAGCCACTTGAACTTCAAGTATCTTGCAAAGATTGGTAGGGAAAACCTCGTTCGTGGTTTACCCAAAGTGGCCGACCATCATCCAGAGAAATGCAAAGGCATGTCAACTTGGTAAGCACCAAGGCCGTCTTTCACCAAAGAAGACCGCTCCTTCAACTTCAAGATGCTTACAACCGCTTCACATAGATTTGTTTGGACCCGTAACCACCGCCAAAGATTGGAGGAAATAGATATACTTTAGTGGTGGTGGATGATTACTCAAGATATACGTGGGTTGAGATGATGATTTCCAAAGATGATCGTTATGAGATTCTCACCGCACTCTTTAGACGGCTCCAAACTCAAAAAGAAGATGACATCGTTAGTGTTCGATCGTATAATGGAACAGTAATTTAAGAACAACGGTGTTGCTCAAGCATTGTGATGACCATGGATTGATCACAATTTTTCCACAAACTGGTGTTCCACAACAAAATGGGGTTGTGGAAAGGAAGAATAGGACGTTGATTGAGGCCGGAAAGACAATGATATCCAAGCGAAGCTACCTCGCATTTTTGGGCCGAAGCAATCAATACCGCATGCTTCACTCGTAACCGCTCCTCATCAACAAAACCTATAATAAGACTCCCTATGAGCTTTGGCGAGGAAGAACCCCCAACATTGCATTCTTCAAGATCTTTGGCCGCAAATGCTTTGTCCTCTACAACGGAAGAGAAAATAGAGGTAAATTCGGAGCCAAAGCCGACGAAGGTATTTTTGTTGGGTATGCTAAACATTCTAAAGCTTTTCGTATTTTCAATAAAACTAGTTTAAAAATAGTAGAAGTCTCGTCCATGTTACTTTTGATGAGCATTCTCTCCTTGAGCCACATTTGGCTCCAAATGTTGCCGATGATTTTGTTGAGCATAATGAACCAGTGAACCTCAAACCGCACCCGAACCTCAACCGCAAAATCCAAGACCCTCAACCGAAATTCCCCATAACCGCAATTTTGAAACCGCACCCGAAGAACCCTCTCCGCATGCAACCGCAAGGGAAGAAGAAGTTGAGAATTCCCTATCCAAATTTTATAGAACCTCTTCGTCAACTAACCTTCCATGACTTCGCCGAAGGATCTAACGATGTTCCAATTGAAGATCTTCAAAGAAACCTCACCCAACCAAACTTACCCCTGAGGTTCGTGAAGTCGCTAGCCACCCTCACAAATGTGATTGGTGATCTGCTTTTCCTGTTCAAACAAGGAGATCAAATTATGACGAGCATACATCTCTTTTATCTCAAGTTGAACCCAAGAAGATTGATGAAGCACTCCAAGATTCCAATGGGTTGTTGCTATGCAAGAAGAACTCAACCAATTGAAAGATGCAAGGTCTGGACTTTGGTGCCTAGACCTCGTGATCAAGGAGTGATAGGAACTAAGTGGGTATTTAGGAATAAGATGGATGAGAATGGAAGCATCACTAGGAATAAAGCAAGGTTGGTTGCACAAGGATATAGACAAGAAGAAGGAATTGATTATGATGAAACCTTTGCTCCAGTTGCAAGATTGGAAGCTATCAGAATCTTCTTAGCCTACGCCTCTTTCAAACGTTTCAAGTTATATCAAATGGATGTTAAGAGTGCGTTCCTCAACGGCGAACTGCAAGAGACCGTGTATGTTGCCCAACCACCTGGATTTGAAGACTCCAAATTTCCCAATCATGTCTACAAACTCCAAAAAGCTTTGTATGGACTTAAGCAAGCTCCAAGGGCATGGTATGAGACTCTTTCTAAATTTTTACTAGAAAAAGGATTTAAACGCGGTAAAATTGATACAACTCTTTTTATTGCCAAATATAATGAGCATACTTTACTTGTTCAAATTTATGTCGATGATATTATTTTTGGTTCTACTAATGAGTTACTTTGTAAGCGTTTCGAGAAGCTAATGAAAAGCAAGTTTGAGATGAGCATGATGGGAGAATTAACATTCTTCCTCGGGCTTCAAATCAAGCAATGCGAAGAAGGTATTTTCCTTAGCCAAGCCAAATACACCAAGGAGCTAATAAAGAAGTTTGGATTAGAAAATGCTAAAGCATATGATACTCCTACGGCCACCGGCAATAAGCTAGATAAGGATCTCAAAGGTAAGAAAGTTGATCAAACTTTATATCGAGGTATGATCGGCTCATTACTTTACTTAACCGCTAGTAGGCCGATATCATGTTTAGTGTCTGTGTATGTGCTCGCTATCAAGCAGATCCTAGAGAAGCACATCTCATTGCAGTCAAGCGTATAATCCGCTATTTATCTGGAACCACTAACCTTGGACTTTGGTATTCCAAAGATTCGAACTTCGATCTTGTAGGTTATTCAGATGCAGATTATGCAGCTTGTACTATTGACAGAAAAGCACTAGTGGTACTTGTCATTTCCTCGAAATAGACTAGTTGCTTGGGCCGCAAGAAGCAAGCTTCAGCCAAAGTGTCAACCACAGAGGCCGAGTATATTGTCCGCCGGTAGTTGTTGTCACAAATCCTTTCGATGAAGCAAAGCTGGTAGACTATGGAATCCATGAAGCGGAATTGCCCCATCATGTGTGACAACACTTCAACAATTTCGCCTCCAACAACCCCGTCATGCATTCCAAGACCAAGCATATTGATATCAAGTATCATTTCCTCAAAGACCATGTGGAGAAGAGGAATATCCATTTAGAGTACGTGGGGACAGACAAACCGCATTGCCGACATCCTCACAAAGGCTCTTGACTCCAAGAGGTTTTCTTTCCTCGTAGGAGAAATGGGTATGCTTGAACTTAAATAAATTCCATTCTCTTTATTAACTAACTTGGTTGTTCGAGTATAGTTTCAATTCCACTATTTGAACCGCGTGTACCAAACCGCAAGGATTTTCAACCGCACCGCAGCCCAACCGCTTCACTTAAAACCGCATGCCGCAGCTCAACCGCTTGATCTTAACCGCAGCTCAACTTGGAGTATTTTCTATCTTTACTTTTACTTATAGTTATTTAAAAAAAAAAAAAAAAAAAAAAAAAAAAAAAACCGTTCAAATTCCTTTTTATTTATTTTTCAAACTTATTTTTTCTTTAAGGGTTTATTTGCAAATGTTTTCCCACAAAAATTTAAATTTTAAGAGCATTCAATGCAAAGGGAACATTAGCATTAAATGGCCTTCATGTCGCCCGTCATTGTTTGACGTGTTCAAGCCGAAAGGGTGCATGCTTTGCAATGATTCACCGAAGTTGGTGAACCAATTTGTCCTTTCAACCGCCAAACCCTAACTTTTTCCTATATATAGAAGACATAAGTCACCTTTTAAAACTTTTACCGTCTTCTCTCTCTCTCTCGCCGTACCTCCGTCGCCTTTCTACCAACTTATCTTCTCTCTCTCTAACCTTCATATCTTCATAAAATTCTAAGTCTTTCTTCATCAATGGCACCCAAACCCATTGAAGATATGGTATGATTTCTTAAACTTTAATCTTCTTATATCTTCTCGTAAATCATTACACGTTGCTATAGAACTTCATAATCGCCATTGTTGAAAAACTTGAAAAGCTTCGAACACCTTAACCTAATTTCGTTCATAGATGCTTCATTTCTTGATCATTTTGCATGATAATTGTTAGGTTATGTTCGGATTATAGTTATTTGTTTGATTATATACTTTGTTTTATGATCAATCAACATCTTGAACACTGATTTTGAACTTTAAACTTTCAAAGTTTCGAAACCCACTTTTAGATTTTTCCATTTTCTGGATGATTTTGAGTAAAGTAGATGTTTTTATTGTTATATTATGAATCTACTGCTCAATATGATCATTTTGACATGTTACTTGATCATTTTGGTTAACTTTTTTCAAATCCTTATTCTTGGTGTTCTTCGTGTTCTTCATGCACTCAAGTGACTGTTCATCTTCATTTTCAGAAAAGTTCTTATGTTTTGGATTGATCTAATTTTCAAACTTGTTTTTCCATACTTAGAAAATTTCTGAAAATTTTACCTTGTTGCATGTTTGAACCGCATGTCTTTGAACCGCATCATTCATAGAACCGCATGTTATGAAACCGAACATATAATTACTTATGTTTGTTTCAAAACCGCATTGTTAAAACCGCATGTGTTTTGGTTCTTCAAACCGCAATCTCAGAACCGCATGACATGTTTTCAAAACCGCATATACATTTTCAAACCGCATGCTAGAAAATTACTTAAGTTTTACTAAGTATATAGGCTGGACACCATAACCTTCCTCTCTAAGCACCGCTTGCAGTGTGGGATAATTTTGGATTACAATGCCACGTGCTAAGTATATACTTTTGTATTTTTTTTCTTATTTGTTTTCCTACCTGTGTTCACAGTTTTCTTGAGGTTGGAAATTTTCATTTCCAAAACCGCACTATTGCCAACCGCATGTGTGCACCAACCGCATGGGAACTGTGATTGTGTTAAAGTGTTCTAACTTGTGTGTTTTATTTGTAGAATACCAAGTATTTCCTGCCAGGTTGGGAGATAAATGAACCAGAGTTGCGGTCTGATGCTCTGGGAAGAGAGATGATGAGGAAGATGCAAGCTTCTGGAATCCTTCCCCTTTTCAACAAAAATCAAACCTATACCATCCCCTCCTTCATTGACCAATTTTATGAAACCGCTGTGAAGGGAGAGACTGAGCTTTCTGATGGTTCCAAGATTCCTAATTTGGTGGGAGAAGTTGAAGGATTCAGTAGTCTCCATAGACTACTTGGACATCGTGAGCACTTACGATTTTCATGTATCTCGGTGCCCCACTTGAAGTTTCTCAGAGGTCCAAGATGCTACCCGTTCAACTCGACAGAAAGCTAGATTCTCTTGCCGGCCATTACAAGACTACGCCACGAAGAGATTTTGGTGAGATGATGAGCCACCGTGCTACCTTGTTGGGAAGTCTCGTTTGTGGGAAGACCGGCAACCACAACAACTTCACCTCTCATCAATGGCAATACCGTGTGCCATCTACAACGGCATGAAGCTTCATTGGCCCAAGATCTTGATGAGAGAGATTGCTAGCAAGATTGATGCATATCGCCTTAAAGTCAAGAATGAGAAGATAAGGTGGAGACCTTTTGGGAGAGTGCCGACCGCAATCTTTGGGAACTTTCAAGCATTTGGAGGATCTTAGGATTGCCACCCCGTAATTATGTATCGATTGGGGTGTTGAAGAATCCTTTCGCCTAAAAGCTATGCATTCCTTCAGAAGATCTTTTGGGAATGATGATTATAAGGCAATCTATGATGCTGATACCTCCCATACCAAGGAAATGTATGTTGCAATGAACCCTGCTACTGCTTCAACCGCACTGGGAAAAGCTATTAAGAAGGCCTCAAGGAAGAGGAAGGCCCCTGCAGAACCGCTCCCTAAGCCTACCTCAACCGCACCCTCTCAACCGCTTGGTTCACCGGTGCAGCCCAAGCCAGAAGAAGCAAAGGAAAGAGAAAGAGAAAAAGAAGATGTCCCTCATTGATGAGGATGATGAAGAAGAAGAAGAAGATAATTCCATTGCCCCTTTAGTGGCCAGGGCTAAGAAGGCCAAGCAAACTCAGGCTGATTTGGCCAGGATGACTGATGAGGAGTTGTCTATCTTCTACAAAGCTGAATTTGAGAGACTTGAAAGGGAAAGGGCTGAGAGGGAAGCAGCCAAAGGAAAATCCAAGGATCCAATTCCCCAACCGCCTCCTTCTCAACCGCAACAAACCAAACCGCTTACCCAAACCCCTCCTCAATCTCCTATCCACTCCCATCATCCATCCCCGCAAAAATCCCCGCCAAAACACCAACTCATGAACCGCATTCTCCTCCTCAACCGCAAAGAGCCGCAACCGCTCAGGGAGAAACCAAAAAGGGTAAAGCAAATTGCCCGTAAAAAGACCCCTACCAAAGGCCCCAAACGGTTTCTTAAAAGAGTTAGAAATCAACCTTCCCCTTCTCCATCCCCTTCTAAATCTTCTTCCTACTCCACTTCCCATACAACATCCCAATCTCTCTAAATCTCATTCTTCCTCCTATCATTCTTCTTCTAGCCGTAACAAATCCCAAACTCCATCACCTCAACATTCCAACCGCTCCCCATCCATTCACCATTCAAACCGCGCTCAAACACCGCCTTACTCCCATCTCACTCCAGCCATCTCCATTTCTAACCAAAACCGCGAGCCTACTCCACCTCCTGAAAATTCCCCTCCTCCTAAAACACCATCCCCAAACCGCATCAATACTCCTCCTCCTGCAAATTCACCACCTCAAAAATCCCCTACTCCTGACCGCCTTCCTACTCCGCCTCATCAAACCTCACCCATTCCTGAAACCGCACCCTCAACCGCAAAGAACCCCTCCCCGTTTCTCGTCCATACCTCTCATACCAGTTCCTCATCAAATTCCAACCCCATAAATTCCGGGATTCCAACCACCAACATTCCACCCTCAACCGCACCTATCTCAACCGCACCAATCCCCTCCTTACCTATCCCAACCGCTTCTATTCCATTACCCCAAACAACAAATTCCTCCCTCAACAATTTCACCTTATACAGTCCCTGCCAGCCGCCTTTTTCAAACCCTCCTTCAACCCATTTCCCAAACCGCACATCCAACACATTCTCAACCGCCTCCCTCCATTACCCAAATTCCTTCAACTCCAACCGCACCCTCGCATTACTCCCAAATTCTTTCAACCCTTAATCTTATCCAAGGCCAACTTCTCTTAAACCAAGGCCACATGATTAAGCTAACCGCTTCAAATGCCGCTCTGAGGCCTCCAATAATTCCCTAACCGCTTCCAACCAAACCCTTCTAGCCAAGGTGGATGCTCAAGCCCTAGAATTGGCAAATCATTAAAGCCTTTTGATTGATACCATTAAGGGGAGAGAAGTTCCTCTATCCAAACCGCCGAAGCCGTTAAAACCGCAGCCTACAGAGTGTTTTCGTGGCTTTAAAGAAGATCTTGCCCGAGGAGTGCTTAGTGCCACGGGTGATGCCGTTTCAAAATCCCAACTTCATGAAATGCTCACAAATCTTTCCAGTGAGTTTGTCACCTCCACCAACTCTGCACCGATAGCTTTCATGAAGACCCTCCAAGAAACCCAACCGCAAAGAAGCTTCAACCTCGCCCGCTCCTTCCCAAACCGCTCTAGATGACTTGCAACAAAATTCTTACCGAACCGGACTCCCTTAAAGATAGAATAAATGTTGATCTCAACATAATGGGAGACAAGATCAAAGAGCAAGTAAGAAATTTTGATGATGATATCTCCTTCCATTTGAGAACCTCAAAGCGTGCTTCAACCTCAAGCTAGACAACTCCATCAAGGAATTGAAGTCCAACCCGAATGTGACCGTTGATCTGGAACCACTTAGAGATGCTCTCTACTCAAACAAGAGCCATTCAGATGAGATCTTCACATTCTACAATTCCTTGAAGGCCTCGCATTGAAGGATTCACTACTCGGATCAAGGAAAGTGTTGATGGAAACACTAGATCTGTTGATGCCGTTGGAACCGCCGCCCGATTCTCAGAACCGCACTACGGACCGTTGAGACTACCCTTGCGACAGCCAAGACCTCGTGAGCCCTCGAAGAAATATCGAGGTGAAAGCTCACCTTCGTACCTTCGTAACCGCAGCTACCTCAAAGAAGAAGTCAATCAACCAAGAGAGCAAGCACGCCATCAACATCAACCGCGCCATCATCAACCGCATCATCAACCGCGTCGCATTAGGATTTCTCATTTTGTAATTCCTTTATCCTTTTTTGCCGAACTCCTTTTTGATTTGTTGGACCACACTCCATGTAATTTTTGTCCAACTTTCTTTTGTTTTTGAAACCTATGTATTTTGCTTCTCTACCATTGTAAGTGTAACCGCATTGGTAGTAATGAAAATGCATCATTGGTTCCAAAACCTTGTTCATATCAAACTACTTGTTTGTAGAACAATGAAATCTCTTATGGTTTATAAACTCATTCAAATATTTTCTAACTTAAAATCACTATTTTGAATTGATGTTTAAACATTCGGTTGAACCGCACTTTGAACTTAAACTCACAATTTCTTAAGTGCATCAATGCATTTCTATACTTTCCACATTGTAAGTTTTCATCTTTTAGAAAGTATAGAAATCTATAGCTTAAGCTAAGTGTGTGCATTGACTTGGGACATGAATTACCATGTTAATTCTTATGGACATGTTCTTACCAAGTACAATGTTTGCTTTTGTTATAGTAGGTAATGGCATCAATCAAATAGGGAGATTGTTGGGTATGCATGTTTTAACCCTCCTATTTTGTATTTGATTTGATTGATACCATAACCTCCTGTCTATTTTAAGGACTTTAGGACCCTATGTAATGAAGCTTAGACTTCAATTTTTTAGCTAAGTCCATTTTATAGAATAGGTTAATCTTAGGCTTCAAGACCGGCACAAGTTTCATTGGAAGCAAGGTTGTAGTTCCCGAAGTATTCAAAACCGCACCATGAACCGCACATGCAAACCGCAAGTGCAGCTCAAGTCTTGAACTTGCTTCTTGAACCAACCGCATGCAACCGCCTTGAACCGCACTCCGTGCAGCTCATGTGCAACCGCATCCTTGCAACCTCCCGGTGTAGCAAAACCGCACTTTCCTAACCGCGTCTCACCAACCGCATCCAATGATTGGCTACTTGAGTGAACAACTTTTTATCCGTTGGAATCCACGTCGCAATATCAAAAGTCAACCACCATATCTTGTCACGTGATTAAATGTCGAAAAGATCTCGCAAGGATCTTGAAAAGGTGACAGTGTCCTAACCTCATTGCTTGCACTGGAGCCCGATCAGCCTTTATGCAAAGCACTGTACCAAAGGACAAAAGTGGTTTCTGTGGACCAATAGGATTGCATCAAGTACTGTCCTTCAACAGCTGTATCCAACGGCTAGTTTCTTGATGCTTGGGTATAAATACCCCCAATCATCACCATTTGAAGATTGCTTGAAAAATTGAGAAGTGCTGTGTTCATAGAAGCCGAAGCTCGCCGTAAATTATTCAACCCTTTGAATCTTCATCTTCATACTTCAAGAAATATTCCTAGCCCGTAAATCAAGCCTTAACACAATCAAGAATCATTGTGCTCTACATCTCACGCATCTAAAGAGCCTTGATCTTGTTCTCACACACACACCTCACTTGTTTTAATCACATAGATTAAACACTTGAGATACACTGGTTATAGTTTTGGATTTGTTCTTCATAGAAAAGATTTTATTGTACTTTGTAATCTCACAATACTTAATATAAAATCTCTCTTAGAAATCCAAGACTAACCATCTTGGTAGTGGACGTAGATCGTTTATCGATTGAACCACTCCAAATAGCGTGTTCTTACTTTCTGCATTTATATTTCTTGTGCTTGCTAATTATTTATCTTTGTCTCTGTTTGATCTTTATTTAGCTATCCATTATTGTGAAATAGTGTTTGGAGTTAACAAAGTCAAAACCACACGTGTTTGTAAAACTGCACTTCCCAAAACCGCACCATCAAAACCGCATTTTACAAACCGCCTCTCAAAACCGCTTTACACTCTATTATTCCGCCGTGCATTTTACACTATCACTTGCGCCTATTATCAACCGCAAGAGGATTTTGTAAGCAAGAGGTTCAGTCTTTAAAAGAGGGCGAAAAATTTTAAACAGCTATTCACCCCCCCCCTCTAGCTGTATTTTCACCCTTGTTGCCACCTTTGGGACCAACATGGTTAATATTCACTTCTTTGCCCATGTTTATTCGTTCTTCTTCTACCCCGGTGGTATAAGTTTCAGGGGGATTGCACCTTCCAAACTTGTCGTTGCTCAAAGAACACAACTCTGGGTTTAATGATCTATGACCAAGCATACACTGTTGAAAATTAAATTGAAGGTTGCTAACAAATCCCCGGCAACGGCGCCAAAAACTTGATGGGGGGAGGGAATCTCACTCGTTATAAAAATACCTCGCAAGAGTTATCGTAGTAGTAATATACACTTGGCAATGGTCGAATTCACATAGAGTTGTGAATCAACAACTTGACATTCAACAGTTGAACAAACAAATAAAAGTAGTGGTTTTTGATTTGATTATTGTTTCAACTTAAAACAAGAAACAAACAAAGCAATTAAACTATTACCGAATACCAAGGAAGAATGATCTACGTAATGGGATTCATGTATATCGCACCAATATGCCAATCAATAATACAATAAATCATAGCTGGGGGTTTATCATCTTTAGTAAAATTGAGCGTTCACACGTCCACAATTTAGTGTTCGACAAATATTAGCTTTTCTGCAAATTCTACTTAATATTCAAGAACCCATTAAACTCTAGAATTAAGAACATATAATTTTGGTTTGCAATCACTTGTCAAAACATAGATTATATTCATTCAAAAGCTTGACTTGCATGGATCGAACAATCACTCGTCAATCACACACCCAAATTTAGTTTAAAAATCAATCACATCTACACTTGTTATTGTAGTTTAGAAAACTTAGATGAGAATTACTTTTGATGAACCCAACGTTTGATTGATAACAATATTAATTAAGAAATAACAAATTGATATACATTACCTCCATTTCATAGAACAAGAAAATTAGCGACTAATGTTCATATTGAACATTAATAAAGCTTCAATAATTTGCATAAATATTCAATAAAATTCTTGATATAAAACTTAGATCTTATTTACATAAATGTATCTAACTTACAATACTGCACCACATAATGATATCATTAATGAGTAAATGGGAGATCAATGTTAACAAATTAAGATATTTTATAGGGTCACTTGTGTCATGTTCTAAATCAATGTTAAAAAGATGAAATTTTGCATAAGGACACTCATATCCATGTTTGAACACAATTGTCAACCCGACCACTATTTAGGGATCAAATATAGCTTTATGGCTTGTAATGTATTACAACAATCTCGGGCTAGGTTCATGGTTCCAAATGAAGGTAAGGATATACGAAGTCAATCAAGTGAAACTATAAAGTCTTCAAAATATTTTCTTACTTGAGTTTATCACTCCGCTCACCCATGTCAACCTAATGTTTCAACCCCCAAACTTATAATTTTGCATATTTTCCCACATGGGGTTTATTACCTTCTTTTCTTTCCTTTTTTTTTTTGTCACTTTACACATTAACATAAGAGAGAGCAAGGATTTTCATATTTTTTTTCTTCATTTTTTTCTTTTCTTTGCTTTGCATGCATATAGATCATGAATAATATTAAGCATTCAATATATTGCACTTGCCTCTCTTTTTCAATATATAAATCTTTTCTTTCCTTTGTTGACCTTTTTCCACTCAATCCTTTGATTTTCCAAGCATAACCCACAATTTTCCAATCATTTCCTAGTTTCACTTTCTTAATAAGGTGATAAAATAGTGTATATGTTTAAAAGGTTAGAATATTGTGGGTACCAAAAGAAGGCGAATAATGGTCTAAGATAACCTCTCACTTTGTGAGAGATTTCCATTCTGTTTAAAGCTCAAAAAGGGGTTCTAGCGGAAAATTTATAAGTGACTAGAAAGTTAAAGACTCACAATAGGGTTCAAAGAAAATAGTCATATATCACTTCCCGAGTAGCCTAATTGATGTGTTATTGACAATCATGCAAACATGTTCTAGGGTCCCCGAGAATGCAAAAGTGATCCTATAAAGTCTTCTAAGTTGGTAACAATGATAAAGAAAGTATAGTATGGAAGTGAAGGGTGAAGTAATCATATTTTAAATGTTTCAATGCAATTATATCCCCATATTAATAATAACACTCAAGATTTTAATTAAAGCATACTCAAATCATCACAGACTTTAGCCAACAATCCAAAATATGAAAAGAACAAATTTTTAAAATTTTCTAATTTTTGTAGGGTACACTATATACACTCCCCTATAAACCCACAAACTCGGAGAGATATCTAACTACAAACTCAAGACATGCTATGCCCTCAAGAACAAAAATATGCCTTTGGTTCAAAGGATAATATGACACAACAAACAAATAAAATAAAGCAATAAAAATGTACCTAGTTGGGTTGCCCCTCAATAATAGCATTTGATTAAGGTCGTTAGCCCGACCGTTGCCCCAATTTTTACTTGGGGTGTGAGGTGGACATATCATCTTTGGCATTTGATTTTTTTCCTTTAACCCACCTCATTGCTTCTTGGGCACAAAATCCCACTGCTCTCCAAACAAGTTCCATTCTTTATTAATTCCGGTGGTACCCATGGAACTTTTGAGGCTATTTGTTTAGCCTTTTTATTCTTCTTTTTTCTTGGGGGCCCCAAACTCATTGGTTACTTTCACTTCACAACATTTCACAATCTCATTCTCAACTCAAACATAAGAGTTGTCATCTTGATCATAAATATTTGCAAAGAAAGCATCACATACATCAAGAACATAACACTCTTCTACTTTAACACATGAGTCCATGGATGTAAATTTTTCTAATGACAGTGAGATGATAGATAGCTCTAACTTCTCTTGGAAGTGGTCTAGGGGTTGATACGGTCCGTCACTTTTAGAGTGTTTGTCGGCCTTGTGTTCCATGGCCGTATCATATACGCCGCTATATCCCTAGTATTCTTACCACCATTCAACATGTTCTCAAATTCCTCACAATCAACCTCATGCAAAAAGCTCTCATACACACAATCATCCACCTCATTAACCTAACAACATATAGCATTGACAATTTGAGGTTTTTTAAAAACTGAAATTTCAACTTTTTCATCAAGAACATTCATTGTAAATTTTCCCTCTTTCACATTAATTATGGTATCGGTAGTAGCCATGAAAGGACGCCCTCAGAAGAATGGGTGTTTCACGACTATTACTACCATCATTCTCCATATCAAGCACAATAAAATCTACCGACACAATGAGCATGTCCACTTGGACCAAAATATCCTACATAATACCAAAGGACGTTTTACCGATCGGTATGCAAGTTGAAGGGTCATTGAGGTGGATTTAAGCTCTCACAATCCTATTTTCTCATACACCGAATAAGGCATCAAATTGATGCTCGCACCTAGATCCAACATCGCATTCAGTGATTTGGAATCCCCCAAAGTGATTCTTATATTAAAGCTACAGGGGTCCTTGAGTTTCGGTGGAAGGTGGGATTAGATTACGGCGCTCACATTCTCCGACATAACAACTTGTTCACCTCTCCCAAACCTTTATTTTCGGGTGTTAATTAAATTCTTTGAATAACTTGACATAAGATTAGATATTTTTAATGACATCCATTAGTGGTAAATTTATGTTCACTTTGGAAAACATGTCATGTATTCATAATATTGTTTTTCCATCTTTTGTCTCATTAATCTACCCGGAAAAGGTACGGGAGGTACATATGGTTTGGGAGGTGAAGGTTTTTCAATTTGTTTGTCTCCCAACTCATTTCTACCATCCTCATTCTCACTTTCAACATGTTTCATATTAGATCTAAGAGGGGAATAAGAGTAAGTTGGAGCACATACCTCATGATTTATTACCTTGCCATTCCTCAACGCGATTATGGCATTTGCATGCTCCCCTTGGCTTGGGAATGTGCCTGGCTTGTGACTTTGGAGGGTATTGGCAAGTTAACTTATTTTTGTTTCCAATTTATTTATTTTCGCCTCATGAGTCTTCCCTTGTTGGATTTGATCCAACCATAGCCTTTCCAATTGTTGCACATGCTCTGATCTTAGCCTCTCCATGTACTCTTCCCATGGTTATTTTTGTTGACCATGTGGCTGTGTGGGAGTCGGTTGAGGTGGGATGGGGTAGAGGGGTTGATTATTATTTCATGAAAAGTTTGGATGATTTCTCCACCCTTGATTGTATGTGTTGGAGTATGGATTGTTGTGAGGGGACCACGGTTGTTACCCATTCGCTACTTGTGCCTGTTTCATAAAATCAAAAAACTGGGCACATGTTAGTAACATGAGAGTTCAAACCACAAGTAGCACATATATCATGAATTTTATTAACAAGAGTGGGATTACCAAAAGAAGCAAATGTGGAAACATGATTAGCTATTTCGGTGAATTTATTTTCTACCCTATCAACTGCACTAAATTCATACACACCTTTGTTTTCCCCCTCACTCCCTTCTGTTGGGAGTTAGCATCTAACATATCAAAAATTTCTTTTACTTGTTCGGGAGTTTTCTCCCTCATTAACCCTTTCGCGACATTATCTACCATGGATTGGTGCATTTGACTTAACCCATCATAAAAATATTGATTCAAATGGGGCAGGGAAAAGTCATGGTGAGGACATTGGACTAACAACATTTTAAATATTTCCCATGTTTCATGGAATGCCTCACCGGGTTCTTGCTGAAATCCTATAATTTCTGTCTCAAGAGAGACAATAAAGGATGAGAATAAAATATTTGCATAAAATCTTGACACATCTTCTCCCATGTGTCTATGATATTTGATGCTAATGTCATGAACCAATTTTTAGCTGTGTTTTTAAGTGTGAAAGAAAAATGCAACTTTAATTGGTACTCCATGACTCCCGTAGTTAATGGAAAATCATGGACCGTAGTCACGTAGCAGGGAGAAAGTTTATGGGATCATCCGTAGCTCCCCCGTGGAAGCTAGGTAAAAGATTGAAATATTGCACCTTTAACTCTTAACTTCTTGCAACAGGAGATATAACAATGCAAGATGAGGCCACATCAATTTTAGGACGTAAGTAATCCATCATGTGGTGAACATTCACTTAATCGTCCATGTTTATTCCTTCTTCTTCTTCTTCTACCCTGGTGTTAGAAGTTTTAGGGAGATTTCCCCTTCCAAACTTGTCGTTGCTCAAAGATACCAACTTAGGGTTCAATGATCTATGACCAAGCATACACTGTTGAAATTTAAATTGAAGGTTGCTAACAAATCACCGACAATGACGCCAAAAACCAGATTGGGGGGGGGGAATCCCACTGGTTATAAAATAACATCGCAAGTGCACGAGTTATCGTAGTAGTAATATGCACTTTGCAAGGGTCGAATCCACAGGGATTTGTGAATCAACAACTTTACTTTCAAAAGTTGAACAAACAAATAAAAGAAAGGGTTTTGGATTTGATTATTATTCCAACTTAAAACAAGAAACAAACATAGCAAGTAAACTATTATCGAATACCTAGGAAGAATGATCTACGGAATGGGATTCATGTATATTTCACCAATATGCCAATAATACAATCAATCATAGTTGGGGGTTCATCATCTTTAGTAAAATTGAGCATTCACACGTTCACAATTTAGTGTTTTACAAATATTAGCTTTTCTGCAAAGTAAACTTAATATTCAAGAACCCATTAAACCCTAGGATTAAGAACCTATAATTTTGGCTTGCAATCACTTATCAAAACATAGATTATATTCATTCAAAAGTTTGACTTGCATGGATCGAACAATCACTCGTCAATCACACACACAAATTTAGTTTAAAAATCAATCACATATACACATGTTATTGTAGTTTAGAAAACATAGATGAGAAACCTTTTATTGATAACAATATTAATTAAGACATAAATGATTGATATACATTACCTCCATTCCGTAGAACAAGAAAATTAGCGACTAATATTTATATTGAACATCAATAAAGCTTCAATAATTTGCATAAATCTTCAATAAAATTCTTGATATAAAACTTAGATCTTATTTACAACTTTGAAGAGTATTAAAACATGTTAAGAATCGGTCAAAACATGGCTGGGGTGTACTATTTATACATGGGAGAAGGAGGGGTCGAAATTAGGAAAATAGGGCCAAAACCGACAAGGAGATGGAATACTGCCAAAATATCTTAGGAGGGCTGTGTGGCCGCACACCACCACCTTGTTCAACTGTACAGGTGGTCTAGGGTATATTTTCGCACACGGATCACTTGTGCGGTCTCCCTCCTTTGTTTGTGCGTTCACCCTTCGTGCATCGCTGACTTGTACCTTTATTCGGCAAACTTTCGGAGGTCATAACTTCTTCATATGGACTCTGATTGAGACGTGTTACATATATTTTGGAAAGATCTCGATAAGTACTATCTAATGGTATTAAATTATAAAGTATATATCAATTTTTTCCTTCTGTAATTACCATTCTTTCCTCCTTTGCCATTTCGCTCGCGATCGTTCCTTTTGTATCATTAAAATCATATTCCACGACTTTCTCCTTTCATTCCCTTTATTCATAAACAATCCAAAAAGACATAAAAAAACCAAAGTTTGAGCATCAAATAGGTCTAATGATACATCATTTGGATGAGTAAAAACACATCCATCAGTTTCTGCTGCTCTGCATGGGCCCTCTGCCATCTCCTCTATAAGGCTCACTATCTTCTATCTTTTACAATGTCTATGGCTCCACGTGCTCCAACCTCAACCTTCTTCCTGGATCACCCATGAGGAGGCTTGTTAGATAATTATACAAAAGAGAGAAACATGGACCGGTATATACACTTGAGAAGCTACTCCCCTTGTCACCAATTGGTTTTAACGTGGAACCTCCAATATAGTTTGTTAACAGCCCAGTTCATCCATGCTCACATTGATCTCTAATTCTAAGAGATTCTATTTTCTTTGATATTTCACCATCATCCTATATTATCTATCAGTTATGAAACGATCTTGGTCACACTGCCATAGATTGTTTGCGTCATTTTGAATCAAATGATATCAAGAATGTTGTTTCTCCGTTCTCAAGATCAGATTGGTATTATTTGAAATAGAATGAATTGGATAGATATTATCCTAAATAAAATGAATCCTTATATTCAAATGACTATTCTTCCATCACATAAAAACAATTAACTGATGTTAATGAGTCATCCACTTCTCTTTTCTTTTCTTCTTCAATTTGGTATGTTGATGATCTTCTTGATCAGCTTAATTTTCTTCGAAAACTTTCCTCTCAACCTCTAAAAAAATATTTTTCTGAAGCAAATCTCTAAAAAAATATTTTTCTAAAGCAAAGTCGATTTCATATACATTTACTAGGGCCGAGAGTCCAATATCCGAAATTGAGCTTATTGATTTTCTTGTTGGTGAACTTGATCCATTGTACGACAAATTTACTAATTACTATTTTTTTCAAAACCTCAATCTTTCTTTAGATTTTCTATTCAGTCATCTCCTTGACACTGAACAATAACATGCCAATGATACGTGCCCGAGCAGCCATCTCTTGCTCATTGGACTCCTAAGTCAATTTCTATTGTTCATATGAGACAAGAATTATTCATTAGAGAATAATAGAAAGAGAAGACTATAATATTGATGAAGAGACAAAGATGAACATGGTTTGTGATAATTTATATGACTCTCAGAGCGTGAATCTTCTTCTATTTATGTTTTCATTATACAGAGTAGGAATAGAAGAGTTCTATAAAATCTCTTACACCGGGAAAAGGAGTAAACTACCCGCGTACTATTATAGAATATCATTTTAACACTTGTACCGCGAAAACGATAAATGTGTCATACGTACTATTGATTTAATTGCAAAAGTAACCAATGAATTAATGGTCCGTCGGAAATTTAACGGACCTCGCCCAATCAACAAATAATTGACTAGTTGTTGCTTACTTGGATGCTGACTGGTTGCTTGCTTGAAAAAAAAATAGATTAATCAACACCAAATAAAAAGAATAGGAAAGAAAGAAAAGAAAAGGAAAATAAAATAAAAATACATAATTACTGTAGATTTGGTAGTTTAAAGGCTGTTGAGATGAAATTGCCTATTGAGAAATTGACGGTCGGAGAGGAGGGTTAGCCATTTCTTACAAACGCACCTGAAACGGTCGATACTTTTGACCAGGATGAGGGAGAGTATGTCGTTAATTAGCTCAGGCGGAAGATACACTCTGGCGGGCGCCACTCTCTTCTCAGTCATGTTAACAATGGCATCCAATGGCCTAAATTATGAAAAGATTGAATCTTTTTTATTTGAGCAATACATAACAAAAAGGGAAAAAATTAGAGAATCAAGACATCCTAGACTTGCTCTTTTCCTCCTTTCATTTATCTAAAAAAACCCATGTCTGCAAATCAACATCAAAGTCAAGGAATTTTCCGTTTTGAGAGAAATAAATAACTAGAATAACTAGAAAAAACCATCGGATCTGGCCAGATATGAAGATTTTTGCCCAGATCTAATGCAAAAGCAAGGTAGAGGAGGAGAGAGAGAGAGAGAGGAAGAGATGGTTGACGGATGGAGAAGGCGATGTTGGAGGGAACGTATGAGGTGGCGGAGGTTGTGCATCCAAGTAAGCAATGAATAGTCAATTATTTGCTGACTAGGCGAGGTCCGTTAAATTACTGACGACCCGTTAATTCATTGGTTACTTTTGCAATTAAATCAATACTACACATGACACATTTGTCGTTTCCGTTGTAAAAGTGTTAAATTGATAATCTGTTATAGTATACGGGGCAAAAAAGCAGTTTACTGGAAAAGATAAGTCTATCTAAGGTAAAGAATAACTATCAATAATACATCACTTATCCTACCTAATATACATAACCAATATTTAGCCAATATATCACCTATTATAATTATTCAATACACTTTCTCAAGCCAAACAGAAGTACGAAGATGCAACTTGAACTTGAACATCTTCCTCTTGATTTCCAGGATAAGAACGAGATAGAATTCATGACGATTGGAAATATCGAGAGTAACTGGTTAAGGCTGAATAAAAATCTCGTGTAGAGGTGATCACACCAAGGCATAAATGACAACTCTGTTAGAGGATACAAAAAGTATGAATCGTCATCTTTTTTATAGGAGTGTGTTGGGTTTGGTGCCATCTAATTTGGGGATGCCTAAATTAGGGGATTAAACAACAATTTTGGAATTCCTGACACAACTGGAAAGAGAGTGACCGCGCCAAGAGGAGGGCGCGACCGCGCCAAGTTTCTGTCGAGAGGGGGCGATCGCGCCCAAAGGGGGAGCGATCGCATGGGTGCCAGTCTTGAGACGGGGTGATCGCACCCTATCATGGGGCCATTGCGCCCTTAGTCCGGATCAGGACCATCAGCGGCTGAAATTGGCTTAAGGTTGAAAACCCTGCAGGATTAGGAGTAGGGCATATAAATAAGCCCACCCCCAAACATATTAACTATTTCCTTTTGCTCATCTGTTTCTCTAGATCTAAGGTTTGCACAACTATGAATTCTTTGCCAATAATTCGTGCATTAGTTTAGAGATTGTAATCGGTTGATATCTAGAATATAATAATATTCTCTCCCTCTGCTCGTGGACGTAGCCAAGTTGGTGAACCACGTATATTCTTATGTTGTGTGTTTGTTGCTTGTTTCTATGTTCTACACATACTCTGTTCTAACAAGCTGATATCAGAGCCGGTCAGGTTGAGGAAGGTCTAGGGTTGTTCCGCTGCAGAAGAAGATGGGATCAGGAATTGAATCACCGGTTGACAAGTTCAATGGTAATAATAGTTTTTCTCTTTGTAAAATCAAGATGAAAGCCTTGTTGAGAGACAAAGGCTTGTAGGCTCCAGTGGTTGCTGCAATCAGGGATTGTCAGGATCTAAAGGGCAAAGTAGAAGCCGTTCCCACCGGTGCTGTTGCGGCTACAACAACAGAAGGTTCGGAGAAAGTGAAGAAGATAATAGAGAAGGAAAAGACAGATCTGATCGCGCTAGATGAGAGGGCCCACTCTAAGATCATCAAGTGTCTAGATGATGATGTTCTAGCGGATATTCCAGATACCAATTCCGAAGGTATTTTATGGCTTGCGTTGGAAGACATGTATTTGAAACGATCATAGACCATCAAGCTATATATGAAGCAGATGCTATATTGTCTCCGAATGCAGGAAGGTACGCCCATTAGGGATCACCTAGATAGATTTACATCTTTATTACTTGAACTGTGTAATATAGATGCTAAAGTTGCTGATGAGGATGCTGCATTAACGCGTCTTGTTTCTTTGCCTTTATCATATGAGCACTACGTTGACTCTAGTATCAATGGTAAGGAGACGGTGACTCTAGTGGAGGTGAAATCCTTGCTGAAAACTAGAGTGTTACGTCGTAAGGCAAGCGGTAATAGTGGTCCAGATAATCAGATGACAGGTTTGGTTACGGAAAGCAGCAGGAGTTCTAGCAGTAAACAAAAGAAGAAGAAATCTTCTATCAAGAGAGGCCCGAAGCCTAATGATATTTGTAATTACTGCAAGTGGAAGGGACATTGGAAGACAGATTGTCCTAGGAAGAAGCGAGGTGAGCCTCTAAATCGCAATGAAGCTAATGCTGTTGCAGTTGATACGAGCAGCTCTGATGGAAATTATGATCTAGTAATAGAAGAATCTGCAAACCAGTCGGATGCATGGATTCTTGATTCCGGGGCTTCTTATCATATTAGTCCGAGGAGAGAGTGGTTTACAACTTATCAGTAGGTAGATGGTGGTAATATTCATATGGCCAACATTGTTACCTGTAGGGTGGTTGGTATTGGCTCGATCAAGCTACAGACTCATGATGGTAAGTTCTGCACTTTGAACGATGTGAGGCATGTTCCACAGATGACGAAGAACCTGATATCTCTTAGTCAGCTCGACAGGAAAGGGTACAGTTTCAAAGGTAAAGGTGGAGCAGTTTATGTTTACAAAGGTTCTAAAGTGGTTCTGAGAGGCCTTAAGCGGGGCTCCTTGTATTTACTCTAAGGAAGGACACTTTCTGGGTCAGTTTTGGTTGCAGCATCTGAAGTGGTTAAGGAGGATATGACAAAGCTATGGCATATTAGGCTTGGGTACATGAGCATTAGAAGGATGAAAATACTGGCAAATCATGGTTTTCTGTGTGACCATAAGGTTAAGGACCTTAAGTTCTGCGAGCATTGTGTACTTGGGAAGATGCAGCAATGCTAGTTTAATTCCTAAGGAGATTCATAGAACGAAGGGCAGTCTGGATTACATTCACTCGGATTGTTGGGGACCTTCATGTCACGAATCATTGAGGGGTCACATGTATTTCTTGTCCATGATTAATGACTACTCGAGGAACACTTGGGTAGTTATTATTAAGCACAAGAGTGAGTCTCTCACCAATTTCAGACAGTGGAAGACATTAGTGGAGAATCAGACAGGGAAGAAGATCAAGCGACTCCAGACAGATAATGGGGTTGGAATTTTGTAGTGATGAGTTCGATTAGTTCTGTAAGCAAGTGGGGATTTCTAGACACTCACTATCAGGGGTACACCAAAGCAAAATGTTGTAGGAGAGCACATGAATAAGACATTATTGGCTAGGGCAAGGTGTATGCTCTCTAATGCAGGGTTGTCTAAGCGGTTATGGGCAGAAGCGGTTAGTACAACTTGTTACTTGATAAATCGGGGACCACATACTTGTATTAGTCTCAAAGTTCTCGATGAGGTATGGTCAGGTAAACCTGTTGATTATTCTAATTTAAGGGCTTTTGGTTGTACTACTTATTATCATGTGGATGATGGGAAGTTAGAGCCGAGGGCTAGAAAAGGGGTATTCATGGGTTATGGAGATGGTGTTAAGGGATACCAGATTTGGTCTCCATTAGAGAGTAGGGTAATAATAAGCAGGAATGTTGTTTTTGATGAAAACTCTGTGCTTAACTCTATTATGAGATATGTGGTTGTATCAGTTATTGGTAGTATTGATAAACATGTAGAGCTACAAGATACTTCAGAGTTGAGCAGTTCACAGTCAGATGTTCATTATGATCTACCGACAGAAATAGAAGCACCAGAATGTTCATCACCAGTTTCCGAGGAACGTGGGATAGCTCAAGAGTGGTCTAGACGGGCTAATTTCGGGAATCCTCCAGTGAGGTATGGTTTTGAAGACATGGTATCTTATGAAATTTAGGTTGCCGAGGAAGTAGAGCCCGATGCTTCGGAGCTAACTACTTTCAAGGAAACAGTTACATGTTCAGAGTCCGCTCATTGGCATGCAACTATGGGGACGAGATGGAGTCACTTCACAAGAATTCATCAAGTATAAAGCTCGTATAGTTGTAAGGGGTTTCACACAGTGGGAGGGCATTGAATACAATGAGATTTTCTCACCAGTGGTTAGACACACGTCTATCAGAGTGCTATTAGCAATGGTGGCACATCAGAATTTAGAGCTCAAGCAGCTAGATGTGATAACAGCTTTTCTACATGGAGAATTGGAAGATGAGATTTATATGACACAACCAGATGGGTTTCAAGTTTCGGGAAAAGAAGACTATGTGTGCAGGTTGAAGAAGTCCTTGTATGGACTCAAGCAATCGCCTAGGCAGTGGTACAAGCAGTTTGACAGCTATATGACAGAGATTGGCTACACAAGGAGCGCGTATGACTGTAGTGTATCACAATAAGTTAGTAGATGGTTCGATCATCTATCTGGTTCTTTATGTTTAAGATATGTTGATAGCGGCTGTCAAGAAGTTAGATATTCAGAAGTTGAAGGGTCTACTGTCTGCAAAGTTTGAGATGAAGGATTTGGGTGCGGCAAAGAAAATTATGGGTACGGAGATCTACAGGGATAGAAGCCAACGAAAATTGTTCTTATCCCAGAAAGGTTACATCAAGAATGTTTTTGAGAGGTTTGACATGTCTACAACAAAACCATTAAATTCTCCGAGTGCAGTGAATGCACGTCAATTAGTTGCCTTTGCACCCAAATCGGATGAGGAGAAAGAGTACATGGCTCGAGTACCCTATGCTAGTGCAGTTGGTAGTTTGATGTATGCTATGGTTTGCACTAGGCCAGTTCTTGCTCATGATGTTAGTGTTGTTTGTAGGTTCACGGGGAATCCTGGTAAGGAACATTGACAAGCAGTGAAGAGGATATTCAGGTACCTTAGGGGTACATCAGATGTTGGGCTCATTTATGGAGGTGTTACAGAATTTGCAGTTGAGGGTTATTGTGATTCGGAATACTATGGGGATATTGTCACAAGGAGATCTATGATCGGGTATGCATTCACTCTTGGTGGGTCAGTTGTCAGTTGGAAGGCTACTCTACAATCTACGGTGACATTGTCTACTACAGAGGTAGAGTACCTGGCATTGACAGAAGCTGCTAAAGATAGGATGTGGCTAAATGGTTTGATCAGCAACCTTGGGTTACATCAGGATCAGGCTACATTATTTTGTGACAGTTTGAGTGCAATTTGTTTGGCCAAGAATCAAGTTCATCACGAGAGGACCAAGCACATAGATGTGAGGTATCATTTTCTGAGATGTGAGAACCGGATTATGGCGAAAAAAGTGGGTACTGCAGAAAATCCTGCTGACATGTTCATGAAGTCCGTTCCGACTAGCAAGTTTATACATTGTTTGGACTTGCTGAATGTTTGCAGCTATTAGATAGCATCTGAGGCAGAGGGGGAGTTCTGTTTATGTTTCGGTGGTTAGATGTCAAGGTGGAGATTCATTGGGTTTGATGCCATCTAAGTTGGGGACGCCTAAATTAGGGGATTAAACAACAATTTCGAAATTCCTGACACAGCTGGAAACGGAGCGACCACGCCAAGGGGAGGGCGCGACTGCGCCAAGTTTCTGTCGAGAGGGGGCAATCGCGCCCAAAGGGGGAGCGATCGCGCGGGTGCCAGTTTGGAGACGGGGTGATCGTGCCCTTAGTCCGGATCAGGCCCATCAGCGATATAAATTGGTTTAGGGTTGAAAACCCTGCAGGGTTAGGAGTAGGGCATATAAATAAGACTACCCCCAAACATATTAGCTAGTTCCTTTTTCTCATATGTTTCTCTAGATCTAGTTTGCACAATTGTGAATTATTTACCAAGAATTCGTGCATTAGATTAGAGATTGTAATCGGTTGATTTCCAGAAGATAATAATATTCTCTCCCTCTCCCCGTGGACATAGCCAAGTTGGTGAACTATGTATATTCTTGTGTTATGTGTTTGTTGCTTGTTTCTATCTTCTATATAGACTTTGTTCTAACAGAGTGTTTGTCTTGAATAACACCCATAACGCCTATGTCAAAATCCAAAAGGATTGGACTTGGTAGGTGTTCTCTGATACGTACAATACTTTCTGAAATGGATCCACCGAAAATTGAATGCAACAATGAAGTGCTGCTGTTTGGTAGCCTTTGAGAGGAATATAGTATAGTAGTCAATGGATTAAGTTTACTAATTAAGTTGCTTGAAAAAGGAGTGGGATGTTTGGAATTTATTTTAGTAAGGGAATCCACCACAACACTATGGACATGGCTGGTGCATACATAGACCGGACACGAGGAGCCTGAATTGAAGAACCTGCTGATGAAGGAGAAGGCTGAACTGAATTGTGCCTGCACAAGTAGGCCCAGTAGAAGAGATACAAGTTGGAGTGCAGGAGAGACAACGGACCAACCCAGAGAGAATGGGCAAGCTGGCAAGAAGGGCTAAGAAGGTGATGTCTGGGCTGGTTGGGAATCCGAGCGGGCCACTGCATGCTTGGACTGGTTCAGGCCGATTCGCCATTTTGTTCAGAGCCAGCAAGGGAAGGACCAAGATGGGATAGAACAAGAGGGTCAGTTGTGATATTATATGGCACGTGTGGCTGTACCATGGGGACTGATACGGAGCCCAAGTTTACCGAGATAATGGGTTGAGTAGTTTGTTGCTTCTCAGTGTCAACAAGATGACTATAGAGAAATTCCAAAGAAAGATAGGTTGACGAAAAAAATTACATTTGACAAACTTATTGTATAATAGATCAAGTCCATCAACAAGAAAATCAATGAGCTAATTTCGTAGATTGAACTCCCGACCCTAGTAAGAGCATATGAAATCGATTTTGCTTCTGAAAAATAATTTTTCAAAGATTGATTGGGAAGTTTTTGAAAACAGTGTAGTTGATAAAAGAGATGATCAACATACCAATTAGAAGTTGGAAATATGGGGGAGGGAGATGAAACATCTGTGTCAATCACCGGTTCTTCTATGACGGAGGAAGAAGAACCTATGACCTCTTTACTTTCATTATACTCCGGATACCAATACAAAGTCGAGAAAGAAGAAAATAGTCATTGGAATCCAAGGATTTATGATGTTCAACATAATACCAATCTGATGTTGAGAAAGGATAAAAAGCAACGGTGGTAATTCTTGGTTCATCATGGCGCAAACACTCGACTGCGGTATGATCAAATTTGTTACATAAATGAAAAATAATATAGGATGATGGTAACGATTCAAAGTTTGAACCAAGATTGTATCAAAAATCATCCATTGATTTTTAGAAAGCGAAAAATTAATTTTCAAAACGAGAAAAAAATAATTTTATAAAAAAGAAAATAATAAAGAGATTAAAGAAAAATAGCGGAAGCAATAAGGCCACCGTGAATCGGTGACTCTGATACCATACGAGACAAGAATAATTAATTAGATAATGATAGAAAGAGAAGAGTAATATTGACGAAGGGACAAAGATGAACATGGTTTGTGATAATTTATGTGACTCTCAATGTTAGTCTTCTTCTATTCATGTTTTCATTATACAAAGTAGGAATAGAAGAGTTCTATCAAATCTCTAATACCGAGAAAAGATAAGTCTATCTAAGATTAAGGCAGATCTGATCGTGCTAGATGATAGGGCACATTCTAAGATCATCAGGTGTCTAGATGATGATGTTCTAGCGGATATTCCAGATAACGATTCCGGAGGTATTTTATGGCTTGCGTTGGAAGACATGTATTTGAAACGATCATTGACCAACAAGCTATATATGAAGCAGAGGCTATATTCTCTTCGATTGCAGGAAGCTACACCCATTAGGGATTACCTAGTAGATTTACATTTTTATTACTTGAACTGTGTAATATAGATGCTAAGGTTGCTGATGAAGAAGAAATATTCAGGCAAGAGAGGCCCGAAGCCTGATGATATTTGTAATTACTGCAAGGGGAAGGGACATTGGAAGACATATTGTCCTAGGAAGAATCGAGGCGAGCCACCAAATCACGATGAAGTTAATACTGCTGCAGTTGATACGAGCAGCTCTGATGGGAATTATGCTCTAGTAATAGAAGAATCTGCAAAATAGTCGGATGCGTGGATTCTTGATTCTGGGGCTTCTTATCATATTAGTTTGAGGAGAGAGTGGTTTATAACTTATGAGTAGGTAGATGGTGGTAATATTCATATGGCCAACATTGTTACCTGCAGGGTGGTTGGTATTGCCTCGATCAAGCTACGGACTCAGGATGGTAAGTTCTGCACTTTGAACGATGTGAGGCATGTTCCACAGATGACAAAGAACCTGATATCTCTTAGTCAGCTCGACAGCAAAGGGTAAAGTTTCAAAGGTAAAGGTGGAGCAGTTTATGTTTACAAAGGTTCTGAAGTGGTTCTGAGAGGCCTTAAGCGGGGCTCCATGTATTTTCTCTAAGGAAGGACGCTTCTGGGTCAGTTTTGGTTGCAGCATCTGAAGTGGTCAAGGAGGATATGACAAAGCAATGGCATATTAGGCTTGGGCATATGAGTATTAGAGGGATGAAAATACTGGAAAATCATGGTCTTCTGTGTGGCCATAAGGTCAAGGACCTTAAGTTCTGCGAGCATTGTGTACTCGGGAAGATGCAGTGAAGTAAGTTTCCTAAGGGGGTTCATAGAACGAAGGGCAGTGTGGATTACATTCACTCGGATTGTTGGGGACCTTCACGTTAGGAATCATTGAGGGGTCACATGTATTTCTTGTCCATAATTGATGACTACTCGAGGAAGACTTTGGTAATTGTTATATAGCACAAGAGTGAGTCTCTCACCAATTTCATACAGTGGAAGACACTAGTGGAGAATCAGACAGGGAAGAAGATCAAGCGACTCCGGACAGATAATGGGTTGGAGTTCTGAAGTGCTGAGTTCGATTAGTTCTGTAAGCAAGTGGGGATTTCTAGACACTCACTATTAGGGGTACACCAAAGCAAAATGGTGTAGGAGAGCGCATGAATCAGACATTATTGGCTAGGGCAAGGTGCATGCTCTCTAATGCACGGTTGTCTAAGTGGTTCTGGGCAGAAGCGGTTAGTACAATATGTTACTTGATAAATCGCGGATCACATGCAGGTATTAGTCTCAAAGTTCCAATGAGGTATGGTCAGGTAAACCTATTGATTATTCTAATTTAAGGGATTTTTGTTGTACTACTTATTATTATGTGGATGATGGGAAGTTGGAGCCGAGGGCAAGAAAAGGGGTATTCATAGGTTATGGAGATGCTGTCAAGGAATACCGGATTTGGTCTCCATCAGAGAGTAGGGTAATAATAAACAGGAATGATGTTTTTTATGGAAACTCTATGCTTAACCCTATTATAAGATCTGTGGTTGTATTAGGTAACTATAAGTACCCAAATCTGGATCGTCAAAATCCGTCAGAAAGTTAACCGAAATCCGTTAACTGGCCCGCTCCAGGTTAACCGGAACTCGTTAACTCCCCGTTGCCATGCCAACGAGACGTCCCGGGACTGCCCCGTGCATCCCGACGTCGAAACGTACTTAACACACGTCATCGCACGTAAAAGTATGACTTTCCCAGAAAAACGCACTTTCCGGCACTTTCCGGGGGCATTTCGGACATTTTCCGGACTGTTATTTAAAAAACGGACAAAACCGGTACCCGGGAACGAACTCCCACACATTTGGTGACTCATGGGACGCGTGGCAAGCATGCCACCTCCCTCTAGTCACCTTTCAATCAAAAATCAAGGCCAAAAGACTAAAATACCCCTGGTATACAGTCTCAGTCCGGCCGGACTTCCTTTGCAGACTTCAGAAATTGCCAGCAAGTCCCTCAAATTCCCAAAGTTTCACAAAACCCCCTGGATTTCAGTCTAAGTCCGGCCGGACTCCTACTGAAATTTCACCTATAAATAGAGAGGCTGTCAAAGCCATTTACAACAACAAATTTTCACCCCTTTCACTCAAAACCCCACGGCCTAAACTGATTCTCACCCCTCTCGAGCCTCGGTTTTACCTCGTTTTGTGTGAAAACACCGTATTCCGATCAAATACGCCCTCCTCCACTCCGAAACACCGTTCCAAACTACTTTTCGTATCCCATATACACCTCTCGAGCCAAAGGAGTCGACCTTATCCATAGGTATAACTCCCTCTCTCTAATCTCTCGTTTCGTCTCATTTTACGCGCCAGCTCTACAACCGTTTCGAACAACGTTATTGAAATGTAGACGCCTCCGTCTAAAGGGGTCCGATACGTTTTAGCCCCTCGATCCTCTTCTCTTCCCGTAAGAGAAGTAATCACGGGTTAAAACGGCGTTCCGACCCCGTTCCGTTTACTTTTTTGTCATTTACAACTCCGGATCGATCGATCCGTCGATCGTCATTTACTTTTCTGTTATTTACAATTTCGGACCGTTTGATCTGTCGAACGTCCTTTACATTTCATGCAACTTTACCACTCCGAGCCGTTTTGGCTCGTCGATTGTCATTTACAATTCCGAGTCATTTGGCTCGTCGATCGTCATTTACGATTCCGGATCGTTCGATTCCGTCGATACCGCATTTAAATACTGTCATTTACAAGTCCGACCCGTTTGGATCGTGATAGTATTTACTTTTCAAATTCTGAGTCGCAACCCGATTCGTTGATCGCAAATCATTTAATACGCTTTTTCCCGTAAAAATCGTTAACAATGTAATGCCCGGTTCAAAACCAGAGTTCGTCCTTCGAACTCTCTTTCAAAAATGCGTGAAATGATGTTTGGCATCCAAACGCTCATCTTCAAACTAAAAGCCGACTTTTGACATTCAAAATCATTTAATTCGCTTTTTCCAGTAAAAATCGTTAACAATGACTCGCCCGGTTCAAAAACCGGAGTTCGACCTTCGAACTCCTTTTCAAACTCAAAATCGACGTTTGCCACGCAAACGCTCATTTCAAACTCAAAACCGACGTTTGTCATTCAAACGCTCGTCTTTTCAAACAAACTCACCTAATCAACGTTTGACATTCAAACCAAGATTAAGCTTGTCATTCAAGCCCCCATTTCAAAACACACACACACATGCACACGATTTTCGAGAAAGGTAGAAAGACTCATCATACGAGGCGTTTCGGGTGATCTCGTAATACTCTTCCCGAAACGTAACATGACCTCCGAACCTAACAATCTCTGGTACTAAAAAAGATTTTTACTCGTTTTTGCTACCAATAAAAATGATCCCCTGTTTTCAAAAGCTTTTTACTCATTTTTGCTACCAATAAAAATGATCCCCTATTTTCAAAAGCTTTTTACTCGTTTTTGCTACCAATAAAAATGATCCCCTGTTTTCAAAAGCCTTTTCCTAAGTTTTTGCTACCAATAAAAACGACACCATTTTCACTAAAGTTGTTTCTCAACATTTGGGGTCAAAATACAAAACCGCGTGGCGACTCCTCATTTCCTTCCCATGAAGCGAGGTCTCAGACACCAACCCTCCGCGAAAGACAACCGCGTTTCGCGTCCGCGCAAAATCCTGGGTAATTTCAGTAATGGTAGTATTGATAAACAGGTGAGCTACAAGATACTTCAGAGTTGGCAGTTCACAGTCAGATGTTCATCGTGATCTACCGACAGAAACAGAAGCACTAGAAAGTTCATCACCAGTTTTCGAGGAAGTGGGATAGTTCAAGAGAGGTCTAGATGGGCTATTTCGGGAATCCTCCAGTGAGGTATGGTCTTGAAGACATGGTGTCTTATGGACTTCAGGTTGCCAAGGAAGTAGAGCCCGATGCTTCGGAGCCAACTACTTTCAAGGAAACAGTTACATGTTCAGAGTCTGCTCAGTGGCATGCATCTGTGGGGGACGAGATGGAGTCACTTCACAAGAATTCGAATTGGGATCTAACCAAGAGGCCAGAGGGCAGAAAGATTGTGACTTGCAAATGGGTATTCAAGAAAAAGGAAGGTATGTCACTGTTGTGGGTATTTTTCAGCATGGTGACATCTTCAGCTGCTCCTGCATGTCAAGATGTTAATCCACTGTAAGTATTACTTCATATTTACTAATTTATTTTCTATTATTTCTATTATTATTTTACAGTAATAAAGAGAGATAAACACGGGACTCTTTCAAGCACGTTCAACCTCTCTTCATACGGCAAAGTGGACTCAGTCTTGTGGACGTTGAAGGGATAAGCTTAGATGCCGAGATTTTAGGAACTGCATTTTACCCGTTAATAATTAATCATATTTAAGGGGAGATGGAGATGAAAAATAACACGCTTTTTTACACACACTACGCACGTCTCATTTCTAATCCTCTCCATCATCTTCCGCAGTTGTAACTCAATTATTATAGTGAAACTTTTAAGGTTGGAGACCTAATCCCGGGGTTTTTTCCAAAGAGGTTATTATCTCTAAGGTTTTCCTCGTTAACAAATCGTTGTGTCACTCTTTCTTTTCATGTCTTTATTCCATTTAGTCGAATTCCATAGTCCCCTCCTTGTCATTTAAATCCATTCACTTGTCAAAGTTAAGATTCTACATTATTGTTTTTTTCTACCAAAACAATTTGGCGCCCAACGAGGGGCCGCGTGGTTTATTGGTTATTTGGATCATTTCCTAACCAAATTCATCATGTTTGCACCTCCCAATGTGTCCGCCGCCGGCAAGGGTACCAGCGTCACTCCAACATCAGGAGGTAAAACCAGTTTGTTGCCACCACCTCCTCAGACGGGACCTCAGCCAACTCAACCTGCAAAGATTCCACAAAAGGAAGCGACCTCTTCCAATGTAGATGCTGACATCCGGAGTATCCTGACCAGGTTGAACCAGAGGTTAGACCAACAAGATAGAAATTCCAAGGTGTTGGCCAATTCCATGATCAAGATGTAGAGGGATCAACAGCTCATCGCTTCACGACTTGAAAACATCTCACCATTGTGTGCAAGGGACCTCAACTTCGACAACACGAAAGGATCTACGCTTCAGAGTGAATTTATCCCAATGGGTAGTCCGCCTCAAACTCAACAGCCGAAATCCTTAATGATGTCGACATCTTTGCCTGGGGACACCCTAATGATGCCACCTTCAGCAGGATTCACCCCGTTCATCCCATTCATTGACAACACCACTGTCACAACTACCACGGATAACTCTAGTTTGCTGAATAATCTTTTAAAAAATAATACTTTCAATCGTATTCCTATGGCTGACCCTTTTGCAGGAAACCCACTAGCCAAGCAGATGCAGGATCTCAGGGAGCTGATAATGAACGTGCCAGGCATAACTCCTCCAATCCAACCAGTGACTCAGAACTGCTACAATCAATCCCGATTTGTCCCAGCAATTGCAAATGTCGACATCCCGAAGCGTTTCAGTGTTCCATCCATGAAGTTGTATGACGGCAGCACAGATCCAGAGGAGCATGTTGCCCACTATCAAGAAAATATCATATCTCGCTTCAATTCAGGGAAGATTGCTTGTGCAGAGGGTTTGGATCGACCATGGTTGGACCAGCTCTCAAGTGGTTGATTAGGCAACCCCTAGGTTCAATTGGTTCATATGCCCAACTTATCAACATGTTCTATAACCAGTTCTCATGCAGTCGACAATTTGAGAAGCTGACAAGTGACCTCTACAATGTGACCCAGCAGCCCAATGAGACTCTGAAAGAATATGTCCACCGGTTCAATAAGGAAGTGCTAGAAATTCCCAATCTTGACATGTCGACAGCCACAGAAGCATTCGAAATGGGGCTGAAGAAAGATTCACAGTATTATCAAGATTTGGTGATGACTCCTTGTAAGCGGTTGGAAGAAGTCAGGAGCAGGGCATTGAGATTCATAAGATTGGAGGAAGATGAGCTGCGAAGATCGAAGTCCTCATCCAAGTTTTTGACATATGATAACCCAGACAGGAAGACCGAATCTTCCCACCGCAGGAACAACCATTCCAATCCTTATCCGAGAATTGATAATAGCAAAATTAATTCAATAGAGGGTGAGGATGAAGATAGTGATAATGTGCCTAACATTTCTGATTATTATTTTTCTGTTGACATTTCAGGTGTACTCTGTGCAATGGGCAACCTGGGGGACAAAGCCAGATGGCCAAAGAAGACAGATAAGACCACGGGTTGGCATGACAAGTCGAAATGGTGTGCTTACCATGAAGACTTTGGGCATGTTACAGAAGACTGCATCACACTGAGAAAGGAGATCAGTTACTTGCTCTCAAAGGGGCATCTCAAGAAGTTGCTGGGTTCCAGAAAGAAGAAGGCAGAAAATGCAGAAGCTCCGCATGAAGTCGAAAGACCAGTATCTCCTGCAGCATCGACGAAGGTGATCAATTTCATTAGTGGAGGTTCTGAAATATGTGGCACATCCTATTATGCCGCAAAGCAACATGCTAAGGAGTCGAAAGAGGAGAAACCAGAAAGACAACCCAGGATGTCAACACCTTGCCAGGATCCAATCACCTTTGATGAGAGTGATCGAGATAACTTGCTGGAACCCCATCATGATAGTCTAGTAATTTCCTTACAGATTGCCAATTGTACCATCAGGCGTATCCTGGTCGATGGGGGTAGCTCTGTCAATCTCATCATGTTGAGCACCCTTAAAGAGATGAACATCCCGAAATCAGAGATTGTCAAGAAATCCTCAGTGTTGGTAGGCTTCAGTGGAGAAGTTAAAGAAACAGTGGGAGAAATAAAGCTTCCAATCTACTCAAAAGGCCTCAACACCATCGATCGGTTCTACGTAATTGATTGTGCAACATCCTACAATGTCATTCTTTGAAGACCGTGGATTCATGGGATAAAGGCTGTACCATCCACTTACCATCAGTGTGTGAAGTTCCCAACACCTTGGGGTGTCGCAAAAATATACAGTGATCAGCAAGTGGCCAAGGAGTGTTATAAGACTTCAATGAAGGGGTCGACATCTCCAAAACAAGCATAGCAATTACAGAGGAAAGTACGTGAAGTCCTGGAAGCTAGGGAGAACGATGTGAAAGAAGTATTGCTAGACCCTTCCAACCCGGACATCAAGGTACTTATTGGCAGTGACATCCCACCAGATATTGAAGAAAAGCTTGTAGACCTGTTAAAGAGCAGAACGAAGAGCTTTGCTTGGAAACATGATGACATGACCGGCATCAGCAAAAATGTCATCACCCACAAACTCAACATTGATCCTAGTTTCAAGCCAGTGCACCAGAAGCGTAGGAAGTTTGCAGAGGCAAGGAACCAAATCATCAAGGAGGAAGTGGAGCATTTGCTCAAAGCCAACATGATCCGGGAAGTAGATTATCCAAGATGGTTAGCAAACGTAGTTGTGGTCGAGAAGAAGAATGGGAAATGGCGAGTTTGCGCGGACTTCACCGACTTGAACAAAGCTTGTCCCAAAGATCCTTTCCCATTACCTCTCATAGATTCCTTAGTTGATGCCACTTCTGGACATGAGCTCCTCACCTTCATGGACGCTTCCTCAGGATTCCAACAAATCCAGATGGAGCCATCTGATCAAGAGGACACCGCCTTCATAACACCAACAGGTATCTATTGTTATATTGCTATGCCTTTTGGACTAAAAAATGCAGGTGTAACATATCAGAGGCTTGTCAACAAAATGTTCAAAGACCAGATTGGGGACACAATGGAGGTATATATCAATGACATGGTAGTGAAATCAAAGAAGGCTGGAGATCACATAAGTCACCTATCTCAAGCCTTCGACATCTTGGATTGTTTCAATATGAAACTTAATCCAGCAAAGTGCAATTTTGGTATGAAGGTAGGAAAGTTTTTAGGCTATATGGTAACTAAAAGGGGAATTGAAGCCGCCCCAGAGCAGATTCGTGCCATTGCCAACTTGTCATCACCTCAATCTGTCAAAGACGTCCAAAGATTGACAAGGAAGATTGCTGCACTCACCAGGTTCATTTCAAAATCCTCGGATCGATGCAAACCTTTCTATGACATCCTAAGAAAAAACAAGAAGTTTTAATGGGAAGATCAGCATGAACAAGCCTTTTAGGAGCTGAAATGTTACTTATCGACACCTCTATTATTGGCCAAACCTCAGGAGGGCGAACATCTTTACATCTACCTAGCAGTATCAGAAAGCGCTGTAAGTGCGGTCTTGGTTACAGAACGAGATGGTAATCAGCAACCCATCTACTATATAAGTAAGACACTTTTTGATCCAGAGACCAGGTATTCTCATTTACAGAAGTTAATTTTAGCTTTGATAACTGCTTCTATTAAATTAAGGCACTATTTTGAAACACATACTATAATTGTACGTACTAACTATCCTATTAAGAATGTTATGAGAAAACCAGAGATGTCAGGTCGAATGGCTAAATGGTCCGTACAGTTGAGCACTTATGATATCAAATATGAGCCCAGAATAGCAATAAAATCTCAAGCTCTAGCTGATTTTGTGGCTGACTTTAGTCCAACCATGCAACAAGAAGTGGAATTGGAGGTTCAGCAACTTCAAGATGATGACATCATGAATATTTGGATGCTCTACACAGATGGTGCTTCCAATATGAGAGGTACAGGTCTTGGAGTTGTACTAAAATTGCCACAAGGGGACATAATACCACAATCAATCAGTTGTAGTTTTAAGGCCACTAATAATGAAGCAGAATATGAGGCATTAATTGCAGGATTAACAGTGGCCCAGGACCTAGATGTCAAGCATATCCGGGTGTTTATGGATTCCTTGCTAATTGTTAACCATTACAACGGATCCTACATAGCAAAAAATGCAAAGATGACGACATATTCGGATATTGTTAAAATTCTGGCGGCCAAATTCAAAACATTTACTTTGGAACATATTCCACGTGAGGAAAATTCTCAAGCAGATGCTCTGGCAAACTTAGGTTCAGCCTTCAAAAGCATTTCACAGACAAGTATCCCAATTGTGCATGTTGACATCCCAGCAATTGATCGTCTTGACCTATTCGTTCTAGATGTTGACATACCTTCCCCTCCAGTAGCAACTTCTTGGACAGCTCCTATTATCAAGTATCTCTTAGATGATACGATCCCAACCGAGGAGAAAAATGTTAGAGCCTTCAGGGTAAGAGTATCTAAATATTTACTTATTGATAACCTTTTATTTAGAAAATCTGCTGCAGGTCACTACTTAAGATATCTAGAAGCAGACCGAGCCCATCAGGTTTTAAAGGAGCTACATGAAGGACAGTGTGGAAATCATACCGGGGGCAGAAGTCTGTATACCAAGGCTCTAATAATGGGCTATTTTTGGCCCACAATGCGAAGAGATGCTGCAGAATATGCAAAGAAATGTGACTCCTGTCAACGACATGGTGACATCCTGCATCAGCCAGCCGAATTGCTACATCCTATCCTGTCGCCATGGCCGTTTATGATTTGGGGAATGGACATCGTAGGAAAATTACCTAGGGCCCCAGGAGGAAGAGTATTTCTACTAGCCATGACAGACTATTTTTCTAAATGGGTAGAAGCTGAGGCATACGTGCAAGTTCGTGACAGAGAAGTTATCTCTTTCATCAAAAGAAATATATTCAGCAGATTTGGGATACCCTCAGAGATAATTTGTGTTAACGGCTCCCAGTTCATTAGTAGGAAAACCCAAGATTTCTTGATAAGTTGGGGAGTCAAGATGGTGACATCTTCACCTGTTCACCCTCAAGCCAATGGACAGGCAAAATCCAGCAACAAGATAATCATAAGCAACTTAAAAAAGAGGCTGAACCAGAAGAAAGGACGATGGGCAGAAGAGTTACCAATGGTTTTATGGACTGACAGGACGACATCTAAGAATGCTACTGGTTAGACTCCCTATTCACTTGTATTTGGGACAGAATCAGTTATTCCAGCAGAAGTTCTTGTACCTACAACCAGATACAGTTTGTTGACATCTGAACATAATAAAGACATCCTGACATATGACTTGGATACCGTAGACGAACTAAGGGACATGTCCAAAGTTCAGATGGCAGCATATCAACAAAGGGTAGCCAGGTCTTACAACAAAAACGTAAAGGTTAGAAGGTTTCAAGTAGGAGACTTAGTCCTACAAAAGGCATTCTAAAATACAAAGGAACTCAATGCAGGCAAGCTCGCCCTAAAGTGGGAAGGACCCTACCTAATAGATGCACAGGCTGGGAAAGGAGCGTATCGCCTGTCAACCTTGGATGTCAAATGATACCACGGAGTTGGAACGCCATTCACCTTAAAAGGTATTACATCTAAACAGTGCCCCCCTTAAACTCATCTCATCTCAGGTATGGACAATCCTTTATTTATTAGATGTAACCTTTCATTTCCCTATTTACTGTTTTCTTCTTCATTTTACTTCTCTGCAAATCAAAATGTCACTAACACAACTTGTGGAGGGGCGTCAACATAGTTGACGTCCATTTTTAACATGTCTCTGTCTTATGAGGTGTTAACATACGGAAATGGGGACATGTCGAAAGTATGCAAAGTCAGAAGGACAACGAATTCTCCTCCGTCAGAGACTGGCCATCTCTTCTCAATTAAAGGTACACAATCCCTTCTATGGTTTAAAGAGTTAATTACCTCTTTCTTAAGATGTTAGGTTACTACACCTTCGCCTGGAGCGCAAGTTATCTCTTTAATTGAGGTGTGGGGTGGGCCTATATGGGTAAACTCATATAGCTTACCCATTTCCACTCAGTTAAATGATTGATCTTATGTTTTATTCTTGTGGTTATGACATGTTCGTGTCATCTTAAGTATCTACTGCTCTGACATATTATCATGTCACCCTTGATCACCCAAAGAAAATTTCATCAAAAGCAAACCAAGCCCTGACATGCTTGAAAATGACCAAACCATAATTTTACTAAAGCTACCATAAGAACATCCCTAAAAGTTAAACCAACATCCAAACTGCTAAAGCTAAAACGCAAAAGTGTTGGACCAACCCAACACACAAAAGAAATTGTCTTCGGTCCTTAAGGACCTATTACATAACCAACAAAATTAAGATTGTCTTTGGGATTCCACCCCAGTAATACCAGCAAAAAACAAAACAAACTTGTTTTACCTTCTTCAGATGGCATCCGCCTCAGGTGTTGCATTAGGAGTAACTTTTCCAACTTCTGATGCTTCCTTTACAACTGCTTCATGTGGGCTTGATGACACCTCACCTTCATCTACTGATTCACCTGTAGACATAATGACGGAGGTTGATGCTTTTTGATCTTCCTGAACAACCAGAGGTGATTCCAGTAGTCCCCTAGGAGATCTCTTGTCCAAGGGAAGTTTGAAGAATTCGTCAATTTTTGCCAATGTGTCTTCTGCCGGTGGGAATAATTCTCCCCAATCAATATCTGAAAAAAGGAAAGAGCAATTACAATTTCAGTTCGTCTCAAGAACAGAAAAACCACAAAGTTAGGAATTAAAGTACCTCCCTTGTTCCATTCGCTTGATACCTCATTCCCTCCTTCAATAGATGCCCTATCAAAAAAGAAAAACCTATTTTTCCATCCCCTATCACTTGAAGATGTGGTGCTCATTAGGGAATTACTACCTGACCTCTTCTTAAAAAGATATCTTTTTGAGCCTAAAGGTTGGAGATCGTACGAATAGGCTATTTCTTAGTGACCTAGGTCTAAACCATTCTCCCTATTCACTTTGATAACAAAGGCAAAAATCCTCCAAGCCATAGGCATCAGTTGAGGATAAGCAAGTTGAGTTTTTTGAAAAAATTCAGAAACCAACGAAGGGAAGGGATAGCTAAACCCTAGAAGAAAGGGGTACTCAAGGAAACAAATCCATTTGTTGGAAACTATGTCGGACCTAAGATTCACAGAAAAAGGATGAAAGATTGCACCTTTAGGGAAGTAGCATTGTTGTTTTTGTGAATCGATTTGGGCATCACTAAAGATACACGTCTCCTCATCTGGTTTAGCAAGGAGATTTTGACACAAGAAATCTTCAAAATCAATTTCTATGGGAGCCTGTGGAGGTGGGGCACTCTTAGTTTCGGATGAACTCCACCTAGTCCTACCCATGGTTGACAAGCAAAAGAGAGAAGCACACAATGTAGGAAAATAAGAACGAAGAATTTTTACCTTGCAGAGAGCAGCGCCGTAATGAGGATGGATGGAATGGAAGGTTTGAGAAACTTATTAAGGAACCATCCAAGCGGTTATCCAATTTAAAAAGGGCTCTATTACCAAAAAACTACTTTTTCCTAAATTAACTCCCCAACCGTCCATTATCTCCACATATCACTATACCCGTCCCATCATGCAAGCTGGCAGTTGAAGTATTTATTGAGAAAAACATTTGCCTTTTCAGTTGCCAAGAAAGACAAATATTTTTGGGGACAAATTGTTGTGGGTATTTTTCAGCATGGTGACATCTTCAGCTGCTCCTGCATGTCAAGATGTTAATCCACTGTAAGTATTACTTCATATTTACTAATTTATTTTCTATTATTTCTATTATTATTTTACAGTAATAAAGAGAGATAAACACGGGACTCTTTCAAGCACGTTCAACCTCTCTTCAAACAGCAAAGTCGACTCAGTCTTGTGGACGTTGAAGGGATAAGCTTAGATGCCGAGATTTTAGGAACTGCATTTTACCCGTTAATAATTTATCTTATTTAAGGGGAGATGGAGATGGAAAATAACACGCTTTTTTACACACACTATGCACGTCTCATTTGTAATCCTCTCCATCATCTTCCGCAGTTGTAACTCAATTATTATAGTGAAACTTTTAAGGTTGGAGACCTAACTCCCAGGGTTTTTTCCAAAGAGGTTATTATCTCTAAGGTTTTCCTCGTTAACAAATCGTTGTGTCACTCTTTCTTTTCATGTCTTTGTTCCATTTAGTCGAATTCCATAGTCCCCTCCTTGTCATTTAAATCCATACACTTGTCAAAGTTAAGATTCTACATTATTGTTTTTTTCTACCAAAATAGTCACCATCAGAGGTGGTCAAGTATAAAGCTCGTATAGTTGTAAAGGGTTTCATACAGTGGGAGGGAGTTGAATACAATGAGATTTTCTCACTAGTGGTTAGACACACGTCTATCAGAGTGCTATTAGCAATAGTAGCACATCAGGATTTAGAGCTCGAGCAGCCAGATGTGAAAACAACTTTTCTACATGGAGAGTTGGAAGATGAGATTTATATGACACAACCAGATGGGTTTCATGTTCCGAGAAAAGAAGACTATGTGTGTAGGTTGAAGAAGTCCTTGTATGGACTCAAGCAATCTCCTAGGTAATGGTACAAGTGGTTTGATAGCTATATGACAGAGATTGGCTACACAAGGAGCACGTATGACTATTGTGTGTATCACAATAAGTTAGTAGATGGTTCTATCATCTATCCGGTTCTTTATGTTGATGATATGTTGATAGCGGCTGTCAAGAAGTCAGATATTCAGAAGTTGAAGGGTCTACTATCTGCAAAGTTTGAGATGAAGGATTTGGGTGCGGCAAAGAAAATTTTGGGTATGGAGATCTACAGGGATAGAAGCCAACGAAAACTGTTCTTATCCCAGAAAGGTTACATCAAGAAAGTTTTTGAGAGGTTTGGCATGTCTACAGCAAAACCGTTAGATTCTTCAAGTGCAGCGAATGTACGTCTGTCGGTTGCCTTTGCACCCAAATCGGATGAGGAGAAAGAGTACATGGCTCGAATACCCTATGCTAGTGCAGTTGGTAGTTTGATGTATGCTATGGTTTGTACTAGGTCAGATCTTGCTCATGCTGTTAGTGTTGTTAGTAGGTTCATGGGGAATCCTGGTAAGGAACATTGACTAGCAGTGAAGAGGATCTTCAGGTACCTTAGGGATACATCAGATGATGGGCTCATTTATGGAGGTGGTACAGAATTTTCAGTTGAGGGTTATTGTGATTCAGGTACCTTAGAGGTACATCAACTAGTTCTCCAATTGCACTTGACTGCTTGTGCAAGAAATTCAGAACTGTAGTCTTTGGGATTGAAGGAGAAGTGTTGCCCAGAAGATTGAACACATTTGTAAGAATACTTGCAGCATTAGTTCCTGCAAAAGTATTTAGGGCAACACCTAAGGAAGCACTTGGGATATCACGTGAGATATTACCAGGAAGAACAGAAGTTGAACCAACATTTTCATCAGATTTTTTCCAGGGTAGGTCCTTTGTATACCTGTTACCTTTTTTCAGTTGAGAATCAATGGTAAAATACTCAGGCTCATAAGTGAAGGAATCAGAGGCTTCAATAGGCAAGGATTGAAAAATCAAAACTTTGAAGATCAAGGAAGGATAAGGGAAAAAGGAAATATCCATATCTTTCTTTCTACCCCAAGATGCTAAGTGTTTGAACACTATCCTTCCAAAATTAATCCTATGATTTTTACCCAATCTGTATAGCACATTCACATGCTCCAAGGTCATAATAGGTTCATTAGTGGTAGGGAGCCAATTGAAAATGCAAAGTTTATGCAATACAGAGAACAAAGAGGTAAGCCTAGAAGCATGAAGTTTTTTCTTAGAAGGCCAAGATTGGATTTTGTTGTGGGTAAGGAATTTGACCATTTCATCTCTATTAACCCGAATGCTCTCATCATCTAAATTTGGGAGTCCTAGAGCTTTGTTAATGATGACAGGAGTAAATGTATAAACTCTACCCCTCACAAAAACTTTTCCATATTTCTCAGACCCTTCATTATCTAAATGAGCATGCTGGTTTGCAAAGAGATTCCTAACCACACTTTCAACAAAAACTGAAGCAGGATTGTTTGCCTTCAAAAAATTTCTGTCCTCTAAAAACTGAACCATCCCTTCCTTTTCCAGTTGGCCCTCATCATTGTGCTTTTCTTTTAACAGTTTCTTACTCAAGTTGTTAAGCCAAAATTCAATGTTTTCTTTCTTATAAAACTTCAAAGTAAGAAAAGGTTTAGGAAAAGCATTATCTTCCTCATTCTGAACAAACTCATCACCAGATAACTCATGATCACTAGGAAAAGGCTTCGAATAAACATTAGAGGGGCAGGTGTTACCTCAGATGATATCTTGCCTTTGGTAGCACCCTTGGTAGCACTTGCTAAACCCTTGCCTTTGGCCCTTTTCTCTTGAAACTCAGCCAGAGTTTCTTTGTCCTCTGCATCAACCCAAGCATCAAACGATTCTTCAGATGGTTCCTTCTCCTTGTTGGCATCAAAATTTTCGTCACTCACATGGGCAGACGACAATTCTAAGGAACTTTCTGACACTTCAACCGAATCAGAGAAGGTATTTTAGGTGGCCTTGGACCTGATTGATCTGATTCGGTTAGAGGACCTCCTTTTTGTAGCTCGAGGAGATAATTTGGCTCAGGGAGCTTTTCTTTTCCTCTTTTCTTTCGGTTCGGCTGGAATGAGTGTAACTTTGGGAATATCTTGAGCAAAAGAGGAGACAGGGGCATCAGCTGGAACTATGGTCATTATGGGAGGAGAAGAAGCGGGTGTTATCATGGGAGAAGTCTCCATGACAACACGAGAAGCTGGACTAGGTGCAATGCTAGGCGAAATGTCCATGTGGTCGGTGTTTGAGGGTTCGGTGGTTGATGTTTTGGAAGGAGATGCCACGGTGATTTTTAGAATTTTTGGAAACGTGTTTTGACCTAGAATTTGGGAGAGAGAGTGAGAGAGATGCTGAGAGGAAGTAAAAATAGAGAGAGGAAGGCGGTTGAGAGAGATAAGAGAGAATAGAGAGAAAATAGGGATATTAGATAGGTAATTAATTTGATTTGACAAGTAAAAAAAACTTATCCTATCTTAAACCCTATAAACCCTCATTGACCCCTATAATCTATCTCTCCTAATTTACCTTAACCTCTCACCCTAATAAATTTCAACAACCAAAAATAGTACACGACTGTTAAAAATTTAATTTTTTTTAAGTAAAACGGAACTAATAATAAAAAATAAGTAAATAAAATTTTGTAACATTTCCCAAGAATTATGAGAACAAAATTAAAACAAATAAGGGTTAGTTACTCAACAAAGTTTACCAAAAATAAAGGAAACTTGTTGAAGACGTTTTCAAAATCGTAAACTCTTTAAACAAGACTTTTAGATTTTAAAAAATTAATCAACAATATTCAAAAAAAAAAACTAATATAGCACCCACTAATATGTTAAGGCAATGATGGTAATACATAGAGTAACATATAAGATAAACATCCCTTGATAAATAAATTCATTTTCAAGCACTTTAGGCATATCAAGCCTATTCTTTTAAGTACATCGCTTGATAACAAATAAATATACTTCTTTAAACAAGGAAGCATCGTAGTAACGAGCTCCGTGCCCCGAGTTTTATTTCAAGTGTAAAGATATATTTATTTAGGCCATTTAAGTAGGGTACACTGTAGTAGCGAGCTCCATGTCCCTAATACTAAGCATAAATCACCTAATACATTCTCATTGGCAAGAGTACATTGTCGCAGCGAACGCCGTGCCTCGAGCTCGAGAGAATAGTATGGAAGATATTGCCTCTTTGCCTTTTCTTTATCACAAAACATCATTAGTGACTTTGTCACTTTAAGCACACAAGGAGAATGATATCAAACATGTTAACCTAGGTGATAACCTACCATAACAAAAAGGTCAGCATGTGCCACGGTTAGAACTAAGCTAACCAGATTAAAAGAATATAAAATCATTTTTTTAAAAAATAAACAGAAGAAAAATTACACTAAAATACAAGTGTTACCTTAAGTGATAACATCACCTGAGGTAGTACTGACAAACAGACTCAGAGATTATAGAGACCAAGAGATTTTTCAAACTAGAAAATCTCTCATGGTCTAAGGTCTTGGTAAAGATGTCAGTTAATTGATACTTGGTATCAATATGATCAATGTTAATTAGACCTTTATCTAACATATCTCTAAAAAAATGATGACGTATATCTATGTGCTTAGTACGGGAATGTTGAACAGGGTTTTTTGAAATGTTGATAGCACTCAAGTTATCACAGTACATAGTCAAAGAATTACTCTCTAGGCCATAATCATCTAGCATATGTTTTAGCCAAATAAGTTGTGAACAACAACTACCAGCTGCAACATACTCAGATTCAGCTGTGGAAAGAGAGACACAGTTTTGTTTATGACTATACCATGATACTAAATTGTCACCCAAGTAAAAACACCCCCACTAGTACTCTTCCTATCATCCATATCCCTCGCCCAATCCGAGTCGCTAAATCTACCAAATTGGTGTTACTATCCTTACTAAACCAAATCCCTAATTCACTTGTTCCAGAAACATATTTAATTATTTTTTTGACAGAATTAAGATGGGAGACTTTAGGATTGGCTTGATAACGTGCACAAACGCACATGCTGAACATGATATAAGGACGACTAGAAGTGAGATAGAGAAGGATACCTATCATGGAACGATATAATGTAGGATAAACATCCTCACCTACTTGGTCTCTACCAAGTTTAAGAGATGAACACATAGGAATCTTAGAGCTATTTGCCCCCTCCAACCCAAACCTTTTTACTAAGCTTTTTGCATATTTGCTTTGTGAGATAAATATCCCTTCACTTGATTGTTTCACCTGCAAGCCTAAAAATAATGTTAACTCACCAATCATGCTCATTTCAAATGTTGACGTCATAGCCTCTACAAATCTTTTAAACAAGTTTGAGACGTAGAGCCATAGACTATGTCATCAACATGGATTTGAACAATGACTATTTCTTCAATGCCTTAGAATGAATAAAGTTCTATCCGCTTCACTTATTGTAAAACCATATTCAAGTAAGAAAGAAGTTACGCGACTATACCATGCACGCGGAGCTTGTTTCAAGCCATATAGGGTTTTATCAAGTCTATATACGTGATTTGGTTGATGAGGATCTTCAAAGCCTTTTAGTTGTTCAACATAAACTTCTTCATTTAAATAACCATTTAAAAAGGCAGCTTTAACATCCATTTGAAACAAGGTAATTTTTAGATAACAAGCTATTGCCAGAAGGAGTCTTATGGACTCAATTCGAGCTAATGGAGCAAAGGCCTCATCAAAGTCAACACCTTCAATTTGTGTGTAACCTTGAGCCACGAGACGGGCTTTGTTCCGAACAATATTTTCTTGCTCGTGCGATTTATTTTTGATAATCCATTTTGTACCAATAACATTAGTGTTAATGGGACGAGGTACTAAACACCAAACTTCGTTATGAGTAAACAGTTCAAGTTCCTCTTGCATGGCTTGTATTCAAAAATTATCTTTTAAAGCTTCTGAAACATTCTTGGGTTCTAAAGAGGAAACAAAACAAGAATATTTTACCTTATGGTTAGTGGTGGACATGCACACATACCTCACTATTTCACGGTAGCTAATACGCTCTTTGTTCCTAGTTTGCACCCCTTCATCTGCTTCTCCAATAATCTGAGAAGAAGGATGATTTCTTCTGATCCTCGCTGGTGGATCCCTTCTTAAATCTCCATGCACATCAGCATCATCAGACTGTTCATCATTTTCAGTTTCTGGACTGGCTTCAGGTGATACCTGAGATGCTATTCCTTCAGTGGCAACACTCTGGTCAGCACATGTGGTATCACTTGATTTGCTTTGTTCCTCCAGCTCTTCCAGCAATATTAATGGAGATTCCTGCACTCCATCACCTGTAACACTTGCTAAGTCATCAAAAATGATGTTAACTGATTCTTGAATGGTTTTTAACCTAAGGTTATAAACCCTATATGCTTGACTGTTCTGAGCATATCCAAGAAATAATGCCTTTTCCACTATATTACTCTTGCCAACACCACCATAAGTTACACTACCACCTTGAATAGGTTCACATTCCTTTAAAAACATTTTTTTCCCGTCATGTGACGTGAACAACCACTATCAAAATACCATGAACCTTCAACATTAGTTTTTAAGGTAGTGTATACAACATCACATCTCATGTTAGACTTAGATTTCCATGTTTTCATAATTTGATTATTTACCTTCTGACTGCAAGGGATATCTGACGTGCTAGGCAACACTTCAGGTAGCACTGAATAACTGGACTGTTTCTTTAAAAGAGTTTTACAATTATTTTTAACATGTCCAGTTGAGTAACAATAGTTACATACTCTAGCTTTGTCAGAAGTCTTATCTGAAGACAATAGTTCAACATTATTCCTTTCTTTATCAAAAACTATTTTATCTTCCTTATTAGCCAAAGTAGATGTAATAGCATTTAAGGACTCTTGAAAACCCATACCTGCCTTGAGTGGTTTGTTCAACCTAAGGATTTCATCCAGCTTGGAAGAACCCGTGTTGAGTTTTTTAAATGTGGTTTCGGCTAGAGTCAGTTTAGCCTTGACTTTGTCCAGCTCCGCATCCTTTTTTGTGAGTTGGACTTCCAACTTAGTCAAGCCATCAGCCAGATCTTGAACCCATTTGGACAGAGACACCACCTTCTTGTTCTCTTTCATCCATTCGTCAAGCAAATCTTTGCAAAGGTCCTTAAGACCGCAAATGAGTTCATCCTTGCTGAACTCATTACTTTGTTCACCCTCTTGTGAACTACCTGCATCCAAGTTAACAGAACCCACAAAACAAACAAAATTTATTGAATTAAAAAATGTATACCTACTGGATGATATCTCAGGTGCTATCCCAGCTTGGATATCACTTGAGGTATCACTGAGTGTCTGAGTCACAATTTGTGACCATCATTGTTGTTTGATCAGAATCTTCAGATTGATTGGTCTCCCCATCTTCATTGTCACTGAGGGATACCCATAGGTTCTTCCCCATCTTCCTTAGAGTGTTGACTCATTTGAGTAATAACCCCACCCAGAGCATGCGTGACATTGGATTGATTCAAGGTACTTCGGATCAGATCTAGATTGATCTGATGATGCTCTTCTTATGGGACCACCTTTCTGAGTAGATGGAAATGTCCTCTTCGGCATTGAATTGTACACCTTAGTTTGTTTCTCTTTAGCCTTAACCTGCTCATTTTCTTTGTTAAACTTTCTTAATAGAGAATTATATTTCCTAGCAAACAAGGCAACACTAGCATCTTCACCTAATTCCTCAAAAAAATCGTCATCCTCATCATTTGATAAACTTGAGGATTGAACTTTTAAAGCAACACTCTTGCCTTTAGAAACTTCACTTTGCTCAGCAAGTTTTGACTCAAATTTTTTTAAAATACTCATTAAGAAATTGATGTTCATAGTAGAAAGGTTGTGAGCCTCTTCTATAGATGAAACATTCATATTAAAACGCTCATGGAGAGTTCTAATAGCTTTTGAAACCAATTGTTTATTTTTAAAAGGTTCACCTAAAAGTTGACACTCATTAGCAATGTTTGACAATTTTTCAAAATAAGAGGAAATGGTATCATTTTCACCCATTCTCAACCTTTCAAGCTTGCTAGTAAGACCTCTAAGTTTGTTTTCACGCACACTAGAATCACCTTCATAAAACCCTTGTCAAAAATATCCCAAGCTTCTTTAGCTGTGAAACTATTTTGAACAAGTTTAAAAATGTGCATGTCAACCCACTCAAAAATAGCATTAAGAGCTTTCTCATTGTAGTTAGCTAGGCTAATCTCTTCATTAGTCCACTCGGCTTCTGGTTTAACCTGAATGTCACCATCCTCATCTCAAGGTAACAGTGGAAGAGTGTATCCATTAACCACAGATCGCCAAGCTCGAAGATCAATTGATTTGATATGCGAGCGAAGACGGATCTTTGAATATGCATAATTCGAACCATCTAAAATAGGAAGACGTTTTTTGTTTGGATTTGCAGGATCAAAAGCCATGACACCTAGACCAAGAACTTAGTATCGTCAATTGACCTGCCCTGATACCAATTGAAATTGTCACAGCCAGAAACACAAGTGATATCCAAGGTGATAACTGCACCAACGATAGCACTTGAGATAGCACACACACACTTCGAAAATAAAAATAATTTTGTAAATAGATTGCAGCGGAATAAAAACACCAAAATTGTTTTTCTCAAGTTATATAAATTATATAACTTGAGGATGCCTCTTAAGCAAGACTATATAATCACTTTATACAAAGAATTACAAAAGCCGAAATGTTGTTCCCTATAAGTAATACAATATAAGTTCTATGGAACAAGAGATAAAGAACGAAATCCAATCTTAGCCAACACAGAACTTGATACCAAGGTAATCAAGTGCGAAATTACAAGGGAGGGTAGATAAAACGAACCAACAAAGAACTTTATCTCTATATGCTTGAAGGTGTGTAAAATTTTCATATCTTCAAGTGTCATCTTCCAAGCATATTTATAGTCTTCAAGTGTCTTGAAGGCTACTCAAATAAACAGCCTTGGGGCTGTCTTGGACGTTGAGGGAGAGTGGTTGAGCTTGTTTCTCACTTCATGCGCCCACATCCCTCAATTGTAGCAACCGTATACTTGTTCTCCAAGTCCATGCTATAACGCCTTGTACACCCACGCTTTCTCAGCCTTGTACTCTCTTTGAATTAGCAACAACAACTTTGAAATAGTATTCCCACGTTTTTGAAGTTGTTGACACAAAGTAACCCTTGGAAAGTTTATGCATAAAACGTCATTTATGCATAAAATCCTCTTATAATAAAAAACCTTGCAAGTGTACAAGTTACCAAAGTAGCAATATACAAATGTAAAGGTCAAACCACAGAGATTTGTGTGTTGAACAAATTGATTTAATTAGTGTAAAAAGTAACAAAGGAAAAGGGGTTTTGATTCGATTGATTAATTAACTACTAAAGCAATAAACTAAAGTACTGAAACTGAAGAAAACAAGCAAACAAGTAAAACGAATTTAACCAAATTAAAAGGATTCATGGATTGGATTTCATAGTTGTCTTCTTTCTATGCTAGAGTTTAATAGATAATAAAAATAACAATCTCGTTCAAAGATTCTTTCACTTGACAAAGGGTTGGGACGTTTGGTGTTCGAATTGCAAATCCAATATTTCTATCGTATTGTAAATTTCGGTAAGTCAAAACAATATTCAAGAAATTCATTAAGCAAATAAGAAATATATGAATCTAGGTTTTCTTGAATTTCGGTAGGTCAACAATTAAACCCAATTGATGAAATAACGATCTTTATATAAATTGTCCACGGTAGTGCAACAATCTAAACAAAATAAATTGAATGATAAATATTTCATCAAATAAGAACGAGAAAGTTTGGAAGAATTAAAATAGGACTAGCATAGAAATTCGACAACTACTACATTCAATCCATGAAATAGAAAAATTAGCTACTCATATTCATGATCGAAATCACAAAATTTAAATAAATAAACATAAAAACCTCGACTTCGAATCGTAATAATAATATGGAACAATGTTGTTTTCTTCTTTTATTCCCTGGGAAACAGTGCCATTCCTTTGTAAAAAAAACCAAAAACTGAATTTTATAGAAACCCTAGGTAGCAATTGCATGGAAACAGCCGTGTAATCCAGGCCCAAATCCAAGACCAGTTCGCCAAGCTGACTCGTGATAACGAGTCGTTCCTCATGGTCCAACTCGTTCTGATGGCCATTCCAGATCTCCACGGCCAGCAGCTTCATTGGCCCAGCATTGCACATCTTTGGCCGGCCATGCTCCAGTTGTCTCGGCCACAGCCCCTGTTAGTCAAATATATGCTTAGGTTTAGAATTGCTTAAACCCAATCACAACAAGCATTAATGTGGACCCCTAATTTTAATTAGACCCAATAGAATTTTTTCTATGTATGATAGGTCCCTTAATGCTAGTGCCAGTGTTTTTTATTTCATGTAATTTTCTCAACACCTTGAAGACTTGAAGGTGTGAAGATTTGCTCCCATGATATTTTCTGTGAGCTACTCGGTTTGCCACCCTAAGCGGTTGAATTTCTAACCGCTATGTCAATCTAACCGGTCGCCTATCTAGCCGATGTAACCTTCACAGGTTGCATCCTATCCTTTGCCGGTTAAGGCTTCCTCAGCAAGCTTTCCTCAGCCTAGCCTAACCGAAGCATTTATTGCTCCCAACTACCCAGCAATCCCCTTAGCTAAAGTTGGTAAGGAAAGCATGCTGAATAGACGTTTGAAGTGACATTCCTACGGTGTCGAAGCTCAAAATAGATTGTCAAAATGACCGCACTCACATCCTTTCAACCACTCAAGGAAAAATCTTCTCTCTCCTATCTCAGGCATTTAATGCAAAGATCCTTCAATTCAAAGGCATGCCTGATCAAGTCATCATTGCAATCTCTTCAAAGACAACGGCTCCTTTTCAAAGTTCTCTATAAATAGCTTCCCTGGAGCATTGAAGAAGGTTGGTGCATTTATGATTCTTGAGAGTGAGTTGCTCTGAACTACCATCCTGAAAACTCCATAGTTCAAGGCATTCAATTCAGTCCTCTTATTCACTAGATATCTCTGTTAGGACTTATACACTGTGCACCTCAATCAATAGTGTAGTGTTCCTTCATTAGATTACATTTGGAACACATTGATTGATTCACACACAACACCCTAGAGAAATCAGCTCAACTTGTGAGCACATCTCTAGAAAACACCGGGTCTTTATTGTAGCACGATCCGTTAGTGGTCACCTTTAGTTTGGCGGCCTTCAATCATTGGCTTGCAACTTGTAATAGGTAGATACCATTAATATAGTAGTGCACTTTCACAAATCCAAGTTCGACCAAACTTGGTAGAGGACGTAGCGCTTATTTAACACGTGAACCTCTTCAAACAATGCGTCATTCTTACGTGCGTTTGTTTATTTACGTGTTGTTGTAATTGGTTGACATTCTCTCAATGGTCACAACCTATTGACTCATCCTACTGCTCAACTTGTTTGTCTTACTTGGAAATATAATTTGTCATGTTTGCATAAGGATTTTTAATGGACTGCTTTTGAAAACTCTACCTAACCTGTTGAAAACCTAGCCTAACCTTTATTCCGCTGTGCAAAACTTATCAAACGGTTAGCAAGTGTGTTTTCTTCAACCTTTTATTAAGACTAAGAGTTTTTAAGCAAAAAGTTTTAATCAGGCTATTCACCCCCCCCTCTAGCCTATTTCCTACCTTTCAGGACCTAACAATTGGTATCAGAGCTTGCAATTTTCGAAAATCATTTGTCCAAGCTTAACCGCTTGAATTGCCAATTCCAAAATGGCGGGAAAAATTATGCAAACATACAACTTGACATCCGTTCCCATGTTGAACGATAACGAATTTCCAGTATGGAAAAACAGAATCATGCGGTACTTGGATTCAATAGATGATAGGTTAACTACTGTAGTCAGAGATGGTCCAATGACACCCCTGAAAATCAATCTTGCAACAAGAGCACCCAAAACTCCTCTCATGGATCATGCAGATAGAGAGTCTGAACAAGACTTTGAGGTTTATGAAACTTATGTGCCAAAACCTCGTGAAGAATGGACTGAGGATGACAAACTTTGTGATTCCTTAGACCGAAAAGCATTGCACATAATAACCTCAGGACTTGATGACAGACTGTACAAACAAGTACAATGCTATGAGACCGCTCAACAAGTATGGCAAAGTCTTCTCAGATACTTTGAAGGAGATCAAGTGGCCAAGGACAACAGACTCTACAAAAGCGTTGCTGAGTTTGAGTCCTTCAAGAAGAATCCAAATGAGACAATGAAGGAAACGTACGACCGATTCTGCGAGGTGAGTAAAGCTGTTGTGCATCTTTAGGTAGAGTCTATACCATGAAAGACCTAAACATGAGATTCCTCAATTCTCTTGAGACTTGTGGCATGTGAAGGTTGCTATTTTGAAAGAATGCCGTGATTTGAATACTACTCATATCCGTAACATTGTGTCTACTTTGTTTCTATATGAGGAAGAGCTCAACCGTGAGTGGAGTTCAAAAACAATTTAAAAATCTATCTCTGCCGGCTCGGACGAGATCTTCCCTGGTTCTTCTATGCTTACTGACCAAATTACCACCAATGATTCTCCTCAACATCTCGGCCTCAACCAACTCTATCCAATACCTCCTCTATCACACCTCTTGAGGTAGAGGATGAATTTCTTTGCTTTCGCCGAAACTACGAGAAAGTTTAAGGATTTTAAGAAATCCCACAAAGAAATCATTTCAACCCAAAGCCTCATCCTTCCATAGATCTGGGAATTTCCAAAAGAAAGGCCAAACCTCAACCTCAACCGATGGAAAGAATGCCCAAGGTGAGCTTGTGTGTTACAATTGTAGAAAACCCGGCCATTTTGCCTCCAAATGCCCTCAACCTAAATATGAATTTTTGAGGAAGAAACCATTCAAGAAATTCCCTAGATCTAAATCTAAGAGTTTAGTTGCCGAGGATGGGCCGAAAAAGCTATGCCGATCTGGTTTGAGACCGACTACGAGAATGAAGATGCTGACTATGCTGACTCAGATGAAGATGCTGATGTCAGTTTTGTTGCTATGGATGGAACCTATGAAAAACCCATCTCCCTGCAAACTCCTATTTTTAGACACCCCAATTCTAATGAACAATCATCCTATGTTGATCAGACTCCGCCTATGAGATCTCCCTTGACATTCTTTGATGAACCCATTTCTACTCCCAAGGCAGATGCAGGTAACCCCTATAATTTCAAAATTCAAAACATAGGTGGATCCCTTTATGGTCAGTCTAAAACCTTGCCCACTCTCAGACCGCTGATGCAACCAATCCAACCGACCTATCAAGCTCAAGCCTTGCCGATTGCTTCCTATCAACCGACGCTTGAGACCCGACCGATTCACTTAAAGCCTCTAACCGAACCTAGCCCTCAACCGATATCTTCACTACCAAATTTTGATCCCAATTTTGAACCATCATCCTCTTCCTCTCAGCCTACTGTTGACCCTATGCCCAATATGTCAAAGTCTGAAATGGCAGAGGTGATGAATGAGCTCTTCTCCGATTTTGAAAAATTAAATGAAGCTCACAAAATCATGGTTGATAATTTTAAAGTGATCACTACTGAAAATGATTCTTTGAAAGCTGAAATAAAAACTTTGAAAGAAATTAAGCTAGAGTCACATCAGTTGAAGAAGGACAATCAAGAACTCACCGAGACTAAACATTTCGTTTGTCAAATTGCCGATCTTGTGTCAAGAAATAATTCTCTTTGTAAAACCATTGACACGTTTTCAAAATCACGAATTCTTTGTGGAGACCATCATTCAAGATCAGTTATCTCCTAACCGAGATGTAACTACTGGTATAAGTTTTAACTCCAGCAGGGATGACATCGACAGCAAAGACAAATCAGTTAAGGAGTCTGTCTCTGAGAACTTGATAGGCAAATTTGATGATGCTCAATCCAAAAAGATTAAGAAGGAGTTAACCAAACCTTTCAAATCTGTCCCTCACACCTATCCTAATGGACGGGTACAGATGAAAGCCTATCTGAGCAAAAACAAATCTCAATGGACCGAGGTAGCTGATCCTGAGTTAGGACAATATGTTCCACTTAGTGATGGCAAAAGCAAAGGTGGAATTAAAATTGTTGATAGTGTTGCAGGTCAGGAATCCTCAACCGGTAAGGTAACCGACATCGGTAAGGGTATGACCGGTCAATCAACCGTCACTGGTCACCCAACCGGTAAAGGCAACCCAACCGGTAAAGGCATTCCTAAACCGATGCAACAGGTTAACAAAGGTAATTCCATCACCTTCGTCCCCAAAGGATCTGTCTCTGCTCAATCAGTTAATCCCTCTGAAGCATTGGCAAAATTGAACATCAATTCATCTAAGCCTCCTCAGCCATCTTCTAATAAATGTGTAAACTGTGGTTTTATTGGTCACAAGGCTTATGAATGCCTCTTGAAGCACCTATCTGGACCCACTGAGTCTAAAAGCTCAGGTGGTGGCCAGGTATGGCTGCCAAAGAGGAACTAACTCTTTGGACCCAAAAGAATAAGGGGGACCATAAGCTTATTGTTTTATTTCAGGAATGCTTAATGGCCTCAACCGATGCCGGTAAGGATGTTTGGATTATGGACAGTGGATGCTCTAGGCATATGACTGGTCATGCCGATCTCCTAACCGATCTGGAAGAAGCATCTGGTCCTCCAGTTGTCTTTGGTGACAACGCAAAGGGTAAAATTATCGGTCGAGGATCCATCAAAAGAGGTACAGTAATTGTACAGAAGGTATCTTTGGTGGATGGTCTAAAACACAACCTTCTCTCTATTTCACAATTTTGTGACAAAGGTATGCATTGTGTTTTCAATTCTTCCAACTGCTATGTGAAAGACATTGCTACAGGTGAAACACTTCTCACTGGATATAGAAAAGGTAACGTATATGCTATAGATTTAAACAATGTCTCGAATGTTACTAATGTTTGTTTTGTAGCTAAGAACATCAGTGAGAATTCCTGGCTATGGCACAAGAGACTCAGTCACCTGAACTTCAAATATCTATCCAAGCTGGCCAATAAAAATCTTGTCGCCGGCTTACCTCAGGTGTCTGCTGATCATGGAAGGAAATGTAGAGCCTGCCAATTGGGAAAACAACATAAAGAATCTTTCCACAGCAAGCCCTGCATGTCCACTTCTAGGTGCCTCCAGCTGCTACATATGGATCTGTTTGGCCCCACAACTACTGCCAGTTTGGGGGGTAGCAGATATGCCTTGGTTGTTGTAGACGATTTCTCAAGATATACCTGGGTAGAGATGTTTGCTTCAAAAGATGATACATATGAAGTTGCTACCAGATTATTCCGTCTACTTCAAACCCAAAAAGAATGTGATATCATCAGTATGAGATCAGATAATGGAACGGAGTTCAAAAATCTTGGGATCGCTCAGTACTGTGATGATCACGGAATAGACCATAATTTCTCAGCTGCTGGTACACCGCAACAAAATGGTGTAGTTGAGAGAAAGAACAGGACATTGATCGAAGCTGGAAAAACAATGATATCCGAAGCTAGGCTCCCCAAGTATTTTTGGGCCGAAGCTATACACACAGCTTGCTTCACCCAGAATAGATCTTTGGTCAACAAGTTTCACAACAAGACCCCTTATGAGCTGTGGCGTGGCAGAATCCCCAATATTAGTTATTTCAAGATCTTCGGCTGCAAATGCTATGTTCTTTACAACGGTAAAGATCGCCGAGGTAAATTTGATGAAAAAGCTGATGAAGGCATTTTTGTGGGATACGCCAAGCACAGTAAGGCATTTAGAGTTTTTAATAAACGGTTGTTGAAAATTGTTGAATCTGTTCATGTTACTTTTGATGAATTTGATTTGCTAGAGTCTGACAAGGCTCCAAATTGTACCGATAGTTCGGTTTTTTGAGACAAAGTGAAATGTATAATCAAAACTCTAATCAATCCACCAAGATCAACGCAAACCGCCTCCAGCCAACCGTCGCCTTCTAGTGGTGTAACCTATAGAGACCTAGTTGATGACTCCTTCTTTCCTCAATCGGTTAGGCAATCAATTAGTAAAACTCAGCCAAATGATCCCTTACCAACTAGTCCTCATATTACAACTCCCAATTCATCACCCGAAGCCGAACCAATTTCACCCATCAACTTACCATTTCCATCTCCAATTACCGACCACCATCATCTCACCCCTCACCTAACCGATCACCTCAACCGGTCTCCTCTCCCTCAACCGATTCCACTCCTCCCATAGAAACCTTAAGACAGAATCGGCAAGACCTACCTAGGGAAGTGAGATCAGCTTAGAAATCATCCCTTAGAAAATGTTATTGGTGATGTCTTTTGGACCTAGATTGACTAGAGGCCAATTAAGAAACTTAGAAAAACAACATGGTTTATTTTCCTCTCGCTATGGTCTCCAACATAGAACCAAAGAAGACCGATGAAGCACTTGATGACCCCAAAAGCTATGCAAGAAGAGCTTAACCAGCTTTGATAGATGCAAAGTTTGGGAATTAGTGCCTAGACCTAGTGATCAAACAGTTGATTGGAACGAAAATGGGTTTATAGAAATAAATTGGATGAGTCCTGGAAAAATTATAAGAAATAAAGCCAGATTAGTGGCAAAAGGATATAGACAGGAGGAAGGAATAGACTATGATGAGACTTTTGCTCCCGTAGCTAGATTAGAAGCCATTAGGTTATTTCTTGCCTATGCAGCCTACAAAGAATTTAAGCTATATCAAATGGACGTGAAAAGTGCCTTTCTCAATGGTGAACTTCAAGAGCTTGTTTATGTAGATCAACCTCCCGGTTTTGAAGATCCTAAGAAGCCTAACCATGTCTACAAGTTGAATAAAGCTTTGTACGACCTCAAGCAAGCACCTCGAGCATGGTATGAAACTCTCTCCAAATTCCTACTTAGTGAGAAGTTCGAGCGGGGTAAAATCGACACCACTTTATTTATTGCAAAGCATAATGGTCATTCATTGTTAGTTCAAATATATGTTGATGACATAATTTTTGGATCTACTAACGAAAAATTATGCAAGAGATTTGAGAATCTTATGCAGCAAATTTGAGATGAGCATGATGGGTGAGCTAACCTTTTTCCTCGACTTCAAGTCAAGCAAACCCAAGAAGGTATTTTCATCAATCAAGCCAAATATACCAAAGATCTAATCAAGAAATTTGGACTTGATTCCGCTCATCCTCAAAGCACTCCCATGGCCACAAATGTACACTTAGACAAAGAGGAATCCGGTAAGAAAGTAGATATGACACTCTACCGAGGTATGATAGGTTCTCTACTTTACTTAACCGCTAGTAGGCCAGATATCATGTTTGCCGTATGTGTATGTGCTAGATTTCAAGCTGACCCTAGAGAATCTCATTTGCAAGCTGTCAAAAGAATCATCAGATATCTTGTGAGAACTGCTAACTTAGGTTTGTGGTACCCGAAAGATTCATCGTTTACACTAATTGGTTATTCAGATGCTGATTTTGCAGCTTGTAGGGTCACCAGGAAAAGTACTAGTGGAACCTGTCAATTTCTAGGTAACCGTCAGTTTCCCTGGTCGTGCAAGAAACAGCATCAATTTCCACTTCTACGATCAAGCCGAGTACATAGTCCGCCGGAAGTTGCCGTTCACAAATTCTTTGGATGAAGCAACAACCGGTGGACTATGAAATCCCTCAAGAAGTATGTCCTATTTATTGTGATAATACCTCACCATATCGCCCAACAATCCCATGCATTCAAAGACCAAGCACATAGACATCAAATATCACTTCCTCAAGGATCACGTTGAAAAGGGTAACATTGTTCTTTAAAAGTCCATACCGATTATCAACTAGCCGATATTTTGACAAAACCTTTGGACATTAAAAGATTTGAATTCCTTAGAGGAGAACTAGGCATGATTGATATTCGTTAATTTATTGTGCTAACCTTGCTGTCTGTAAAAGCTCTCAACCGGTATGAAAAATATCCTAACCGATTAATAGCATACCCTAACCGATGGTCCCTAACCGATGCAAAAGTCGTCTATCCTAACCGACCAATTTTCTTTGTCTAACCGATCATATCCTGACTGTCAAATGTGGTGACGCAACCGATTGATCATCACCGAGCCGACAAGTCCCATCAATCCTATCACCGTCTACCGCCTTTCCCTATACCGACAAAGCATCATTGATGTTCCCTCACTCCCTCCTACTACCGTCCTTTTTTGTACTTGATGATTGGTCAAATTTAAAATTTTGTGACCAAAAAGGTAACTTCGTATCTTTCCGTATCAAAAGGTTATCTTTTTGTCATTATTGCATTATGGTTTAACCGTCGCACACACGTACCTAGTTTTTATCCCACATATTTAAAATCGTGTTCAATATCTTTTAAATAACTCGTACATGCTTATTACAAGAAACCTCTCCGTCTTTCTATCTCTCTCTTCTATAAGGAAAATTCAATACTTCATTCAAACTTTCCGATTTCCTCTCTCTCTCCAAAAGCTTTGAACTTTCAAGAATTCAAAATCCATTCTCTCTTTGTTCTTCGAACTCTAATCCTTTCTGGTAAAGTTTTTCTAAATACTCAAATTCTTTTAACTTGAAGAACTAGAACTATTTTCAAAATCATAACCCCACTTACATTGTTTTCTTTTGAAATATGTTCTAACTTAGAATGTTTTTGATTCCTAAATCTTTTGACAGATGGCTCCCAAACCGGCTAAGAAGAAGACCTCTCAACCGAAGAAGAAGCAGACAACCGATATCCCCAAACCGGTCTCTCAACCTCAGCCCTCTCAACCGATCCCTTCTCCGGCTAAAAGAAAATCCCCTGAAATCAAGACAGAGAACCCATCTCCACTATTATCCGACCTAAAAAGTCTCAGAAAACCTTCCAAACCATCCCTCCTCCAGCCACTTCAAAATCAAAGCCAATCCCAAAAACTCCTTCCCAAATAGCCAAGGAAAATGCAGAAAGGAGAAAGAGAATTGAAGCTGATATTTCTTCATTCATACCCTTTATCCCCAACCGTTTACTTAGCCATGACACCTTGACCGATGATATACCTATCACCGGTCACGCCTCTAATCCCTCTTACCGACGATGCCAACCGATCAGAAATCCTACCTTCCACATTTTCCATAACAATCCATGGGCTATCAACCCTCAGCCCTCTCCTAGTTGGGTTTATCCTATTGATCATTTGCCGCCGTTTATTCGGAAGTTGCTTCAATTCCATGAAATCAACAAGTCTTCCGTACCGGTTGGCAACATCCAAGACTATATTGATTTTGGAAACCGACATATCGAGAAGGGCGTGTACTTCAGCAGACCTTGCCGTCTCCTCAAATTTTGATCTTTCCGCTTCTAGGCGCAGCCTTATCAAGGTATACAACAAAATTTTTTGATCAGCCTTCCCTCAAATGGAACGCCGCTTTCTTAGCTCAAGATAGAATGAGGCAGGACATGATGGTCCAAGCTGTATGGGCTGACTTTGCTATTCTCTATGGAGCTGAAGATACCTTGATTGAGACAGATCTTTACCAGTCTGGGAGATATGAAATGGATATGGATACTCTTCCAAATTTTGACTGATCGTAAATGTGATGGATTTGTTGGATAATTTACTTGATATGGACAATGAATTCAAGGCTACTGGAAATATTTCCTTAGCCGATTTCTTTCCTCCACCAAATGGCCTACTGATGAAGAGATTGATGCTATGTTTGAAGATGAGGAGGAAGAAAAAGAAAAATCAAGAGGTTGTTGAATCCATTTCCAGCTCAAGTTCTGATAATGATGATGATGAGTACAAACCTGACCGTAGGTATAGCTCGAATCAAGCTTTCACCACTCCCCAACCGATGGCAACGGTGAGAAGCTGGGGAGGAGGCATTACCGATACGGCCACACTCCTTCGGGAGGAGGCTCTACCGACATCCCTCTACCTCAACCGACACCTCCACCGATTTCAATCCCTCCAACCGTTGTATCTTCCGAACCTAGCCTCTCACCCGATTGATCCCGATGATATCCTTCTTCAAATGTTAGTCTATTTGATGTAGAGGAAAACGGCTACAAGACCGAGCCGATGCTCGCTCAAGCTCTTCAAGCTTCAATTCTTGACAGCCAAGTAAGAGAAATCTCGCCCATGCTTTCTAGCCCTCCAAGAGTTGAGGAGGAGACTCATTCCGTACCTCCATCTTCCGCTATTCCTACTTCGATGCTCCCGATGGAGATTCCGATTTCTTTGTGGAAGAAATTTCGATGAAGAAGAATTTGATATCTTGGATCCCGCTATCCCACCGACTTATGCTGATCCTTGCGTTCTTCAAAAAGACATCTTCTCTCCCTTGAACTATTACACTACTGCATCTTCCATTCCTCGATCCCCTCATGGTATTCCACTCTTTGAACCCCATGAGAAGATTTCTAGCCGTCCGAGTATAAATTGGTTTCGATCCTCCTCCATTTCCCCATGAACTCAAAAAGTTGAAAGAAAAAGAAGTTAATGTCCCTTTCTACCGCTCCGTAACCATTGGCCCCGGAGAAACAAGTTCCAAAGCCCGTAAACCGGCCGCACTCAAACTTCGTCTTCGCTCCACCCAAAGGTCAATCGGTCAAGCCCTCCAAAGCCGATCAACAGCTTGATCACCAAATTCCCTTCAAAGCGTAAAACCGACGCCTCTCCTTCCCAATCTCAAAGACTTCGCCACATAAGAATTCAAGGTGGAGTGGCTCAACCCGCCTCGGACCGGATGAATGCACATTTTCCTCTCCCAACATTTTCATGCGTTATCTTTCGGTCAACAACCGTATTATTCAGGTTTTGGAGCCACGTATTGTGAGATGGTGCTACGAGGTTACTCACAGAGTTGGGTTAATGCCAAATGTGCCTCAGCCTTTCTATTTTGAGAAATGGCAATCCTAGGCCATGGAGCAACATTCGGCAAGCATCCCTTCTACTCCTAGCTCTCGTGGTTATTCCTTTGATTCGATCAAAGCAACATGCTTTAGCATTGGCTCCTACCGCCTAGATCTTATTGCCTCCGCATTTGATGAAGCCCATGATGTTCGTAATGCTATTACTCGCCTCGAGTCTCGACTCCCTATTCTCTTCGATCCCAATGATTTCCTCGTGTTCACCCCCTCTATTGCTTCTTCAAGATTCGTTGATGAGGAGATTACTTTTCTCCAACTCGGTCAAGTCTCTAGGATCGGTCCAGCTCATGTCAGCCGATCCAACCGATTCTTCAACCGATGCCTCTACCGGTTCTCCAACTCCATCTCTACCGGTCGCTCTATTCCCTCTCTCGCACATTTAACCGAGAAGCCTCCCGGCCGTTCCTCTTTCTCCACCAAATCCTGCCCTTGCCATTCAAGTGTTCATCCCACAACCGGTTCAAGCCTTGACAATTGTTACTACTCCTCCAACTGATCCTCCGGCTATATCGGTTAGCTCTTCAACCGATGGCTCTTCAACCGATAATGATGCTGATCCGTCCCCGATGTTCCTCAACCAGCCTCAAGATGAACTCAACCGTCCTGTTGTTGTTCATGATCTTTGTGAACTTTATGATGCCCTGGTTGCGAGTATGGTTAAGTCCAATCAGGAGGAGGAAGAAAAGAGGCTAGACAGAATGGAGCACGGTTATGCAAAGGACCTAGCTAACTATGTGACCGATTTGTTTGATAAAGATGCCAAGATAACCGATCTTTCCACTCAGCTAGGTGCCTTGACCCAGTTGAACAAGGAACTCCTGAACACTGCCAAGGATGCCCAAACCGATCTCAAGCTTGCAACCGAAGAAATCAAGAAGCTGAATCAGAAGCTAGCCGATCAAGCCTCATTATTCAGAAAGACCAACACTGAGAGGATCAAGCTTAAGACTGAAAATGAAGTCCTTAAGAAGATGCTAGCTGACCGTGATGCAGAGAAGTCTGCTAGGAAGAAAAGGAAGAGAGATGACAAGGAAGCCAAGAAGTCAGCCAAGAAATCTCGCATTCAACCGGCAAGTCCATCGGCTACCCCTCCTTCAGACCCTAAGGATTTTCCTCCAACCGATGATCCTGCTGCCCCAGTCTAGAATGTAACCGATGAGGAACTTGTCTTTCCATCTTTTGCTTAACCGGTTGAAGACTAATCAATGAGATTTCCTTAACCTCAAACTCTGTTGTTTTGAATGACTTATCTTTCCTTATTCTCTTTTGATTATTTTTGGATGTTCAAACTATTCAAACTATTTCATTTTGCAGGTTTACTCATTCAAAAATATTTTACTTTATCTTGTTTTAAATTTCTAAGCTTTCAATCTTTCTGTAAGCTTTCTTAGGTTGCATCTATGATGTTACTTGACTTAGGGAATGACACATCTAAAATATAAATATTTAGTCATTCTTTTACTAAGTCAAAAATGATGCTAACCTAGGGTGATTGGACTTAAGCAATTAGGAGGAGATTGTTAGTCAAATATATGCTTAGGTTTAGAATTGCTTAAACCCAATCACAACAAGCATTAATGTGGACCCCTAATTTTAATTAGACCCAATAGAATTTTTCTATGTATGATAGGTCCCTTAATGCTAGTGCCGTTGTTTTTATTTCATGTAATTTTCTCAAGACCTTGAAGACTTGAAGGTGTGAAGATTTGCTCCCATGATATTTTCATGAGCTACTCGGTTTGCCACCCTAACCGGTTGAATTTCTAACCGCTATGTCAATCTAACCGGCCGCTCTATCTAGCCGATGTAACCTTCACAGTTGCATCCTATCCTTGCGGTTAAGGCTTCCTCCAGCTTTCCTCGCCCTAGCCTAACCGAAGCATTTATTGCTCCCAACTACCCAAAGAATCCCCTTAGCTAAAGTTGGTAAGGCAAGCATGCCGAATAGACGCCTAAGTGACATTCCTACTACTGCCGAAGCTCAAAATAGATTGTCAAAATGACCGCACTCACATCCTTTCAACCACTCAAGGAAAATCTTCTCTCTCCTATCTCAGGCATTTAATGCAAATATCCTTCAATTCAAAGGCATGCCTGATCAAGTCATCATTGCAATCTCTTCAAAGACAATGGCTCCTTTTCAAAGTTCTCTATAAATAGCTTCCCTGGAGCATTGAAGAAGGTTGGTGCATTTATGATTCTTGAGAGTGAGTTGCTCTGAACTACCATCCTGAAAACTCCATAGTTCAAGGCATTCAATTCAGTCCTCTTATTCACTAGATATCTCTGTTAGGACTTATACACTGTGCACCTCAATCAATAGTGTAGTGTTCCTTCATTAGATTACATTTGGAACACATTGATTGATTCACACACAACACCCTAGAGAAATCAGCTCAACTTGTGAGCACATCTCTAGAAAACACCAGGTCTTTATTGTAGCACGATCCGTTAGTGGTCACCTTTAGTTTGGCAGCCTTCAATCATTGGCTTGTAACTTGTAATAGGTAGATACCATTAATATAGTAGTGCACTTTCACAAATCCAAGTTCTGACCAAACTTGGTAGAGGACGTAGCAGTTATTTAACACTGTGAACCTCTTCAAACAATGCGTCATTCTTCTGTGCGTTTGTTTATTTCTGTGTTGTTGTAACTGGTTGACATTCTCTCAACTGGTCACAACCTATTGACTCATCCTACTGCTCAACTTGTTTGTCTTACTTGGAAATATAATTTGTCATGTTTGCATAAGGATTTTTAATGGACTGCTTTTGAAAACTCTACCTAACCTGTTGAAAACCTAGCCTAACCTTTATTCCGCTGTGCAAAACTTATCAAACGGTTAGCAAGTGTGTTTTCTTCAACCTTTTATTAAGACTAAGAGTTTTTAAGCAAAAAGTTTTAATCAGGCTATTCACCCCCCCCCCCTCTAGCCTGTTTCCTACCTTTCAGGACCTAACAGCCCCTGATTTGTCTTGGCCAGCCTGCATTTCCTCGGCCACAGGTAGAGATTTTTTGGGCCACTGCCTTGTCTTGGTTTGGCCAATTTTGGATTCGTTTCGCGATAATTACACAGTCGCACTTTGGTCACTATAATTCCAAGCTTTTTTCTTTAGTACTTGAACTTTCCAGACTTTCACTTTGGCCCATGAACTTTCATAATATCAAATTCCTCCCAATTTTCCATAATTCTGGTTTGGTCCTTGAATTTTTAAAATTTACATTTTGGCCCTTAAACTTCATAATTTCAGTTTAGTCCCACATTTTTCAGAATTGCAATTTGGTCCCAAAACTTCCAAAGTAGGCACAAATCTTCTATTTTCAGCATTGTTGCACTTCAGTCCCTATACTATCCAAACACTAAAATATACATTAAATTCTCAATATTTCGAGCATCAAATAAGCTAGAAAACATATCATTTGGATGGGTAAAACCACATCCATCAAATACCCCCAAACTTACCTTTTGCTCGTCCTCGTGTAAAACAAAACTAAAATAAGATAAAATCTAACTAACTAAAACAAAAGAAAATATTTTTGGGATTTGTTCAATTCATATAATAAGCCGTTGGCACAACAAGTCTTTGATCTTTACAACACATAATCTACAAGCATTATCATGAACATGGGACTATAATTACATAGATGCATCTAACTTATAATTCTCCACCACATAATGAAAGATGAATGAAAAATGAGAGATCATTGTCATCAAAGTAAGATATTTTATTGGGTCACTAACCACATGCTCTAAATAAATGATAATAAGATGAAATTTCACAAGGATACTCATATGCATGCTTAAACCACAACTGTCAACCCGACTACTCTTTAGGGGTCAAATATGGCTTTACGGCTTGTAATGTTTCGCGATAAACGCGGGCTAGGTTCACGGTTACAAAAGAAGGTAAGGACATAAGAAGTCAAGCAAGTGAAACTAAGAAGTCTTCATCATACATCCTCCCTTTGAAATTTATCACTCCGCTCCATGCCAACCCATTGATCCAATCCCCAAACTTATAATTTTGCACACTTCACACACTTTGGGATTGATCACCTTTCTTTTATTTTTGGTCACTTTCCACTTCAACATTAGAGAGGGCAAGGCTTTTTTTCACCTTTTTTTTATTTTTTTTTATTTTTTACCTTCGCACAAATATATCACGAAGAATTTGCATTCAATACTTTTGCTCAAGCCCCTATTTTCATTACATAACATGACCCTTTTCTTTCTTTTCATAACCACTTTCCACTCAACCCTTTGATTTTCCAAACATCACCCACAATCCCCATTCATTCCCTAGTTTAACTTTCTTGAAAAGGTGAGAAAATAGTATATAAGCTAAAAGGGTAGGATAATGAGGGTACAAATGAAGGCGAGTGGTGGTCTAAGATAACCTCCCACTTTATGAGAGGTTCCATTCTTTTTCAAGCTCAAAAAGGGGTTCTAGCGGAAATTTTTATATAGGTGACGATAAAGTTAAAGGCTCACAAATAGGATTCAAAGAAAACAGTCAAATATCACTTCCCGAATAGCCTAATTGATGTGTTATTGACAGTCATGCAATCATGTTCCAGGGATCCCGAGAATGTCAAAGTGATCCTATAAAGGTCTCCTAAATTAGTAACAATGATCAAGAAAAATAGCATGGAAGTGAAAGGTGGAGAAATTATATTTTACATGTTTCAATGCAATTATAACCCCATATTGACAATAATATTCAAGATTTTAAAATTAAAGCACTCTCAAATCATCATCGACTCTTGCCAACTTCCCAAAATATGAAACGAACAAAAAATTTTAAATTTTTCTATTTTTTGGAGGGTGACTATATATACACTCCCCTATAAACCCACAAACTCGGAGAGATATCTACCCCAAACTCAAAACATGCTATGTCCTCATAGCAAAGAGAACAAAAATATGCATCGGGTTCAAAGGACGATATGACACAACAAAGCAAATAAATAAAGCAAATAAAAATGTACCTACTTGGGTTGTCTCCCAATTAGCGCATTTGGTTAAGGTCGTTAGCCCGACCGTTGCTCACGTTTGGACTTCACTTTTCGTCCTTTGGCCCACTTCATGGTTTCGCGGGTCTTTATTTTCAGTTCATGCCCCATATATATTCCTCGAGCATTGATATTATTTTGTGCCCAAGGGAATTTTTGACGTTTTAGCTTTTTGAGCTTCTTCTCTTTCAATCCTTCGCCACTTTCTTCACCCTCAAAAATAGGGGAAGGTACAAGAATGATGGAGAAAAAATCTTTCACACTTTCAATGGTATGGAGACGGTCTTCGTTGAGACATTGTTCGTCAATTTGGTCAGGCCCAACCTCATCAACATTAACGCCCTCATCATCTTTTAATTTCTCTTCCACCCCATCTTCTTCACAAGCAACATCTTTATCAACAACAACAACATCATTAGCCGGAGATGAAGAGAGAATCGGTAGTTCGTCATTAATGGAAGCGTCCTCCCATTCATAACGTTCAAGTTGGATAGAACTAGTATCACGCTCATAACCCCTCAAGGCCTCTACTAGTGTAGTAACTTGTGCTTCCAACCTACCTATCGCTGCACCAAATTGTTGTTTTTGTTGACGATTTTCCTCCCTCAAACTTGTCAGAGCCTCTTCCCATGATCGCTTTTTAGGTTGCGGTGGATCATAATAATGTGGCTCATAATTAGTCAATGCCTAGCTTGAGTGGTTTCCCCTTCATTGTGTATAACAATTGGGGGAATAATTATATTGTGGTTGCCATGGCTGAAACGAACTCCTTTCTTGCATCTGTGGAGAATTCTCATGAAAATATGTCCTACGCGGACAATCATTAGTAGCATGAGAGTATAATCCACAACAGAACATGCATCTTGTATTATATTGGCACTAGGGGAAGCATTTTTCGCATTGAACATAGCAATTAATTGTTTTACTTGCCCGACCAACTTCTCATTAGAATTTGATTCATGCATGACCTTTGATTTTTAAACAACTAGAAAAAGAAAATAATACAAGAAAATTATTTACACTAAAAAGAAATTAATAAAAGAAAACTATTTACACTACACTAACAAAATTAACTTGTTCAAATCACAACAAATCCCCGGCAACGGCGCCAAAAACATGATGCATAAAATCCTCTTGTAATAAAAACCTTGCAAGTGTACAAGTTACCGAAGTAGCAAAATACAAAAGTAAGGGTCAAACCACAGAGATTTGTGTGTTGAACAAATTGATTTAATTAGTGTAAAAAGTAACAAAGGAAAAGGGGTTTAGATTTGATTGATTAATTAACTACTAAAGCAATAAACTAAAGTACTGAAACTGAAGAAAACAGTACTGAAACTGAAGAAAACAAGCAAACAAGTAAAATGAATTTAACCAAATTAAAAGGATTCATGGATTGGATTTCATATTTGTCTTCTTTCTATGCTAGAGTTTAATAGATAATAAAAATAACAATCTCGTTCAAAGATTCTTTCACTTGACTAAGGGTTGGGACGTTTGGTGTTCGAATTGCAACCCCAATATTTCTATCGTATTGTAAATTCCGGTAGGTCAAAACAATATTCAAGAAATTCTTTAAGCAAATAAGAAATATATGAATCTAGGTTTTCTTGAATTCCGGTAGGTCAACAATTAAACCTAATTGATGAAATAGTGATCTTTATATAAATTGTCCACGATAAGAACGAGAAAGTTTGGAAGAATTAAAATAGGACTAGCATAGAAATTCGACAACTACTACATTCAATCCATGAAATAGAAAAATTAGCTACTCATATTCATGATCGAAATTACAAAATTAAAATAAATAAACATAAAAACCTCGACTTCGAATCGTAATAATAATATGGAACAATGTTGTTTTCTTCTTTTATTCCCGGGGAACAGTGTCGTCCCTTTGTCAAAAAAACCAAAAACTGAATTGTATAGAAACCCTAGGTAGCAATTGCGTGGAAACAACCGTGTAATCCAGGCCCAAATCCAAGCCAAGTTCGCCAAGCTGACTTGTGATAATGAGTCGTTCCTCATGGTCCAACTCGTTCTGATGGCCATTGCAGATCTCCACGGCCAGCAACTTCCTTGGCCCAGCGTTGCACATCTTTGGCCGGCCATGCTCCAGTTGTCTCAGCCACAGCCCCTGATTTGTTTCGTCCAGCCTGCATTTCCTTGGCCACAGGTAGAGATTTTTGGGGCCACTGCCTTCTCTTGGTTCGGCCCATTTTGGATTCGTTTCGCATTAATTACACGGTCGCACTTTGGTCACTATAATTCCAAGCTTTGTTCTTTAGTACTTGAACTTTCCAGACTTTCACTTTGGCCCATGAACTTTCATAATATCAAATTCCTCCCAATTTTCCATAATTGCGGTTTGGTCCCTGAATTTTCAAGATTTACATTTTGGCCCTTGAACTTCATAATTTCAGTTTAGTCCCACATTTTTCAGATTTGCAATTTGGTCCCAAAACTTCCAAAGTAGGCACAAATCTTCTATTTTCAGCATTGTTGCACTTCAGTCCCTGTACTATCAAAACACTAAAATATACATTAAATTATCAAGGTTTCGAGCATTATAAGCTAGGAAACATATCCTTTGGATGGGTAAAACCACATCCATCTTATACCATGAGAAAAGTGCAAATTTTAGGAAGATTCATAAGTGTTTTTGGAAAATCTTTTAACCATACGGCAATGTATATAAGAGTTACTACAATTTTCTCTTGTTAATATCATCAATTTAGTTTTAAGTTTTGCTAAAAGGGTTATAGATTATGTAATAAATTAAGAAAGTCTCATTTAAGCCAAAAAATGGTTTGAAAATTAATGAATTATGATCTAATGGTAGTTGTGCAATTGATGTCGCATAATCAACATTTCTAAGCATCTTTACGATAAGGAATTTTTTTTTTTAATTATCCATCATTTCCAAAGGAACTCTCACATTGACCACTAGTTATAAAAGATAAAAATAAGATACAAAGTTGAAATTTTAGCTATTTCTAGACAATTCTAGAATTAAGATATCATCTCTAACTTACTAAACAACTATTGACGAAACAGTTTTGCTTGTGGAGTTGTGTACTTTTTAATTTGATGGCATGGCATATATTTTTGTTTCTCTGGGTCGAGTGGCAAACCATTTTTATAGAGATTGGTCGACTATCATGATTGATGACATTTGTCTTTTTTACCGTTGAGGTTTAGAAGTTATTTATTTTTGGCTGATAGAATTGTGATCTTGGTGATTGATTGAAAATTATTTATCAAAACGATTGTTAATGTGGTGGTTGTGCGAATTGGTTAGAAGAGGGAAAGGTATTGGTCTGGTTGGGTTTGCTTGTTTTTAACCGAATGCAATGACTCATTGTATATAAAGACTTCCCTTATGCCGGTCTCACATTTGAATCTAAAAACCTTATATGGAAATGAGAATAAAAGAAAAATGGGCTCTCTCAAGTGTGTGTGAATTAAAATAAGGAAAATAGGGGGCTTCATTAAGTTATGATATATCCTATTTTGCTCATTGCAAATATTTTCCCAGCGTGTAACCAACTCAACAATTGCTAAATAATGATGTATGGAGAAAGTGATGACATATATTTTTTTCAAATCAACAACCACATTCACGTTTTCTTCCATTCATAAATACAAAATGACAAAAACAGCATAACAACTAATAAATACTAGAAAAAGAATAGTTGTGTAACAGAAGGGACGTGATAAGGTAGAAATTAAATAGTCACCAAACAAGAATTTTTTCTCAAATAATCCTTTTTTACTTTTTTATTTACCAAAATGACTCACTGTTCAAACTATTGCCCAGAATGTCCACTTTTTTGAAACTCGCTACACCGTGTAGCGAGTTTGACTTGGATCTGGTCAAAACTCGCTACACCGTGTAGCGAGTTTAGGGTAATTAAATTTAGCCGTTTGAAAATTAATTAAGGCATTTAATTAACCTAAACTCGCTACACCATGTAGCGAGTTTGTCCAAACCTAATTAAACTCGCTACACGGTGTAGCGAGTTTAATTTTATTTAATTCTTCTCTTCTCTTCCTTCTTTCTTTCTTTCTATATATATATATATATATATATATATATATATATATATATATATATATATATATATATATATATATATATATATATTATTTATATATATATATAAAATAATAAATAAGAAAGAGGAAGTCCCTTTAAAAGTCCTCTCACTAAGAGAGGTCCCAGGAACTTGAACAATGAAGATGAATCATCTATTTATAGTAGAAGAAAGATTTGAAAAATGTAGGATACATCTATGTGGGAAACACAAAAACATTTGAATTTAGAGATGGTGGGAAAAATAAAATTTCATTTGCCTCCAAAATTTCATTTTTCAAATATTCACATGGATCATTATCCAAGCAAACATCTTCACCATTAAATGCATCACATCGATGGTCCAAATTCATCCCATAAAAACCAAAACACACTTTTATTTGATTGGCCCTTTAATATTCACATGGATTATCAATAAATCAATCTATACCATTAATCTCACTCAAATCCAATGGTCCTAATTCATCATTATATATATATATATTTCTTTTAATAGTATATAATATTAAAAGAAATATATATATATAATGATGAATTAGGACCATTGGATTTGAGTGAGATTAATGGTATAGATTGATTTATTGATAATCCATGTGAATATTAAAGGGCCAATCAAATGAAAGTGTGTTTTTGTTTTTATGGATGATGACCATTTGGATGACCATTTAATGGTGAAGATGTTGCTTGGATAATGATCCATGTGAATATTTGAAAAATGAAATTTTTGTTTTTCCCACCATCTCTAAATTTAAATATTTTTTGTGTTTCCCACATAGATGTATCCTACATTTTTCAAATCTTTCTTCCACTATAAATAGATGATTCATCTTCATTGTTTTTCAAGTTCCTTTGGTATCTCTCTTAGTGAGAGGACTTTTAAAGGGACTTCCTCTTTCTTATTTATTATTTTATATATATATAAATAATATATATTTATATATATATATATATATATATATATATATAATATATATATAGAAAGAAAGAAAGAAGGAAGAGAAGAGAAGAATTAAATAAAATAAGAAAAAAAAGGGTCAAACTCGCTACACCGTGTAGCGAATTTAATTAGGTTTGACCAAACTCGCTACACGGTGTAGCGAGTTTAGGTTAATTAAAATGCCCTAATTAATTTCCAAGCGGTCAATATTAATTACCCTAAACTCGCTACATGGTGTAGCGAGTTTTGACAAACCCTAGTCAAACTCGCTACACGGTGTAGCGAGTTTCAAAAAAGTGGACATTCTGGGCAATAGTTTGAACAGTGAGTCATTTTGGTAAATAAAAAAGTAAAAAAGGATTATTTGAGAAAAAATTCCACCAAACAAAGTATCGAGTAAGTCTTTCACGTAGTCTATTCTATCTTGCCCCGAGTGGTCTTGACCTTTTGAGATCACGATCTGATTTTGCTATTGGGGCTGTTTTAGGGCAAATAGTATAAAAATAACCTCATGTTATCCATTATGCATGTAAGATAATTGGATCTAAGATAATTGTCTATTCAGATCATGCGACCTTAAGTATTTGTTGACTAAGAAAGATGCAAAACCTAGACTGCTTAGGTAGATGCTTTTATTGCAAGATTTTAATTAGAGATTATGGACAAGAAGGGGACTAAAAATGTAGTGGCAGATCATTTATCTAGGCTAGAGGACTTTACTTTTCGTAATTTTATAGAAAGTACGATTCCAGTGAATGAAATCTTCCCTGATGAGCAATATTTTGCTTTACATGTCCAAGAGTCTTGGTATGTTGATTTTGTGAATTATATTTCTTCTAACTTGATTTCCTCTAGTTCCACATAATACCAAAAGCGTAAATTTAAATTTGATGTTAAACACTACATTTGAGATGATCCTTATTTGTGGAAGATTTGCCCGGAAAGGATTTTGCGTAGATGTGTGCTGATACTTGAGCAAGTGGGTGTCTTGCACTTTTGTCATGAGCTCCAATGTGGGTGGCACTTTATTGGGCAAATGACCGCAAGAAAGATTCTTTAAGCAGGTTTATATTGGCCCACCATATTTAAGAATGTCCATTACTTTTGCAAGAAATGTGATAAGTGTCAAAAGACCGGTAACATATGTAAAAAGGATGAGATGCCCCTACACAATAACTATGTTGTTGATATTTTTGATGTGTGCAACATAGTGTTAAACACTCGTGGTTCGTCTATTGGTCTGACGCTACTAGTCCATTGATGTCTCAAAACGCACGTAAAACTTGATCAGTGTGTCCTTTTCTACATTATACTTGCCCAAAAAACCATTCGCACTTTCTGACCATAACGTTTTACGTAATATCCCGAGCAACGGATCATCCTTAAAATATGCCGAAATCCAATACCTCCTATTCTCAAACATACTAGACAAACACTCGTTATCCTTAAAAATGAATTCTTCTATGACAAATTTCTAGCCTTCTTCAAATTTCGACGCATCTATGCTTTCATTACAAATGTAACCTTTAATCTTGGACATAAAATTAGAGTCCTTGCACAAGTCAGGTCCAACATGCACATATATTAAAATGATCCCAAAGTCTGAATAATTGATAAATATGTGTATTTTCGTGATTGGACTTGAATTCAGTAGATAATTACCTGCTGAATCAATGTATATTTTCATGATTACACTAGGATTCAATAGCTAACTTAGCTACTAAATCTAAGTGCAATATTCAAAAAATACAAATGGATTCAATAGCTAAGTAGTTACTTGGCTACTAAATTCAAGTGCAATGTTCAAAACAATACTTAGATTCAGTAGCTAATCAGATAGATACTGAATCTATGTGTATTTTAATGATTGGGCATATATTCGGTAGATAATTACCTACTGAATCAATGTGTATTTTCATGATTATACTTGGATTTAGTAGCTAATCAGCTACTGAATCCAATTGTATTTACCAGTTGTGTGTTTTCAATAACTGATAAATATGTCTTAAAAAATTGTACCTTTGTTGGAAGCTTATTCATAATATGCCACATAAACTAAGAATGCCTCTTCGAAGTGAAAAGCCCATGTGTAATGCAAAATTTCCTCTCTTGAAAGTAGATTGGCAGCAAAAGTGACACACTTCCTGTGATTATCCACACCACAAATTGGGACATAAAGAATATTAATCAATAATGAATAAAAAAATAGATTACAATCTATCTATTGTTACTGAATCTAAGGGTAAATATTTACTTACCTATTGAATCTAAATCGAAAGTAAAAAGTAAACTTAGATTCAGTAGTTATTTAGAAAACTATTGATGTTGAATGTATAATGACATCACTCACAAAATAATAATATAAAATAAATAATCACTTGTTTGTGCCAAATGTAGCATCGAATGATATTATGTCACCAAAACCTCCATAGTTTCTATGTCTTATCGGATCAGCCTAAAATAACTTGGTCAAGTGACCCGATGAGTCAGCCTCATATTCATAATAAAAACAACCAAGTTCTTCCTTCTTCACCTTATATTTATCCATAGTAATCTGAGCATCCTTGTCTCCAATGCATTGCTTGAAATCTCTAGTGCGATTCCTAAAATCTCTAATAGTAGCACTAGCATTTTCTTTACAACCAACCAACTCTTTCATAAAACCATGAGCTTGAGATGCACCTATTTTCACCTTCACGACATCAAACGCAAAACACTTATGCCCCAATGACAATTCCCCCGACCAGATTTTAAGAAATGCCTGCCCAACTGACCAACTAATTTATGATTCTAAACAAAAATATACACACATACGCCCTCCAAACCAAATAACTTCAATGCAAGCTTTGAATTACAAAACATCTAGAGAACATGTTCTTCTTGCGTTTTCTACTACTCTCACCATCGATATCTTCCAATGTTTTACTTTGGAAAAAATGAAAAAAAAGCACACCACTATTTTGGATTTTACCAACGAAATCATTTTCATTGTATACAACACATTCAACTCATTTTTTGTATCCATTGTCACTATTATTAATCCAGTTAATTTTTCACCGTTAAATAGTCATATGCAGCGCATGTGATCAAATTATAAAGGATTTTTTTCACTAGTTTTATCTAAAAAAAAAAAAATATATGGATGTAATTGCTCCTTTGAAATTTGCAAGGGGTGAATTAAATAAAGAAAATAACATTTATCCCAAAATACCCTCCCCTTCTTCATTCATGCCATCCCCCTCCCTTTCTCTTTTATCAGTTAACAACCTGTCTCAATTTGGGCAGGAGAAATTGATCATAGAAGCAAAAAATAAAAAAATGCAGCTTGACAGAAGGATTTGATCGAAACAAAGAGGCCAGTTGTTGGCCAGAGTGTAAGCTAGAGTTTTTGAGATGGTGGTGTAGCCCGAATCTGTTAAGGTGTGCGAACGGAGAAGAGAGAGATTAGGGCCAGAGAAATTGATTGAAGCAGCAGTCGATAGGAGCAGAGATTTTAGATCGGAAGGCTTCCCCTCTCTTTTTTTGTTTTTTTAATTCATTTTCCCAATCTTCTGTTTGGCCGAACTGAATTGTTTTTCTTCTATTTTGTGATTTGTGGAGAAACTAATTTGGAGTTTCGATTTTTGATTCAATTTTTCTGGGTCATGATTTATGAATATGTGTTTTGGGTGGTTGATGATGGTGATGGGATGGTGGTGGTTGATGTTGACGGTGGAGGGGATGGTGGTGGCGGCGATGGTGATATGGTGGTGGGTGTTAGTATATAAAACCTTTGCCCCAAAATTATACTTACTTTAACATAGAAATAGAATTATAGAATTGGAGTCTATATTATTGTTATTTTTTCTTTTTTTGAAACAAATAAAAATATCAATTTTTTTACGATCATTTTTATTTCTTAGAAAAATACAAATCAAGATAATATAAAACAAAATAAAATGAAATTTTATTTTATTTGTTTTTTTAATTACTATTAACGTCTAATTCAAAAATAATAATAATTTAGAAAAAAATGAAGTTTAGTGACTAAATTGAGAAAAGATTAATAGGTCAGGGACTATTAAGAAGAAGTTAAACTTTGAATGTGTGAACTACCAAAAATACCCCTTACAATTCGATCGCATGTGCGGCACAAGACCGTTTAACGGTGAAAAAACTAACGAGGTTAGTGATAGAGATAATGGATACACAAATAAATGAGTTGGATGCATAACGAAAATGAGTTCGATGGTAAAACTAACAAAAGGAAAAAGTTGGAATGCTTTTTTTGCATTTTTTTCCTTTCATTTTTTATATCAGTGACCCCTTCCATATGGCATACAAAATACCTCAGCATATTTTTTCCATTACTCGATTTCATACAAGTATCACAACGAACATAAAACCACACATCCGACCATATGATTCATAAATTCAAAACCATTGTCAGAACTTGCAAAATACTAACCAACATGTGGCTTATAAGCATCGGCACAAATAGGAATCCAATACCTACTAAATTTCGGAGAAATATACAACTTTGAAGAAGCATTATCACTCTCAATTTCATAAGAGCCCACATCATTAACCCTTGAAAGGTTAAACCCTACAACATTATTACTTCCATCACCTTAAAAATTTAATGCAAAAATAAGAATCATATATAATAAAAACAACACAAATACACTTGGATTCAATAGATAAGTATCTATCGAATCCAATTGCAAATCATCAAAATAAACATTGATTCAGTAGCTAATTATCTACTTAATCTAAGTACAATAATGAAAATACACATAGATTCAATAGCTAATTAACTATTGAATCCATGTGCAATGTACAAAATATATTTGGATTCATTAGCTAAGTATCTACCGAATCCATGTTCAAACCATGAAAATACACATTACAAAATATATAATTATCTACTAAATCCTAGTGCAATCAAGAAATTACACATGAATTCAGTAGCTAATTAACTACTAAATCCATGTAAAATGTAAAAAGTACATATGGATTTTGTAGCTAAGTATCTATCGAATCTAAGTGAAAAATAATGAAAATATATATGGATTCAGTAGCTAATTATCTACTGAATACAAGTGCAATCATAAAAATACACATGAATTCAGTACCTATTTAGCCATTGAATCCATGTATAATGTAATACTGAATCCATGTGCAATCATAAAAATACATAAAATAAATTATTAGAATACAAAAATACGTGAACTAGAAGCTTGATTTTGTTCCATCATACCACGAAACATCTATCTGCAATTAAACAAACAAACCATGATTATTATTGCTAGTTGTATATATAAAACCGAATTATTTTTCGAACAATACAAAAATCAACAATAAATAACATGTTAAATAACACCCAAATAAAATTAAAAATAACAAAAATATAATCCTTACAACGAAAATAAATTTGGGGAGAATTTTTTAACCGAGCCTAAACAAAACAACTCACCGGAGAAAAGATTGAGGATGTCGGCGAGTAGCAACACAATAGATGTCGGTGAATAGCAGATCCAAGGACCGGTAATTAGCAAGGGAAGGAGGCCAAAGTGCGCTCTCTCTCTCTCTCTCTCTCTCTCTCTCTCTCTCTCTCTCTCTCTCTCTCTCCCATTCTCTGAATGTCTCAAAGGTCTTAAAAAGAAAGCTACATAGCCAAATGACGTTACTACCCTCATAGTTCACAGAAATTGCAAAAATGCCACCACGTGTTGTTCCTATTTTATCTTAACATGAACCATTGATTTATTTTAATTTAATGGTGGTTTTTGGTTCCTAACCTATTGAACTTAGGTCCTCATTCGAGCACATTCATATATATATATATATATATGTATATATATATATATATATATATATATATATATATATATATATATATATATATATATATATATATCATCTCTTTTAACTCTTGGATTTATTTTGAAATCCAATACGTATAAAATGAATGAAAAATGTATGATGTATTGTTATTTATATGAAGCCTTCTCTTTTTCATTTTTTCCAATCTACAATTCAAATTTTCTAGACACGTGATTTAAAGATTAATTTTTAAATAGAGAATATAATATACCATCAAATGTTCTAAGAGATTGATTAATGATTATCCCTTTCTAAGTTCATTAGGTCATGATAAAAGGCACCAAGGGTTCAAAATATCAATCCATATTTTTAAACAAAGTAAACACATTAATGTTTAAAGAAGATCTATTAAAGCTAATTCCGTCGGGTAATCCTTAGAAAATTAAAATTAACGAAATATAACATTGCCAACATCCAGAAAATATAAAAGGTGTAAGGATTTATTCAAAGTCATTTATAGTAAAACAATATATGTTGTGCATAAAAATAGCAAGTTATGCTCAATCTCATAATTTCGATAAGATATTTGACGAAAAAAATATTTTGGTTTAATGAACCTTTCAACAATTATTATTGTATTTAAATTTTACAAAAATATATCATTGGGTTTTTAGAACCCTTGGACTTAAATCGATGGTTTACATATTGTTGGACCTAATTCTATCAATTTAGGTTCATGACATAAATGTTAAGATTAATGTGATGAAAAAGATAATATCAAACTGAATGCTTTAAGAAAGGATATATCACACATTTAATGAGTTGCATAAAATGTTACAAGGATGCTTTTTGTATTCGGATGAAGTCTATGAAAGGTTCCACTAACGAACCCCAAATGGTTCAAACCCCACTCCTATTTAATTATGTAGAGCAAAGTAATGCCCCAACGGGCATTTTTATGGTATCTTTTGAAATGTTGTACCATAATAAGTGATTGCATATAATTATATACCATGAAAAAAGTGCAAATTTTAGAAAGTTTTCATAAGTATTATTGGAAAATCTTTTAACCATACGAGCAATGTATATAATAGTTACTACAATTTTGTCTTGTTAATATCATCAATTTAGTTTTATGTTTTGCTAAAAGGTTTATAGATTATGCAATAAATTTAGAAAGACTCATTTAAGACAAAAAATGGTTTGAGAAATAAAGAATTATGTTCTAGGGTATAATATGCAATTGATGTTGCATAATCAAAATTTTAAGCATTTTTTCGATAAGGAAAAAAGTTTTTTTAATTATTCATCATTGGCAAAGGAACTCTCACATTGACCACAAGTTATAAAAGCTAAAAACAAGATACAAACTTGAAATGTTAGCAATATCTAGACAATTCTAGAATTAAGATATCATCTCTAACTTACTAAACAACTGTTGGCATAACAGTTTTGCTTATGGAGTCATGTTCTTTTTAATTTGATGACATGGCATATATTTTTGCTTCTCTGGGTTGATTGGCAAACCATTTTATAGAGAATGGTTGACTATCATGACTGATGACAATTGTGCTTTTTACTGTTGAGGTTTAGAAGTTATTTATTTTTGGCTGATAGAACTATGATCTTGGTGATTGATTGATAATTATTTCTAAAAACCATTGTAAATGTGGTGGGCCATAGAAAAATTGAACCTACAAGTGAATGAAACTGCAACGACGTGGTTGTGCGAGTTGGTTAGGAGAGGGAAGGGTACTGCTCTTATGGGGCCTCCCAACCTCCGGGACCTATAGACTCGTGTCCCAAGCTGGAGGGTCCCAAACCTTCCCATTAAAAAAAAACTTTTTGTTTAATTAAACTGGATAGTATAACAACCTTTAACAAAATCAATATCAAAATGGCTTCTCTACTTGGAGGTGATATATAACCCTGCTTTAACAAGTCATAACCTGTTTAAATTACAACTCACAATTGTAAAGGCTTACACAAGCCAACTTTGAAACCAAATCAATCCCAATTTTAATTACAACACAACACCCTGAAAACATGTTTATAAAAGTTTTATATACAACTTTCCCCAAAAGAATAACAACCACAACCTATTCCCAACTCCCCAATCCAAACACATACCGTGACAACCCAAAAGATGTCTAAACTCCTTTCTACCTCACCTGTCCAGTCCTCCTGTCTCAGCGGGATCTAAAAACAGTAAAGGGAGAAGGGGTGAGAATAAATCTCAGCAAGCTATTATGGATTCAACAATATGCCAAATAATATGCAACACATAAACAGGTTGCTCATAATCATATTGGTAAAGCGGTAAACACATTACGTTACCTCCTTTTTACCTTTCCCATCTGAATAATATGTAGTACAATGGTGGGAGTAATACTCCACTCATTTGTGAACTGCTTAGGCATATTCACATCTTATAAGACCCATATCTCAGGGAAGATATAAGATATCAGCACCTTATGAACTGCTTAGGCATATTCACAGATGCTGAACCCAGTCTGTGGCCACAGAAGGGGAGAGGACACAGGTATAAGAAAATCTAAACACCTTATAGAACAATTATCATAAGTGATAGTATTCCATATACTCCCCAATGATCAGCTGATATAAACACATTCAAGCACACAATAGATACTTGAAAATAAATCCACACATTGGGATATCAATACATAACATGGTACTATTACTCATGTTAAACCATCACGATAGTGCAACATATATTTTTAAACACTATTGAATAAGAATAATTCAATAACAGGGTATTAATACTCCTGTTCAAATCAATACAGCAGTGCAACATGTATTTAGACACTATGTGCACAACCAACCATGAATATGTAATCACGTATGGGCACAATGTATATCAAGTAAGCCCTACATATCCATTTCGTAATATTAAACACCTTCTATAAAGGTTCCATATCAATTTACCAAGTTTTGATAACTTTGGTTAACGTAATTACAATGCCCTCCAACCATTTTTAGGACAATATTTAAAGACCTTTCATTTATCATTTTGGGTCATTTAAGACTCCATTGTATAGTACTAATGTTGTACTAGAATCATAGTTAAATAGTGTTCAATTATATACTTGGTAGACTAGGGTTTCAAGGCTTAGAAAATGGTTCAGAGGCTGCAGGGCAGGGCACGACTCGTGCCCTAGGGCACGACTCATGCCCATTTACACCCCACTCAGATTCAGTCGTCCCCTATAAGGCACGACTCGTGACATGGCTTAAGCTGTCGCACGACTGAATAATAGAGGGTCACGACTCATGTCCGGGGCACGACTCGTGCCCTTCCCAGAAAACATGCTGAAATGCAGAACATCAGCAGAACCAAGGAAACAATACATTTTACAAATTTCCAGCTACTCTAAGAGCCATAAGCCAACTCTAAACATCAGTATATGAGTTGCAAACAATAAAACATACTCCCTCCAAACCATATAACAATATTATACCACCTTTCCAAATTAAACCAAACCATATTATCAACCTTTACCCTACTTCTTTCCAAAACCCCATGTTCATCAATTGAAAAGCCAAATAGCTTGTCCAAAATTATCAAGAACACATTATATTCTCATAATATCACCTTTATATATATTATGAACAATTATAGAACGGAATCACAATAACTTACCAAAATGAGTCAAAATAACAAGAAGATTTGATAGGCTATAAACGTTCTATTCGACTCCCAGATCGATATTATGCAGTCGGAATTGAAAACGGATCAACGGTGGATTTGATATAATTTTCTGAATGTAACCCTAGATTTATAGGATGAAACGTAGGGAAAAAGAGTACAAAGGAAGATAATGAAGTTTCTGGGAGGAATTTGGATATTTATATGAAATAATTACACACTAGCTCCTCCAAGTTTCAAATCCTACAACCAACCACCTTATACTTATATGTACACTCAAGCTCCTCGACAACTTTTATAATACTTTCATTTCAAATTTCAATATTATCACTTTACTACACAAATCTCCCATGTTTTCATTTAGACATTATATAATTAAAATTACTTTAATAACATCTAAATTCACATAGTTTAGCAATTTATCCAAATAACGCATAATAAACCAAATACCATATAATGCATAAGATGAGATGCAATGCACCCCACCCCCACGTGCTCCACGTGTGACCAAAATGGTGCCTAGGTTTAGGTAGTGACACTCACTCCCCCTTAAATAAAATTCATCCCGAATTTGAACTTCACTTACCTGAATGCTCAAATAAACCAGGATACTTCTCTCTCATCTCAGATTCGAATTCCCAAGTAGCTTCCTCAGTGTTGTGATTTTTCCATAAAATTTTCACCACGGGAATAATCTTGGTACGCAATTCCAGGACCTGCCACTCCAGAATCCGCAATGGTATCTCCACATAGGTCATATCCGCCTGTACATCCTCGGGAGGAGAACTCAGTACATGAGAAGAATCATAACAGTACTTCCTTAACATAGAGACATGAAATACATCATGGAGATAAGAAAGAGATGGAGGTAGAGCCAAGCGATAAGCTAACTCTCCCACCATCTCTAATATATCAAATGAACCAATGAATCTCGGTGCCAACTTCCCTTTGTTGCCAAAGCTTTTAATACCCGTTCTTGGTGAAATCTTAAAAAATACAAGATCAACAACCTGGAATGATAACTCTCTTTTTCTGGTGTCGGCGTAGCTCTTCTGGCGACTCTGGGATGTCCTCAATCTGTCGAGGATCACTTTAATCTTCTCAGTTGAGTCCCTTACCAAGTCTGGACCCCAAAGTCTAGCTTCACCAACCTCGTCCTAACACATTAGAGACCTACATTTTCTCCTATACAGAGCTTCATATGGTGTTATCTCAATACTGGACTGGTATCTATTGTTATAGGCAAATTCCACTAAAGGCAAATGGTCTTCCCAAGATGAGCAGAAATCCATCACACAAGCCCGTAGCATGTCCTCAAGAATCTGAATGGTCCTCTCAGTTTACCCATCAGTCTGAGGATGAAATGCTGTGCTAAAACTCAACTTTGACCCCAAGGCTTCATGCAAAGCCCTCCAAAACCGTGAGGTGAATCTCGGATCCCTATCAAAAAAATTGTTGACAGGCACTCCATGAAGTCTCATAATCTCACGTATGTACAACTGAGCCAACATTTCCAAGGAATACTTGGTTGAAGCTGGTAGAAAATGAGCTGATTTGGTCGGTCTATCTACAATCACCCATATAGCATCCATTTTCCTCGAAGTAGGAGGCAATCCAGTCACAAAATCCATAGAAATTCCCTCCCACTTCCATTTCGGAATATCCAGTGGTTGAAGCAATCCCGCGGGCCTTTGATCTTCAGCTTTAATTTATTGGCAAGTCAGGCACTTTGATACGAATTCTGCAATCTCCTTTTTCATACCATTCCACTAGTAACCTCTCTTCAAATCCAGATACATTTTGGTGCTTCCTGGATGAATAGCAAATTGGGATTTGTGGCCATCCTCTAACACTTTCCTTTTGATCTCCGGGGAAGAAGGTACGCAAATCCTGCCTTAGAAGGTTAGAATCCCATCCTTGTTCAATTAAAACTCCCCGGTCTTTCCCTCTTGCAATTTCTCCCTAATTTTCTTCAATTCCATATCACTTTGCTGGACTTCCAAAAGATCTCCATATAGAGTAGGAACTTCTCTGACATTCGCAAATAACATATCACCTCTCAATTCCCGAGATCCCAAGGATGATAAATGAGCCTTACGGCTAATAGCATCAGCCACTACGTTAGCCTTCAAGGGATGATAAGAAATGACACAATCATAGTCCTTAAGCAATTCTAATCAACCCCTCTACCTGTTATTCAACTCCCCCTTAAATAAAATTCATCCTGAATTTGAACTTCACTTACCTGAATGCTCAAATAAACCAGGATACTTCTCTCTCATCTCAGATTCGAATTCCCAAGTAGCTTCCTCAATGGTGTGATTTTCCATAAAATTTTCACCACGGGAATAATCTTGGTACGTAATTCCAGGACTTGCCACTCCAGAATCCGCAATGGTATCTCCACATAGGTCATATCCGCCTGTACATCCTCGGGAGGAGAACTCAGTACATGAGAAGAATCATAACAGTACTTCCTTAACATAGAGACATGAAACACATCATGGAGAGAAGAAAGAGATGGAGGTAGAGCCAAGCGATAAGCTAACTCTCCCACCATCTCTAATATCGCAAATGAACCAATGAATCTCGGTGCCAACTTCCCTTTGTTGCCAAAGCTTTTAATACCCGTTCTTGGTGAAATCTTCAAAAATACAAGATCACCAATCTGGAATGATAACTCTCTTTTTCTGGTGTCGGCGTAGCTCTTCTGGCGACTCTGGGATGTCCTCAATTTTTTGAGGATCACTTTAATCTTCTCAGTTGAGTCCCTTACCAAGTCTGGACCCCAAAGTCTAGCTTCACCAACCTCGTCCTAACACATTAGAGACCTACATTTTCTCCTATACAGAGCTTCATATGGTGTTATCTCAATACTGGACTGGTATCTATTGTTATAGGCAAATTCCACTAAAGGCAAATGGTCTTCCCAAGATGAGCAGAAATCCATCACACAAGCTCGTAGCATGTCCTCAAGAATCTGAATGGTCCTCTCTGTTCTGAGGATGAAATATTGTGCTAAAACTCAACTTTGACCCCAAGGATTCATGCAAAGCCCTCCAAAACCGTGAGGTGAATCTCGGATTTCTATCAAAAACAATGTTGACAGGCACTCCATGAAGTCTCACAATCTCACGTATGTACAACTGAGCCAACATTTCCAAGGAATACTTGGTTGAAGCTGGTAGAAAATGAGCTGATTTGGTCAGTCTATCTACAATCACCCATATAGGATCCATTTTCCTCGAAGTAGGAGGCAATCCAGTCACAAAATCCATAGAAATGCCCTCCCACTTCCATTTCGGAATATCCGGTGGTTGAAGCAATCCCGCGGACCATTGATCTTCAGCTTTAATTTATTGGCAAGTCAGGCACTTTGATACGAATTCTGCAATCTCCTTTTTCATACCATTCCACCAGTAACCTCTCTTCAAATCCAGATACATTTTGGTGCTTCCTGGATGAATAGCAAATCGGGATTTGTGGCCATCCTCTAACACTTTCCTTTTGATCTCCGGGGAAGAAGGTACGCAAATCCTGCCTTTGAAGGTTAGAATCCCATCCTTGTTCAATGAAAACACCCCGGTCTTTCCCTCTTGCAATTTCTCCCTAATTTTCTTCAAATCCATATCACTCTGCTCGACTTCCAAAAGATCTCCATATAGAGTAGGAACTGCTCTGACATTCGCAAATAACATATCACCTCTCAATTCCCGAGATCCCATGGATGATAAATGAGCCTTACGGCTAATTGCATCAGCTACCAGGTTAGCCTTCCAGGGATGATAAGAAATGACACAATCATAGTCCTTAAGCAATTCTAACCAACCCCTCTACCTGTTGTTCAACTTCTTTTGGGTAAACAGGTATTTCAGGCTCTTATGATTAGTGAATATCTCAAATTTGGCTCCATATAAATAGTGCTTCCACTTATGCAACGCAAAAACAATAGCAGCTAACTCCATATCATGGGTAGGATAATTATACTCCTCTGGTGATAACTTCCTCGAAGCATACGCAATTACCTTCCCATTTTGTATAAGGAAACAACCCAATCCTTCTTTAGAGGCATCACTGATAATAAAAAAATTCTGGCAATCATATGGAAGTGTAAGGATCGGAGCTGAATTCAATCTCTCTTCAACTTAGAAAAGCCAGCTTCACATTTCGCATCCCAAACAAATGGTACATCCTTCCGAGTCAATCTGGTCAATGGGGTTGCAATCCTCAAAAATCCCTCTATAAATCTTCGGTAATATCTCACTAAACCAAGGAAATTGCAAAACTCAGTCACTGTAGAAGGCTATTTCCAGTTGACTACGGCCTCAATCTTTGTAGGATCTACAGCAATACCGGTATTGAATACCACGTGACCCAAGAAAGAAATTTGGTCAAGCCAAAACTCACATTTGCTGAACTTGGAAAATAATTGTTTCTCACGAAGCACGGATAGAACAATTCTCAAGTGCTTCTCATGTTTTTCACAAGAATTTGAATATACCAGGATATCATCAATAAAAACTACAACAAAACTGTCAAGATAGGGCTTGAAAATTCTGTTCATCATGTCCATAAATACTGCTGGTGCATTGGTCAACCCAAAAGGCATAACCAGAAATTCATAATGACCGTACCTTGTTCTGAAAGTTATTTTAGAAATATCATCTAGTTTGATTTTCAACTGGTGGTATCTGCTACGCAAGTCAAGCTTGGAATAGATAACGGAACCTTGGAGTTGATCAAATAAATTATCAATGTGTGGAAGAGGATATTTGTTCTTGATAGTAGCTTGATTCAACAATCTGTAATCAATACATAACCTCAATGTACCATCCTTCTTCCTAACAAACAAAACTGGTGCTCCCAGGGTGAAACACTGGGATGAATGAAACCCTTGTCTAACAATTCCCGCAACTCAATTTTAAATTCTTTTAACTGAGCTGGAGCCATTCTGTAAGGTGCTTTAGAAATTGGTGAAGTACTTGGCTGTAAATCAATACAGAACTCTACCTCTCTATCCGGAGGCATAGAATACTCAGTTGAGAATACATCACTAAACTCATTCACAACTGGAACACAAGATAGCTCGGGAGACTTCTTACTAGAATTAAGATATCATCTCTAACTTACTAAACAACTATTGACGAAATAGTTTTGCTTGTGGAGTTGTGTACTTTTTATTTTGATGGCATGGCATATATTTTTGTTTCTCTGGGTCGAGTGGCAAACCATTTTTATAGAGATTGGTCGACTATCATGATTGATGACAATTGTCTTTTTTACCGTTGAGGTTTTTTGGCTGATAGAATTATGATCTTGGTGATTGATTGAAAATTATTTATCAAAACGATTGTTAATGTGGTGGTTCATAGCAAAATTGATCCTACAAGTAAATGAAGATGCAACGACGTGGTTGTGCGAATTGGTTAGAAGAGGGAAAGGTATTGGTCTGGTTGGGTTCGCTTGTTTTTAGCCGAATGCAATGACTCATTGTATATAAAGACTTCCCTTATGCCGGTCTCACATTTGATTATAAAAACCTTATATGGAAATGAGAATAAAAGAAAAATGGGCTCTCTCAAGTGTGTGTGAATTAAACTAAGTAAAATAGGGGGACTTCATTAAGTTATGATATTTCCTATTTTGCTCATTGAAAATATTTTCCCAGCATGTAACCAACTCAACAATTGCTAAATAATGATGCATGGACAAAGTGATGACATATATTTTTTTCAAATCAACAACCACATTCACGTTTTCTTCCATTCATAAATACAAAATGACAAAAACAGCATAACAACTAATAAATACCAGAAAAAGAATAGTTGTGTAACAGAAGGGACGTGATAAGGTAGAAATTAATTAGTCACCAAACAAAGTATCGAGTAAGTCTTTCACGTAGTCTATTCTATCTAGCCGCGAGTGGTCTTGACCTTCTGAGACCACGATCTGATTTTGCTATTGGGGCTGTTTTAGGGCAAATAGTAGAAAAATTATCTCATGTTATCCATTATGCAAGTAGAAATTTAAGTGATGCACAACTTAATTACACCACCACTAGGAAAAAAATTTAGTGTTTGTTTTTTATTTTGAAAAGTTTCATCCTTATTTACTTGGATCTAAGATAATTGTCTATTCAGATCATGCGACCTTAAGTATTTGTTGACTAAGAAAGATGCAAAATCTAGACTTCTTAGGTGAATGCTTTTATTGCAAGATTTTAATTAGAGATTATGGACAAGAAGGGGACTGAAAATGTAGTGGCAGATCATTTATCTAGGCTAGAGGACTTTACTTTTCGTAATTTGATAGAAGGTGCGATTCCAGTGAATGAAATCTTCCCTGATGAGAAATATTTTGTTTTACATGTCCAAGAGTCTTGGTATGTTGATTTTGTGAATTATATTTCTTCTAACTTGATTTCCTCTAGTTCCACATAATACCAAAAGCGTAAATTTAAATCTGATGTTAAACACTATATTTGAGATGATCCTTATTTGTGGAAGATTTGCCCGGAAAGGATTTTGCGTAGATGTGTGCTGATACTTGAGCAAGTGGGTGTCTTGCACTTTTGTCATGAGCTCCAATGTGGGTGGCACTTAATTGGGCAAATGACCGCAAGAAAGATTCTTTAAGCAGGTTTATATTGGCCCACAATATTTAAGAATGTCCATTACTTTTGCAAGAAATGTGATAAGTGTCAAAAGACCGGTAACATATGTAAAAAGGATGAGATGCCCCTACACAATAACTATGTTGTTGATATTTTTGATGTGTGCGACATAGTGTTAAACACTCGTGGTTCGTCTATTGGTCTGACGCTACTAGTCCATTGATGTCTCAAAACGCACGTAAAACTAGATCAGTGTGTCCTTTTCTACATTATACTTGCCCAAAAAACCATTCGCACTTTCTGACCATAACGTTGTACGTAATATCCCGAGCAACGGATCATCCCTAAAATATGCCAAAATCCAATACCTCCTATTCTCAAACATACTCGACAAACACTCATTATCCTTAAAAATGAATTCTTCTATGGCAAATTTCTAGCCTTCTTCAAATTTCGACGCATCTATGCTTTCATTCCAAATGTAACCTTTAATCTTGGATATAAAATTAGAGTCCATGCACAAGTCAGGTCCAACATGCATAGATATTAAAATGATCCCAAAGTCCGAATAATTGATAAATATGTGTATTTTCGTGATTGGACTTGAATTCAGTAGATAATTACCTGCTGAATCAATGTATATTTTCATGATTACACTAGAATTCAATTGCTAACTTAGCTACTAAATCTAAGTGCAATATTCAAAAAATACAAATGGATTCAATAGCTAAGTAGTTACTTGGCTACTAAATCCAAGTGCAATGTTCAAAACAATACTTAGATTCAGTAGCTAATCAGATAGATATTGAATCTATATGTATTTTAATGATTGGGCATATATTCAGTAGATAATTACCTACTGAATCAATGTGTATTTTCATGATTATACTTGGATTTAGTAGATAATCAGCTACTGAATCCAATTGTATTTACCAGTTGTGTATTTTCAATAACTGATAAATATGTCTTAAAAAATTGTACCTTTGTTGGAAGCTTATTCATAATATGCCACATAAACTAAGAATGCCTCATCGAAGTGAAAAGCCCATGTGTAATGCAAAATTTCCTCTCTTGAAAGTAGATTGGCAGCAAAAGTGACACACTTCCTGTGATTATCCACACCACAAATTGGGACATAAAGCATATTCATCAATAATGAATAAAAAAATAGATTACAATCTATCTATTGTTACTGAATCTAAGGGTAAATATTTACTTACCTATTGAATCTAAATCGAAAGTAAAAAGTAAACTTAGATTCAGTAATTATTTAGAAAACTATTGATGTTGAAGGTATAATGACATCACTCTCAAAATAATAATATAAAATAAATAATCACTTGTTTGTGCAAAATGTAGCATCAAATGATATTATGTCACCAAAACCTCCATAGTTTCTATGTCTTATCGGATCAGCCTAAAATAACTTGGTCAAGTGACCCGATGAGTCAGCCTCGTATTCATAATAAAATCAACCAAGTTCTTCCTTCTTCACCTTATATTTATCCATAGTAATCTGAGCATCCTTGTCTCCAATGCATTGCTTGAAATCTCTAGTGCGATTCCTAAAATCTCTAATAGTAGCACTAGCATTTTCTTTACAACCAACCAACTCTTTTATAAAACCATGAGCTTGAGATGCACCTATTTTCACCTTCACGACATCAAACGCAAAGCTCTTATGCCCCAATGACAATTCCCCCGACCAGATTTTAAGAAATGCCTGCCCAACTGACCAACTAATTTATGATTCTAAACAAAAATATACACACATACGCCCTCCAAACCAAATAACTTCAATCCAAGCTTTGAATTACAAAACATCTAGAGAACATGTTGTTAGGTCCCAAATGGTAGGAATCAGGTTAGAGGGGGGGGTGAATAGCCTGTTTAAACTTTTAGCTTAAAAACTCTGATTCTTTGTAAAAGGTTGTAGGTAACACTCTTACTAACCGTTTGATTGATTTTGCACAGCGGAGATTACGGTTAGGCTAGGTTTACAACCGGTTAGGTAGAGTTTCAAAACCAGTAAGTTAAAAACCTCATGCAAACAAAAACAAATTATATTTCCAAGTAAGACAAACAAGTTAAGCAGTAAGTTGAGCCAATAGGTTGTGACCAGTTGAGAGAATGTCAACCAGTTACAACTACACAAAATAAACAATCACACAGAAGAATGACACGTTGTTTGAAGAGGTTCACAGTGTTAAATAACTGCTACGTCCTCTACCAAGTTTGGTCAGAACTTGGATTTGTGAAAGTGCACTACTATATTAATGGTTCCTACCTATTACAAGTTGCAAGCCAATGATTGAAGGCTGCCAAACTAAAGGTGACCACTAACGGATCGTGCTACAATAAAGACCTGGTGTTTTCTAGAGATGTGCTCACAAGTTGAGCTGATTTCTCTAGGGTGTTGTGTGTGAATCAATCAATGTGTTCCAAAGGTAGTCTAATGAAGGAACACTACAACATTGATTGAGGTGCACAGTGTATAAGTCCTAACAGAGATGTCTAGTGAATAAGGGGACTTGAATTGAATGCCTTGAACTATGGAGTTTGCAGGTAGGTAATTCAAAGCAACTCACTCTCAAGAATCATAAATGCACCAACCTTCTTCAATGCTCCAGGGAAGCTATTTATAGTGAACTTTGAAAAGGAGTCGTTGTCTTTGAAGAGGTTGCAATGATGACTTGATCAGGCATGCCTTTGAATGAAGGATCTTTGCATTAAATGCCTGAGATAGGAGAGAGAAGATTTTCTTTGGGTGGTTGGAAGGATGTGAGTACTGATTATTTTGACAATCTATTTTGAGCTTCTGACAGCCGCAGGAATGTCACTTTAGCATCTATTCAGCATGCTTGCTTTACCAACTTTAGCTAAAGGGATTGCTGGGTAGTTGGGAGCAATAAATGCTTCGGTTAGGCTAGGCTGAGGGAAGCTTGCTGAGAAAGCCTTGACCGGCAAGAAATAAGCTATAACCTGTGAAGGTTACATCAGCTTGGTGGGGTAACCGGTTAGGTTAGGAGCACCGATTGAGAACAATCGGTTAGGTAGCCAAACCGAGTCACTCACAAAAATCAAAGGGGGCAAATCTTCACATCTTCAAATCTTCAAGGTCTTGAGAAAATTACATGATTCAAAAACACTGGCACTAGCACTAAGGGATCCTATCATACATAGAAAAATTCTATTTGGTCTAATTAAAATTAGGGGTCCTCAATAATGCTTGTTGTGATTGGGTTTAAGCAATTCTAAACTTAAACATATATTTGACTAACAATCTCCTCCTAATTGCTTAAGTCCAATCACCCTAGGTTAGCATCATCTTGACTTAGTAAAAGAATGACTGAGAGATTATCTTTTAGATATGTCATTCCCTAAGTCAAGTAACAATTTAGATGTAACCTAAGAGAGCTTACAAATTGAAAGCTAAAATTTAAAACAAGTTAAAGGTAAAATATTTTTGAATGAGTAAACCTGCAAAATGAAACAGTTAGAACAGTTTGAACATTCAAAAACAATTAAAAAAAATAAGGAAAGACAAGTCATTCAAAACAACAAAGTTTGAGGTCAAGGAAATCTCATTGATTAAGCTGCAACCGGTTAGGCAAAAGATGGAAAGACAAGTTCATCATCGGTTACATTCTAGACAGGAGCAGCAGGGTCATCGGTAGGAGGCAAATCCTTGGGGTCTGAAGGAGGGGTAGCCGATGGACTGACCGGTTGGGTGCGAGATTTCTTGGCTGATTTCTTGGCTTCCTTTTCATCTCTCTTCCTTTTCTTTCTAGCAGACTTCTCAGCATCACGGTCCGCTAACATCTTCTTGAGCACTTCATTTTCTGATTTAAGCTTGATCCTCTCAGTGTTGGTCTTTCTAAATAAGGAGGCTTGATCGGTTAGCTTCTGGTTCAACTTCTTGATTTCATCGGTAGCAAGCTTCAAATCGGTTTGGGCATCCTTGGAAGTGTTCATGAGTTCTTTATTCAACTGAGTCAAGGCACCGAGCTGAGTGGAGAGATCAGTGATCTTGGCATCCTTATCAAACAGATCGGCCACATAGTTAGCTAGATCCTTTGCATAACCGTGTTCCATTCTGTCTAACCTCTTCTCTTCCTCCTCCTGATTGGACTTAACCATACTCGCAACCAGGGCATCATAAAGTTCACAAAGATCACGAACAACAACTGGACGGTTGAGTTCTTCTTCAGGAACTGGTTGTGGAGCATCAGGTGAAGGATCAGCGTCGGCAGCAGCATCACTATCAGAAGAGGAGTCAACGGTTGAGGAACTGATTGATATACCAGGAGGACCGGTTGAATGAGTAGCAACAGTCAAGGCAAGAACCGGTTGAGGAATGAACACTTAGATGGCAAGGGATGGGTTTGGTGGAGAATGGTGAATGGTAGGAGGCTTCTCGGTTAGATGAGCAGTAAGAGGAATAGAGCGACCGGTAAGGGATGGAGTTGGAGAACCGGTAGAGGCATCGGTTGAAGAATCGGTTGGAGAGTTGACATGAGCTGGACCGATCCTAGAGACTTGACCGGTTGGAGAAAAGGTGATCTCCTCATCAACTGATACAGAAGAAGCAACAGAGGGGCTGAACACAAGGAAGTCATTGGGGTCAGAAGAGATAAGGGAATCAGACTCAAGGCTAAGAGCAATGGCATTCTGAATGTCATGGGCTTCATCAAATGCGGAGGCAACCAGATCAGCAGCAGCAGGAGCCAATGATAAAGCATGTTGCCTTGATCGAATCAAAGGAATAACCCTGAGAGCCAGGAGAAGAAGGGAGGCTTGCCGAATGTTGCTCCATGGCCGAGGATTGCCATTTCTCATAATAGAAAGCTGGGTCACATTTGGCATTAACCCAACTCTGTGAGTAACTTTGTAGCACCATCTTAAAATCCGTAGCTCCAAAACCTGAGAAATGCGATTGTTGACCGAAAGATAACGCATGAAAATATTGGCAGAAGAAAATGTGCATTCAATCGGTCCAGTAGCAGGTTGAGCCACTCCACCTTGAATTCTTATGTGACGAAGCCTTTGAGATTTGGAAGGAGAGAATATCATTTTCTGCTTGGTAGGGAAATTGGTGACCAACTGCTGATCGGTTTTGGAAGGCTTGACCGGTTGACCTTTGGGTGGAGGAAACCGTTTGCGAAGTTTAAGCACAACCGGTTTTGGGGCTTTGAAACTGGTTTCCCTAGGGCCAACCGTTCTGGAGAGATAGAAGGGAATACCAACATCTTTTTCTTTCAATTTCTTGAGCTCTTGGGAAAATGGAGGAGGATCAGTAACAATTTTGTACTCAGCACGGCTAGAGATCTTCTCATGAATACCAAAGAGGGGAATGCCATGAGTGGTGCGAGGAATGGAAGACTTTGAAGTATAATAGTTTAAGGGAGAAAATATATCTTTCTGATAGAGGCAAGGATCAGCATAGACTGGTGGAACAGCAGGATCTAGAATATTAAATTCATCATCATCATCAGAAATATCCTCTACTTCAAAGAAATCAGATTCGTCATCAGGAGTAGAAGAGGTGGGAGGCACAGACTGAATCTCCTCCTCAACCCTTGGAGGACTAGACAGCATAGATTGGATTTCTCTCACTTGGCTATCAAGAATAGAGGCTTGAAGAGCCTGAGCCGTGGCAAGAGCATCGGCTCGGTCTTGTAGCCGCTTTTCCTCCACATCAAATAGGCTAGCAGCTACAGCTTGCTGCAAAAGAACATCATCAGCATCAATCGGTTGAGAAGCTTTAATCGGTTCAGTAGATACAACGGTTGGAGGGATTGAGATCGGTGGAGACATCATCGGTTGAGTAGAGGCCGGTTGGTCAGATGTGCCTCCTCCCAATGGGGTAACCGGTGATGTATCGGTAATGCCTCCTCCTAGGCTTCTAACCGTTGCCATCGGTTTGGGAGTGGTAAATGCTTGATCCGTACTCTCCATTCGGTCAGGCCTATCATCTCCATCAGAACTAGAGTCAGAACTTGAACCAGACTCAGCAATCTCCTCAGATTTTTCTTTTTCTTCCTCATCATCTTCGAACATGGCATCAATCTCAGCATCGGTAACCGTGGGCCATTTGGTGGAGTTGGACTGAACTGCAGAGAAGAAATTGGCTAAGGAGATATTTCCAGCAGCCTTGAGTTCTTTGTCCATATCCAATAAATTATCTAGCAAATCCATCACATTCCTGATAAGCTGATTCTTCCTTGGGCCAAGGGAAACCGGTTCAGAGTCAAAGTTTGGGAGAGAGTCAATTTCCATTTCATATCTCCCAGACTGATAGTAGTCAGTCTCAATCAATGTATCTTCAGCTCCATAGAGAATGGCAAAATCTGCCCATACAGCTTGGACCATCATGTCCTGTCTCATTCTATCTTGAGCTAAGAAAACAGCAGTCCATTTGAGGGGAAGCTGATCGAAGAATTTGTTGAATTGTTTGATGAGACTGCGCCTAGAAGCGGAAAGATCAAAGTCTCTGAGACGGCAAGGTCTACTGAAGTATACACCATTTTCAACATGTCGGTTTCCAAAATCAATATAATCTTGAACATTGCCAACTGGGATGGAAGATTTGTTGATTTCATGGAATTGAAGTATCTTCCGAATAAAAGGTGGCAAGTGATCTATTGGATATACCCAACTGGGAGACGGTGCAGACTTAGGGTTAAAAGACCAAGGATAAATTGTGGAAAATGTGGAAGGTGGGATTTCTGATCGGTTGGCATCTTCGGTAAGAGGGATTGGAAGCATGACCGGTGATTGGAATGTCATCGGTCAAGGTATTGTGGCCAAGCAGTCGGTTGGGGATGAAGGGTATGAATGAGGAAATGTCGGCTTCAATTCTCTTCCTTCTTTCAGCATTTTCTTTGGCTATTTGGGAAGGGGTTTTTGGAATTGGTTTTGATTTTGAGGAGGATGGAGGAGGAGTAGTAGGTTTGGAGGATTTCCTTGCTGACTTTTTGGTTCGGATAATGGTTGAGATAGGTTCTCTGTCTTCAGTATCAGGTTCTGGGGATTTTCTTTTGGCCGGAGAGGGGATCGGTTGAGAAGGCTGAGGTTGAGAGACCGGCTTGGAGGATTCGGTTGACTGTTTCTTCTTCGGTTGAGAGGTCTTCTTCTTAGCCGGTTGAGCTTCGGTAGGAGTAGCAATGGGAGCCGTCGGTTTAGCTTCTCTAAGAATCCTTGCTTGATCGGCTTTGTCGAAAGCTTTGACAAAAGACTTAGGAACAGAAGGCTGACCACCAGAAATGGTAAAGATTGATGGGATTCTCATCAGAATTCTACTCATCAGAAGATAATGAATGGGCTTTGCCTTGTTAGATCTGGACAAGGGCTTCTCTTTCTGAAATTTCTTGAATGCAATCAAAATGACACGGTAGATAAAGGAGCACCAGTTGAACCTCTTTTGAAGCATAACAGCTGCAATGGCTTCCCATTGTATCATAGTGATACAATGATGGGAGCCAGACCGGCAAATCACACATCGGTCAAGGCGTAATGAACAGCATCCAAATCGGCTTTCTTATTTCCTTCACCGGTCACAAATGGATCGGTTCCACGAACACTAGCCCATGCTGATTCCATTTCATTCGAGGTGACGGAAGATGAGCCGGTTGAGGGAAGAGTAGGGAAAGCTTCGGCAATGGAAGTTGGAGAGAAATCAACGGAAAAACCACCAACAGTTGAAGTAATATGGGATACAACACCGGGCTTTGGATTATCATCTACAACACCATTGTTGAAGAACTCATTGACCAACTCATACATAATATCATCATTTCCTTCTGGCATCAAGAAAGGCAACAGACCGGAAGCAGTCAACATGGCCTGGAGGATCTTTTCTTCTTCAAATTCGAAGAAGCTCGGAAGAATGTAACCTCCGAAAATGTTTTTCTTGGTTTGTTTGGGAGCCATCTGTCAAAAGAGTTTAAGAATCAAAAACATTCTAAGTTAGAACATATTTCAAAAGAATAATAGATGTGAGTTTAGATTTTGAAAAGTGTTCTTATTCTTCAAGTTCAATGAGTTTGGATTTTAGAAAAGCCTTTACCGTAAAGGATTAAGGTTTGAATAACGGTGGAAGAGTGAAGTTTTGATTGCTTGAAATCTTGACGCTTTTGCAGAGAGAAAACGAGATTCATAAAGTTTGAAATAGAAGCTTGATTTTCCTTATATAGTAAAGGTAGAAGATGGAGGGGTTTTTGAAATTTAAAAAAACATTTCAACTGCATGGCACAGATATTTAAAAAGATATTGAACACGATTTTAAATATGAGGGATTAAAGCTAGGTACGTGTGTGCAGCAGTTAAACCATAATGCAATAATGACAAAAAGATAACCTTTTGATAAATTGGAATGATACAGAAGTTACCTTTTTGGTCACAAAATTTTAAATTTGACCAACCATCAAGTACAAAAGGACGGTAGTAGGAGGGAGTAGGGAACAACAATTATGGATTTGTCAGGATAGGGTAAGGCGGTAGACGGCTGAAAAGATTGATGTGACTGATCGGTAGGAGACGCGCCGGTTAAAAAACGGATTGTGAATAGTAATCCGGTCGCAGTTCGTCGGCTAGGTAATGATCAATCGGTTGAGATGACGTCACCACTTGAGGCTTGACCGATCAGAGAGATGATCGGTTAGACAATGAACGGTCAGGGAAGAAAAGTTGACCGGTTGGGAGAGAGCACATTTGCATCGGTTAAGGGCCATCGGTTAGGAGATGTCGGTTTAGGATATCTTGCTTAATCGGTTAAGAGAGTAGGTCAAGAGCATCGGTTAGCAGAAGTAATTGAGGCAACACCAAGATCGGTTGAGATCTTTCACAAACAGTAAAGTTAGCACAATAAATTAATGAATATCAATCATGCCTAGTTCTCCTCTAAGGAATTCAAATCTTTTAATGTCCAATGGTTTTGTCAAAATATCAGCTAGTTGATAATCAGTATGGACTTTTAAAAGAACAATGTTACCCTTTTCAACGTGATCCTTGAGGAAGTGATATTTAATGTCTATGTGCTTGGTCTTTGAATGCATCACAGGATTGTTGGAGACTGATATGGCTGAGGTATTATCACAATAGATAGGACATACTTCTTGAGGGATTTCATAGTCCACTAGTTGTTGCTTCAACCATAGAATTTGTGAACAGCAACTTCCAGCGGCTATATACTCAGCTTCAGTCGTAGAAGTGGAAATTGATGCCTGTTTCTTGCACGACCAGGAAACCAATCGGTTACCTAGAAATTGACAAGTTCCACTAGTACTTTTCCTGGTGACCCTACAAGCTGCAAACTCAGCATCTGAATAGCCAATTAGTGTAAATGATGAATCTTTTGGATACCACAAACCTAAGTTAGTAGTTCCCACAAGATATCTAATGATTCTTTTGACAGCTTGCAAGTGGGATTCTCTTGGGTCAGCTTGAAATCTAGCACATACACATACGGCAAACATGATATCTGGCCTACTCGCGGTTAAGTAAAGTAGAGAGCCTATCATACCTCGGTAGAGTGTCATATCTACTTTGTTACCGGATTCGTCTTTGTCTAAGTGTACGTTTGTGGCCATTGGAGTACTTTGAGGATGAGCGGAATCAAGACCAAATTTCTTGATTAGATCTTTGGTATATTTGGCTTGATTGATGAAAATACCTTCTTGGGTTTGCTTAACTTGAAGTCCAAGGAAAAAGGTTAGCTCACCCATCATGCTCATCTCAAATTTGCTCTGCATAAGTTTCTCAAATCTCTTGCATAATTTTTCGTTAGTAGATCCAAAAATAATGTCATCAACATATATTTGAACTAACAATGAATGACCATTATGCTTTGCAATAAATAAAGTGGTGTCTATTTTACCTCTTTCAAACTTCTCACTAAGTAGGAATTTGGAGAGAGTTTCATACCATGCTCGCGGTGCTTGCTTGAGGCCATACAAAGCTTTATTCAATTTGTAGACATGATTAGGCTTCTTGGAATCTTCAAATCCTGGTGGTTGATCAACATATACAAGCTCTTGAAGTTCACCGTTGAGAAATGCACTTTTCACGTCCATTTGATATAGCTTAAATTCTTTGTAGGCTGCATAGGCAAGGAATAACCTAATGGCTTCTAATCTAGCTACGGGAGCAAAGGTCTCATCATAGTCTATTCCTTCCTCCTGTCTATATCCTTTTGCCACTAATCTGGCTTTATTCCTTACAATTTTTCCAGACTCATCCAATTTATTCCTATATACCCATTTTGTTCCAATCACTGTTTGATCACTAGGTCTAGGCACTAATTCCCAAACTTTGCATCTATCAAACTGGTTAAGCTCTTCTTGCATAGCTTCTACCCAGCTGGGGTCATCAAGTGCTTCTTCAGTCTTCTTTGGTTCTGTGTTGGAGACCATAGCAGAGGAAAATAATCCATGTTGTTCCTCTAAGTTTCTTAACTGGCCTCTAGTCATTCTAGGTCCAAAGACATCACCGATAACATTTTCTAAAGGATGATTCCTAACTAATCTCACTTCCCTAGGTAGGTCTTGCCTGACCGATTCCTGTCTTAAGGTTTCTATTGGAGGAGTGGAATCAGTTAAGGGAGAAGAGACCGGTTGAGGTGATCGGTTAGGTGAGGGTGATGCTGACTGATGATTGTGATCGGTAAGTGGAGATGGAAATGTTAAGTTATTGGGTGAAATTGGTTCAGCTCCAGGTGGTGAATTTGGAATGGTAATATGAGGACTAGCTGGAAGAGGATCGGTTAGCAAGGTTTGTACATTGGAATGCCTAATCGATTGAGGAAAGAATGAGTCATCAACTAAGTCTCTACAAGTTACACCACTAGAGGCTGAAGGTTGAGCTGGAGATTGATTTGCGTTGTTGCTGGTGGTTTGATTAGAGTTTTGATTACCTGTTTCACCTGTCTCAAAAACACCAGAACTATCAGTACTATTTGGAGCCTTATCAGACTCTAGCAAATCAAATTCATCAAAAGTAACATGAACAGATTCAACAATTTTCAACAACCGTTTATTAAAAACTCTAAATGCCTTACTGTGCTTGGCGTATCCCACAAAAATGCCTTCATCAGCTTTTTCATCAAATTTACCTCGGCGCTCTTTACCGTTGTAAAGTACATAGCATCTGCAATCGAAGATCTTGAAGAAACTAATATTGGGGATTCTGCCACGCCACAGCTCATAAGGGGTCTTGTTGTGAAACTTGTTGACCAATGATCTATTCTGGGTGAAGCATGCTGTATGGATAGCTTCGGCCCAAAAATACTTGGGAAGCCTAGCTTCGGATATCATTGTTTTTCCAGCTTCGATCAAAGTCCTGTTCTTTCTCTCAACTACACCATTTTGTTGCGGTGTACCAGCAGCTGAGAAGTTGTGGTCTATTCCGTGATCATCACAGTACTGAGCAATTCCAAGATTTTTGAACTCTGTTCCATTATCTGATCTCATACTGATGATATCACATTCCTTTTGGGTTTGAAGTAGACGGAAAAGTCTGGTAGCAACTTCATATGTATCATCTTTTGAAGCAAACATCTCTACCCAGGTATATCTTGAAAAGTCGTCTACAACAACCAAGGCATATCTGCTACCCCCTAAACTGGCAGTCGTTGTGGGGCCAAACAGATCCATATGTAGCAGCTGGAGGCACCTAGAAGTGGACATGCAGGGCTTGCTGCGGAAAGATTCTTTATGTTGTTTTCCTAATTGGCAGGCTCTGCATTTCCTTCCATGATCAGCAGACACCTGAGGTAAGCCGGCGACTAGATTTTTATTAGCCAGCTTGGATAGATATTTGAAATTCAGGTGACTGAGTCTCTTGTGCCATAGCCAGGAGTTCTCACTGATGTTCTTAGCTACAAAACAAACATTAGTAACATTCGAAACATTGTTTAGGTCTATAGCATATACGTTACCTTTTCTATATCCAGTGAGAAGTGTTTCACCTGTAGCAATGTCTTTCACATAGCAGTTGGAAGAATTGAAAATACAATGCATACCTTTATCACAAAATTGTGAAATAGAGAGAAGGTTATGTTTCAGACCATCCACCAAAGATACCTTCTGTACAACAACTGTACCTCTTTTGATGGATCCACGACCGATAATTTTACCCTTTGCGTTGTCACCAAAGACAACTGGAGGACCAGATGCTTCTTCCAGATCGGTTAGGAGATCGGCATGACCAGTCATATGCCTAGAGCATCCACTGTCCATAATCCAAACATCCTTACCGGCATCGGTTGAGGCCATTAAGCATTCCTGAAATAAAACAGTAAGCTTATGGTCCCCCTTATTCTTTTGGGTCCAAAGAGTTAGTTCCTCTTTGGCAGCCATACCTGGCCACCACCTGAGCTTTTAGACTCAGTGGGTCCAGATAGGTGCTTCAAGAGGCATTCATAAGCCTTGTGACCAATAAAACCACAATTTACACATTTGTTAGAAGATGGCTGAGGGGGCTTAGATGATTGGATGTTCAATATAGCCTTTGCTTCAGAAGAGTTCACTGATTGAGCAGAAGCAGATCCTTTGGGGACGAAGGTGATGGATTTAGTTTTGTTGACCGGTTGCATTGGTTTGGAAGGTCTTTTACCGGTTGGGGAGCCCTCACCGGTTGGTTGACCGGTGATGGTTGTCTGACCGGTTGGTCCCTTACCGGTGATGGCTTCCTTACCGGTTGAGGTTTCCTTACCTGCAACCTGGTTAGCAATTTTAATTCCACCTTTGCTGTTACCATCACTGAGTGGAACATATTGTCCTAGCTCAGGATCAGCTACCTCGGTCCATTGGGATTTGTTTTTGCCCAAATAAACCTTCATCTGTTCCCTTCCCTTGGGATAGGTGTGTGGAACAGCTTTGAAAGGTTTAGTTAACTCTCTCTTAATCAATTTGGATTGAGCATCATCAAATTTACCCATCAAGTTCTCAGTGACAGACTTGGTAACCGGTTTGTCATTGCTGTCTTTTTCCTTACTGCTGGATGTAAAGCTTATACTAGTTGTTACATCTCGGTTAGGAGATAACTGATCTTGTATGATAACATCCATTACAACTCGGGATTTTGTGAATGTGTCAATGGTTTTAGAAAGAGAATTATTTCTTGAAACAAGATTAGCAATTTGACAAACAGAAATGTTTAGTCTCTCAGTGAGTTTTTGATTATCTTTCTTCAACTGATCAGACTCTAGCTTACATTATTTCAAAATTTTTATTTCAGCTTTCAAAGAGTCATTTTCAGTAGAGATCATTTTAAAATTATCAGCCATAATTTTGTGAGCTTCATTTAATTTTTCAAAATCACAGAAGAGCTCATTCATCACCTCTGCCATTTCAGACTTTGACATATTGGGCATGGGGTCAATAGTAGGCTGAGAGGAAGAGGATGATGGTTCAAAATTGGGATCAAAATTTGGTAGTGATGATATCGGTTCAGGGTTAGGCTCGGTTAGAGGCTTTAAGTGAATCGGTCGGTTTTCAAGCATCAGTTGATAAGAGGCGATCGGTAAGGCTTGAGCTTGATAGGTCGGTTGAATTGGTTGCATCAGCGGTCTGAGAGTGGGCATGGTTTTAGACTGACCATAAAGGGATCCACCTATGTTTTGAATTTTGAAATTATATGGATTACCTGCATCTACCTTGGGAGTAGGAATGGATTCATCAAAGTATGTCAAGGGAGATCTCATAGGTGGAGTCTGGTCAACATAGGATGATTGTTCATTGGAATTGGGGTGTCTAAAGATAGGAGTCTGTAGGGAGATGGGTTTGTCATAGGTTCCATCCATAGCAAGATAAGATATGACATATAATGAATAATGAATATTCTGAGTCAGCATAGTCAGCTTCCTCGTTCTCAGAATCGGTCTCAAACCAAATAGGTAAAGCCTTTCCAGTTGCATCCTCCGCAACTAAACTCTTAGATTTAGGAAATTTCTTGAAAGGTTTCTTCCTCAGAAATTCATATTTCGGTTGAGGACATTTGGAGGCAAAATGGCCGGGTTTTCTACAGTTGTAACACACAAGCTCACCTTGGGCATTTTTACCGTCGGTTGAGGTTGAGGTTTGGCCTTTTCTTTGATAGTTCCCAGATCTATGGAATGATGAGGATTTGGGTTGGAATGATTTGCTGTGGGATTTCTTAAAATCCTTAAACCTTCTGTAATTTCTAGCAAATGCAGAAAATTTATCCTCTACCTCAAGAGGTGTACTAGTTAAGGTATTGGCTTGAGTTGGTTGAGGCTGAGAGATTGAGGGAGAGTCATTGGTAGTAGTTTGGCTGGTAAGCATAGAAGAACTAGGGAAGATCTCGGTCTGAGCTGGCAGAGATAGATTTTTAAATTGTTTTTGAACTCCACTCAGCCGATTGAGCTCTTCCTCATATAAGAACAAAGTAGACACAATGTTCTGGATATGAGTAACGTTCAAATCACGGCATTCTTTCAAAATAGCAACCTTCACATGCCACAAGTCTCGAAGAGAATTGAGGAATCTCATGTTTAGGTCTTTCATGGTATAGACTCTACCTAAAGATGCACAAGAGTTACTCACCTCGTAGAATCGGTCGTACGTTTCCTTCATTGTCTCATTTGGATTCTTCTTGAAGGACTCAAACTCAGCAACGCTTTTGTAGAGTCTGTTGTCCTTGGCCACTTGATCTCCTTCAAAATATCTGAGTAAACTTTGCCAAACTTGTTGAGCGGTCTCATAGCATTGTACTTGTTTGTACAGTCTGTCATCAAGTCCTGAGGTTATGATGTGCAAGGCTTTTCGGTCCAAGGAATCACAAAGTTTGTCATCCTCAGTCCATTCTTCTCGCGGTTTTGGCACATAAGTTTCATAAACATCAAAATCTTGTTCAGACTCTCTATCTGCATGATCCATGAGAGGAGTTTTGGGTGCTCTAGTTGCAAGATTGATTTTCAGGGGTGTCATGGGACCATCTCTGACTACAGTGGTTAACCTATCGTCTATTGAGTCCAAGTACCGCATGATTCTGTTTTTCCATACTGGAAATTCGTTATCGTTCAACATGGGAACGGATGTCAAGTTGTATGTTTGCATGATTTTTCCTGCCATTTTGGAATTGGCAATTCAAGCGGTTAAGCTTGGAAAAATGATTTTCAAAAATTGCTAGCTTTGATACCAATTGTTAGGTCCAAAATGGTAGGAATCAGGCTAGAGGGGGGTTGAATAGCCTTTTTAAACTTTTAGCTTAAAAACTCTGATTCTTTGTAATAGGTTGTAGGTAACACTCTTACTAACCGTTAGATTGATTTTGCACAGCGGAGATTACGGTTAGGCTAGGTTTACAACCGGTTAGGTAGAGTTACAAAACCAGTAAGTTAAAAACCTCATGCAAACAAAAACAAATTATATTTCCAAGTAAGACAAACAAGTTAAGCAGTAAGTTGAGCCAATAGGTTGTGACCAGTTGAGAGAATGTCAACCAGTTACAACTACACAAAATAAACAATCACACAGAAGAATGACATGTTGTTTGAAGAGGTTCACAGTTTTAAATAACTGCTACGTCCTCTACCAAGTTTTGTCAGAACTTTGATTTGTGAAAGTGCACTACTATATTAATGGTTCCTACCTATTACAAGTTGCAAGCCAATGATTGAAGGCTGCCAAACTAAAGGTGACCACTAACGGATCGTGCTACAATAAAGACCTGGTGTTTTCTAGAGATGTGCTCACAAGTTGAGCTGATTTCTCTTGGGTGTTGTGTGTGAATCAATCAATGTGTTCCAAAGGTAGTCTAATGAAGGAACACTACAACATTGATTGAGGTGCACAGTGTATAAGTCCTAACAGAGATGTCTAGTGAATAAGGGGACTTGAATTGAATGCCTTGAACTATGGAGTTTGCAGGTAGGTAATTCAAAGCAACTCACTCTCAAGAATCATAAATGCACCAACCTTCTTCAATGCTCCAGGGAAGCTATTTATAGTGAACTTTGAAAAGGAGCCGTTGTCTTTGAAGAGGTTGCAATGATGACTTGATCAGGCATGCCTTTGAATGAAGGATCTTTGCATTAAATGCCTGAGATAGGAGAGAGAAGATTTTCTTTGGGTGGTTGGAAGGATGTGAGTACTGGTTATTTTGACAATCTATTTTGAGCTTCTGACAGCCGCAGGAATGTCACTTCAGCGTCTATTCAGCATGCTTGCTTTACCAACTTTAGCTAAAGGGATTGCTGGGTAGTTGGGAGCAATAAATGCTTCGGTTAGGCTAGGCTGAGGGAAGCTTGCTGAGAAAGCCTTAACCGGCAAGAAATAAGCTATAACCTGTGAAGGTTACATCAGCTTGGTGGGGTAACCGGTTAGGTTAGGAGCACCGGTTGAGAACAATCGGTTAGGTAGCCAAACCGAGTCACTCACAAAAATCAAAGGGGGCAAATCTTCACATCTTCAAATCTTCAAGGTCTTGAGAAAATTACATGATTCAAAAACACTGGCACTAGCACTAAGGGATCCTATCATACATAGAAAAATTCTATTTGGTCTAATTAAAATTAGGGGTCCTCAATAATGCTTGTTGTGATTGGGTTTAAGCAATTCTAAACTTAAACATATATTTGACTAACACATGTTCTTCTTGCGTTTTCTACTACTCTTACCATCAAAATCTTCCATTGTTTTACTTTGGAAAAAATGCAAAAAAAGCACACCACTATTTTAGATTTTACCAACGAAATCATTTTCATTGCATATAAAACATTCAACTCATTTTTTGTATCCATTGTCACTATCATTAATCCAGTTAATTTTTCACCGTTAAATAGTCACATGCAGCGCATTTGATCAAATTATAAAGGATTTTTTTCACTAGTTTTATCTAAAAAGAAAAAAAAACAAAATATATGGATGTAATTGTTCCTTTGAAATTTGCAAGGGGTGAATTAAATAAAGAAAATAACATTTATCCCTAAAATACCCTCCCCTTCTTCATTCATGCCATCCCCCTCCCTTTCTCTTCTATCAGTTAAAAACATGTCTCAATTTGGGCTGGAGAAATTGATCATAGAAGCAAAAAAAAAAATTGCAGCTTGACAGAAGGATTTGATCGAAACAAAGAGGCCAGTTGTTGGCCAGAGTGTAAGCTAGAGTTTTTGAGATGGTGGTGTAGCCTGAATCTGTTAAGGTGTGCGAACGGAGAAGAGAGAGATTAGGGCAAGAGAAATTGATTGAAGCAGCAGTCGATCGGGGCAAAGATTTTAGATCGGAAGGCTTCCCCTCTCTTTTTTTTGTTTTTTTTTTGTAATTCATTTTTCCCAATCTTCTGTTTGGCCGAACTGAAGTGTTTTTTCTTCCATTTTGTGATTTGTGGAGAAACTAATTTGGAGTTTTGATTTTTGATTCGATTTTTCTGGGTCATGATTTATGAATATGTGTTTTGGGTGGTTGATGATGGTGATGGGATGGTAGTGGTTGATGTTGACGGTGGAGGGGATGGTGGTGGCGGCGATGGTGATATGGTGGTGGGTGTTGGTATATAAAACCTTTGTCCCAAAATGAATATTTCAAAAGTATATTTATAATTACTTTAACATAGAAATAAAATTATAGAATAGGAGTCTATATTATTGTTACTATTTCTTTTTTTGAAACAAATAAAAATATCAATTTTTTTTTTATGATCATTTTTATTTCTTAGAAAAATACAAATCAAGATAATATAAAATAAAATAAAATAAAATTTTATTTTATTTGTTTTTTTTTATTTATAATAACGTCTAATTCAAAAATAATAATAATTAAAAAAAAATGAAGTTTAGTGACTAAATTGAGAAAAGATTAATAGGTCAGGGACTATTAAGAACAAGATAAACTTTGAATGTGTGAACTACCAAAAATACCCCTTACAATTCGATCTCATGTGCGGCACAAGACCGTTTAACGGTGAAAAAACTAACGAGGTTAGTGATAGTGACAATGGATACACAAATAAATGAGTTGGATGCATAACGAAAATGAGTTCGATGGTAAAACCAACAAAAGGAAAAAATTGGAAAGCTATTTTTGCATTTTTTTTCTTTCATTTTTTATATCAGTGACCCCTTCCATATGGCATACAAAATACCTCAGCATAATTTTTCAATTACTCGATTTCATACAAGTATTACGACGAACATAAAAACCACACATCCGACCATATGATTCATAAATTCAAAACCATTGTTAAAACTTGCAAAATACTAACCAACATGTGGCTTATAAGCATCGGCACAAATAGGAATCCAATACCTACTAAATTTCGGAGAAATATACAACTTTGAAGAAGCATTATCACTCTCAATTTCATAAGAGCCCACATCATTAACCCTTGAAAGGTTAAACCCTACAACATTATTACTTCAATCACCTTAAAAATTTAATGCAAAAATAAGAATCATGTATAATAAAAACAACACAAATACACTTGGATTCAATAGATAAGTATCTCTCGAATCCTATTGCAAATCATCAAAATAATCATTGATTTAGTAGCTAATTATCTACTTAATCTAAGTACAATAATGAAAATACACATAGATTCAATAGCTAATTAACTATTGAATCCATGTGCAATGTACAAAATATATTTGGATTCATTAGCTAAGTATCTACCGAATCCAAGTTCAAATCATGAAAATACACATTACAAAATATATAATTATCTACTGAATCCAAGTGCAATCAAGAAAATACACATGAATTCAGTAGCTAATTAACTACTAAATCCATGTTTAAGTACATATGAATTTTGTAGCTAAGTATCTATCGAATCTAAGTGAAAAATCATGATAGTACATATGGATTCAGTAGCTAATTATCTACTAAATACAAGTGCAATCATAAAAATACACATGAATTCAGTACCTAATTAGCCATTGAATCCATGTATAATGTAATACTGAATACATGTGCAATCATGAAAATACATCAAATATATTATAAGAATACAAAAATACGTGAACTAGAAGCTTGATTTTGTTCCATCATACCACGAAACAACTATCTGCAATTAAACAAACAAACCATGATTATTATTGCTAGTTGTATATATAAAACTGAATTATTTTTCGACCAATACAAAAAATCAACAATAAATAACATGTTAAATAACACCCAAATAAAATTAAAAATGACAAAAATATTATCCTTACAAAGAAAAATAAATTTGGGGAGAATTTATTTAACCAAGCCTACACAAAACAACTCACCGGAGAAAAGATTGAGGATGTCGGCGAGTAGCAACACAATAGATGTCGGTGAATAGCAGATCCAAGGACTGGTAATTAGCAAGGGAAGGAGGCCAAAGTGCTCTCTCTCTCTCTCTCTCTCTCTCTCTCTCCCACTCATTGAATGTCTCAAAGGTCTTAAAAAGAAAGCTACATAGCCAAATGACGTTACTACCCTCATAGTTCACAGAAATTGCAAAAATGCCACCATGTGTTGTTCCTATTTTATCGTAACATGAACCATTGATTTATTTTAATTTAATGGTGGTTTTTGGTTCCTAACCTATTGAACTTAGGTCCTCATTTGAGCACACACACACACACACACACATATATATATATATATATATATATATATATATATATATATATATATATATATATATATATATATATATATATATCATCTATTTTAACTCTTGGATTTAATTTGAAATCCATTACATGTAAAATGAATGAAAAATGTATGATGTATTGTGATGATGCCAAAATCGTCAAATCAGCCCAAATCCAAGCGATCGTCTGGTCCGGAGTTTGCTAGGCCTGAAAATAAGACCAAACACATAAACTAAGCCGGGTCTTGACCGGCGAAGGCCCTCCGGCGTGAGTGTAAGTCACGGTTTTGTGGTGAGAAACTAAATTGACAGAGTTTCTGTTTGTAAAAAGTAACGTACCAAATATTGTGCTATATGACTTGTATTTATAGGGATGGATTGATAGAATCCATGTTGAATTGAACTTGTAAAGAGATAAGTTATGATCCTCAATGGATTATATCTGTTAAGGAGTCATTGTTTGACTTGAATTGATATAGATGGTTACAATCCTGATGGGATAATAACTGGTGAATCCTTGTTTGAATAGGACTGTTCAATCTGCTAGCCGGAAAGCCGAGGAATGTAAATGTTTCATCTTAGCATTTGTATGTAAGCCGAGATGCATGATTTAGCTTCCTCGTCCATGGATGGTTTGACGGCATGTTAATATGCCGAGAAGCATGATTCTGTTTCCTTGTCATATGAAACTATGCCTAGGTAAGAACTTTTTTCTCCTCGTCGTTGATGACGATGTACGAGACCGAGGAATCCCATGGTTGCTTCTTATGACTTATATGTGAATTATGTTTATAGCCCAATCCATTTGGGCTTGACCCAGCCAAGCCCGTGTTCGTATTTCGGTTTATACTACTCAGTGGCCCCCAACTTTCTAGCTCGGCCTAGGATGAGGAGAAAGTCATCTCGTCCTCGGCTTATGGGATACGAACATGTTTGACACGCGTCAGAGACACTTCAGTGGTGCGCCGTTTCATTACCCGCCGGTTATTGCCATAATGATAAGTGGTGGGCGCCCAAGTCTGACGTGCCTCGAAAGTTGTTGCTGGAATTTAATGTAGGGGGCGCCATACCCTATTATTTGCTTTACCCATGGGTTTGACCCGATTTTAGTGAGTATAAAAACCAAAACCCTTCTCATTTGAAACTTTTACACCTTCGAATTTGAGAGAGCATCTGCAAGGTTTAGGCGATAAACCCTTCCGGCGAATCTCCGAGCTTTCGTACCCAGTTTCCGACAAGACTTGAATCCTCCGGCGACGTTGATTCCGACCGTTCGTAACACCAGAAACAGGTATAATTTCCCTTCTTTACTGATTTTTGCTTGCAATCTTCCGTTTCTGGGGTCTTGGTAGGATTTTTTGAATTTTCGAACTGCCATTGTCAAGTTTGAAACTTTTCTTCATGAATCGTTGATTTTCTTGTTCATATTATATGAATCCCTTTGAGTCTTGTATGAATTCCTTGGATTTTTTGTCTGCATTCCTTTGAATATTGTATAAACTCCCCCATTGATCTTTGATTCCCCTTTAGACAAATGGCTCGTTCTTGGGACCATTCCCCCCGTTTCATTTATGGATACCACAAGGGCAACCTGAGAGTTTACCGGAGAGAGAGAGGACCCTGGTTGATGCTGAACCTGGATGACATAGGAAAGATGTTGAGAAGTTATGGCCGTACCCGGATGTTCATCCAATACCCGGATAATACGAGGATAGACCGAATTGATTCCTCGACTCGTAATATAGTGTTGCCCGAGGATAGGGCCGAAGTAATGGAGCATATTGATTTGTTCTACCTTTCCTCGGATTGCATAGTTTGTGAGCGTCTGAGTGGTAAGGCTCCCTCCTCGGCCTATCTATAATGACGAGGGGGGATATCCCTCTTCCCCATCTTAAGATCAGTCATTGAAGAGGTCACTAATTTATGCTCCTCGTCTTTTTGCAGATATGACGGGAAGAGTGGGAGAGACCTCCTCGTCGACCAAGATAGTGGATGCCTTCGTTGAAGGAGCTCAAGTTGAAGGCAAGAAGGGCTGAGGAAGAGGAGGCCGAGGTGGAGGACGAGGACGAGAGAGGCCACCAAAAGCCGGGGATCCCATGTTGGAGAAGTTATATTCCACATACGGGGTAGATAAATCTGAGTTCAGGTTTACTTATATTTGCAAACCCGTATTTAAGGATGACAAGGAGGAGAAAAGTTTCTATTATAACGATAACCATGTCCATTTCTACTTCAAGCAATTTCAACAAGGTCTTCATCTCCCATTGGACCCCTTCATCAATGAAATTTTAGGTGATGTGAGGGCTGTCCCGGCTATGTTGGGGTCCAACAGGACCAGGGTCCCTGCTAGTTTTATTGTGCTTTGCAGTAGCTTAGGTTAGTAGCCGACCATGGGAGCCTTTCGACATTTCTATCAGATCATCTATGTCAAAGATAGTTGGCTCCTCGTCTTGCGGAGTGACCCCAAGACACCAAAAATTCTTCTTCCAATGTCTAGCAAGGTTGGAGGTTGGGATAACCATGTGATTAGAGTTGAGAGCCGGCAAGGCTGGGAGTTCCAATCCCCTTTTGACGATCCAACCTCGTCGGGTCCAGTTCAATAGTATGGATGGACTCAAGACCTGATCAAGCGCCTCGAGGAGTTTGCCGAGGTAGGGCTCCTTGACTGGTCGGCTTTGGAGGCCTCAGATCACTACTGCGTCCAAGCAGGCCTGATGCTGGGGCCGAGGGACGGGGTCGTTCCCCTTGTTACTGTGAAGAGGGGAAGGCGCTTCAATGATTGGAGAACGCACCTCGGCCTCGTTTTCCATGAGGATTGTGCGAGGTGTAAGGTCCCTCCAGTTGACCAATGCCTTAGAGAAGACAACGTAGCAGGATGTAATTGTTTTTTCCTTGTCTTTGATACTTGTGTTTTTGATGTTAGCTCTCATTCTGCTTGTATTTAACCATCTCTTCCTCGTCTTTGCAGATTTAATCCCCGATCAAGAAGCGGAGTTAGCGATGAAGAAGTTGCGCGCCGTGGAATTGATCAAGCAGAAAAGACGTCTGGCCAAGGTCTCGCCTTTAAAAGAAAGAAAGGAGGATGCCAACAGCCGCAACCTCTTATTGAATGCTCAGACTGATCAACCCCTTCCCCTCAAGTTGCACGAGGAGGTCGAAGCCGAGGAGAGGGCCTTCGAGGAACCTATTAATCCATCAACTATTGAGGGCATAGCCTCCATGTTGATGCTGCCGAGGTAGAGATGGGGACTCCATCGACCGAGGAGACCGATCTCGTTCACCAGCGATCAGGCCATAAAAGGCCCCAAATGGCATCTACCGAGGAGCCCCAAGCAAAACGTGCTGCCGGGGAGCCCTCCAACCCCGAAGGCCCTCCTCCCCTCACCATCAAAACCATCAAGACCCATGAAAAGGCCGAGGAACTCGCTCGGCGTACGGCTGTAGACGTCCCCCGTTTGAGGGGCATCCCCTTGTAGACCAGGAAGGGGCCTTTACTGAGATTGGGCCGAGCTCCTGTTCAGAGGTCTCTGGACAAGGAGGCTTACGAGGAGCTGGTTCGAGAGAGGCCGAGCCAGGAGAACTTGCTATGCCGCAAGGGTCTTTTAATTACCGAGGTAGTTATCTCGTTTCCCTGGCCTTCATTCTTGTAAATTTATACTTGATAAGTATCTGACGTCGATTTCCCTTGCAGCTCGCTTCTGTCATGGCTTATGAGAATGTCTTGGCCAAGAATATGGCCAAGCAATTGCATGAAGCCAAGGTCGCCCAGAAGAAGGGTGAGATCGAGAAGGCTTCGTTGGAGGAGCTGCTGAAGGCCAAGGATGCCGACCTGGAGGCTGCTCAAGCCAAGGTAGAGGCCGAGGTGAAGAGGGCCGAGGAGGCTCGTAACAGGCCCAAGAGGCCCGTGCTCAAGCCGAGGAACATCTCCGGCAGAAAGATGCCGAGCTGGCGGAAGAAAGAAGGCTCAAGGCTGAGGTCCAAGTGAGGGCCGAGGAAGCCGAAGCCAAATGCCGGGGTATGGAGGCCACCCTTCCTTCAAGGGAAGAGGAGGCGGTGATCCGTTTCAAGGAGAACCAGGCCTTTCAAGACGCGGTGGATGAGAAGACGGCCACCATGTTTGAGGATGGTTATCTTCATCTTGCTCGCCGTATCATGGCTGACCCCTCCACAGGTTTGGACGTGAACAAGATTGCTCAGCTGGTCAGCCAGGATTAGTATGACGAGGGAGCTAGGGCTCTACACCATCTTGTCACATTTTCTCAATATAACTTGGACATTATGGCTGGGGAAGATGCCCAAGTAGGCCGGGAAGCTTGGGTGCTTCCGTCTGTTGATCCTGGCAACCTTCAAGCCTTGGTGGAGGCCATTCAAGATGAGGGAATGGCGGTTGAGGCCGAGGAGGTAAATGCCGAGGAAGCTGGAGCACAAACTGATCAGACTATCCCTCCTCCCCCTGGGGCCGCCGCGGATGATTGGCTAGATAAGCCCTTCGAGGACACTCAGGCTTAGGAGTTTTTCCATTTTTTCTTTTATTGTAATAGCTAATATGGCTTTGAACTTTCTCTTTTGAAATATTAATGAACAAACCTTTTTGCTTTAATTCATGTTATTTTAATGAATTGCTTGAATGCTTGTTTATATGATATGCATAGGCACAAGGCTTGTAAGGAGGAAGTCGAGGAGGGTCCCTCGTCCCCGTTTATGAAGTAAGTTGTTAAGGCCGAGGTGAGGTCCATCGGCTTTGATTACACTTTAAGTCGTATAAGCCGAGGAGAGGCTCCTCAATTTTGACTGTTATGTGATTTCTTCTTTTTTGTCTCCTTATGCCGAGGAAGATGACTCGTGCACAGGTTTCAGACGTGATGCCTTTTAGTCGTTGGGACAAGATGTTTTCTTGTCTTGACGTGAGGCAAGTCAATGGGCCGAGGAGAGGTCCTCGGTCTTGACTGTGTAATCCTTATAATCCTTGAATCAAGGCGGACCCTTGCCAGGATGTAAGGTAAGCCAGTTGAGGAAGACCCTCGTGTTGGCTGTTAGGAACTTAGTCATTGAGTCAAGGCGGACCCTTGTTTAGACGTAAGTCATGTACTTTAAAGAGTCGGGGATAAGATCCTCGTCTTCTGGTGTTTGTGTCAGAGTTGATAGTTGCCTTGCATGTTGGAAGAAGTTGCTTTCATAAACTAGAACGCGATTACATCAACTGCAATCCTATCAAACTGGAAAGTAAAAACTTAAAATGGGAAACTTATCTATTAAAAAATGAACTAGACTAATGATAGTATTTTCGAAGATTATCAGAGTGCCATGGGTGCTTGAGATCCTTCCCATCCTTAGTCTTCAATCTGTAAGTCCCCTCTCAAATGACTTAAGTGATGATATAGGGACCTTCCCAATTTGGGGAGAGCTTGTTTTATTCTGCCTTCCGACCAGTTGCCTCAATTTTTCTAAGTACCCAATTGCCTACTTGGAATACTCTTCTGATGACTCTCTTGTCATGATATGCCTTGGTCCTTTGTTTGTAGTTTACCATCCTCATCTGTGCAGCTAGTCGTCTTTCATCCATCAGGTCTAGGTCTAGGTCTAGGAGCCTATTAACACTGTTGATTTGCTCATCGTAGTAGGAGTTTCTCACAGTTGGGATGGCCATTTCAGTTGGTGCCATAGCCTCAGAACCGAAGGTTAATCTGAATGGGATTTCCCCAGTTGGCCCCCGGGAGGTTGTGCGAACAACCCATAAGGCTAGGGGAAGTTCGTCCAACCATCTGCCCTCGCGTCCTTCAAGGTTCTTGGTAAGGGCTGTTAGGACTAGTTTATTGGCAGCTTCTACTTGAACGTTGCCTTGGGGTCTGCTAACTGATGACTTTGCGTGGCGGACTTCGACTCTCTCCAATTCTTTCGTAAATGCCATAGAAAATTGGAGTCCATGATCAGAAACAATTGTGTGGGGGAGGCCAAATCGACACCAAATGTAGTCGTGGACAAAGTTGATTGCGTTCTCTTCCGTTATCTTGGCTAATGCCTTTGCCTCTATCCACTTGGAGAAGTAATCAATAGCTACTATCACGTACTTGCAATTACCACGGGCGGGAGGGAAGAGTCTGATGATGTCGATCCCCCACATATCAAATGGCCACATTGGTATTACAAGTGTTTGCTCAACTGCCGATAGTCTAGGAATGTCGGAGAATCTTTGGCACTTGTCACATTTCCTAACATAGGCGTGCGCGTCCTCCCTCAGGTTTGGCCTATAGTAACCTAACGAGATGATCTTGTTAGCTAAGGTTATGGCCACCGGGTGTCCGCCGCAAACACCTTCATGTACTTCTGCCAGGAGATTCTCAATTTCCTTGGGATAGACACACCTTAGCAGGGGCTTAGTGAAAGATCTTCGATAGAGGATTCCATTCATAACTGTGAACCGTGGAGACCTCTTCTTGTTAAGTTTGGCTTGTGCTTCATCTTCTGGAAGTTGGCCCTTCTCGATGTAGTCCATGTAGTCATCGATCTAACATCTCTCCTCTTCATCCAAGAGCATGATTTGTAATCTTTCATACGCAGGTTCCTCTGCATAAACTACGTATGGGTTGGTCTAAGACTTAGACACATCCATGGTTGCTAGTTTAAACAGAACGTCATCAATTTGGTTGTTTTCCCTGCCAATTTGTTTGAGTTTAAAGAATTCCATCTTCTTCATCATATTTAGGACCAGATCTCTATATTTGGTAAGGGTGGGGTCTTGGGTGTTATACTCTCCCTTTACTTGTTTAACCAACCAGTTGGGAGTCACATAATGCCGCCACCTTGGTTGCTCCGTAGAAGGAAGCCAACTCGATACCAAATATTAGAGCTTCATATTCGGCTTGATTGTTACAGGCAGGGAACTTGAATCGGATGATATCTTGCATGGTGTACTCTCCTTCCGGGCTTGCTAGTACAACTCCAGCTCCGCTTCTTTCCTTTGTAGCCGATCCGTCTGTGTACAAGATCCAACAGTTGGATAGGAGTTCAATGGGAGACTCTTCTTCTTCCGCGGTATTTTGCTTACGGGAAGTGGGGAGGTGCTTACCCATAAAGGCAGTCTCAACCATGAAGTCAACCAAAGGCTGTGCCAGGAGGGTCTTCCTTGGTTGGTATGTGATATCAAACTCAGTAAGAGCGATTGACCAATTTAGGAGACGTCCAGAGCCGTCCAACTTATGTAGGATTTTCTTCAATGGTTCATTGGTGTAAACAGTGATAGGATGCGCAGAAAAGTAGGCACGTAGTTTCCTTGAGGCAATAACTAGGGCGTACGCTATCTTTTCCATGTTGAAGTATCTGCTTTTCATGTCAGATAATGCCTTGGAAACATAGTAGACAGGCTTCTGCGTTCCTTCTTCATTTCGAACTAGAATAGCCGCGACTGCGTGATCAGTGGCGGTTAGGAATACATACAACATCTCATCAGTAATCAGACAACTAAGCAAGGGAGGGGAACCCAAGTACTCCTTCAACCGGAGGAAGGCTTCGGAGCATTCGGGAGTCCAGGAGAAGCTCTTGGTACCCTTTAAGACCTTGAAGAAAGGCAGCGATTTTTCGGTGGATTTGGCTATGAATCTTCCTAGTGCCGTTATTCTTCCATTCAATCTTTGAACCTCCTTGATGTTGGTAGGCTCTTTCATGTCAATTAGTGCCTTGATTTTCTCGGGGTTTGCCTCAATTCCCCTCTGCGATACCATGAAGCCCAAGAATTTTCTAGCTGTCACCCCAAATACACACTTACTTGGGTTTAACTTCATGTTGTTGGCTCGGAGGTTGCTTATTGTCTCTTCCAAGTCTGGGGTGTGACTGCCCTCCTTGGTCTTAATGACCATATCATAGATGTAGGCCTCCATGTTCCGGCCTATTTGTGCGCCAAATACTTGATTTACCATCCGTTGGTACATGGCACCCGCATTTTTGAGCCCAAAGGGCATCATAACATAGCAATAATTTCCCCCAGGTGTTTGGAAGGCCGTTTTCTCGATATCCTCTTCCACCAATTTTGATCTGATGATAGCCTGAATAGGCATCTAGGAAACTGAGCGTACGGTGTCCAGCAATGGAGTCAACTAGCTTGTCAATTCTGGAAAGAGGATAACTGTCTTTAGGGCAGGCTTTGTTAAGATCGGTGAAATCGATGCACATTCACCACTTCCCATTTTGCTTCTTCACCATTACCACATTGGCCTGCCAAATGGGGTACTTGACTTCATGAATAATTCCGGCGCTCAGTAACTTTTGCACCTCTTCCTTAATAGCTTCCTCCTTGTCCCTTGCAAAATTTCTCCTTGTCTGGGAGATAGTCTTCGCCAATGGATCAACATCCAAGTGGTGGAGTGCTACTTCCTCATTGATCCCTCTCATATCTTCGACTCTCCAAGCAAAGACGTGGAGACTATTTTTCAAGAGGGAGATGATCTCTTCCTTTTCTTCTGGAGATAACTGACCCCCGAGTTTGATTTTTTGTTCAAGATAGTCAGGGTTGATGACTACCTCTTCCAGCTCGTCCACAGGCTCCATTTCTGGACCATCTCAAAATTCCAGGGACACGATGATAATTTCTCTAATTCTCCTTGCCTCATTGTTATTCACATTGAGGCCTTCTTCCTCCATTAGTTCATCAAAGTCGAACGAATCGACCTTCCTCATGTCATGGTTGGACCCCGAGTTCTGGCCGTTGACGAGAATGGGATCTTGCTCAGAGACGGGTGGAACTATGCCCTGGTCAACTGCAAATTCTAGGACCATAGGCTCTTCATCTAGGACCTCGCGGATATAGCTCACCTGGAACTGGTATGGGTGGTTTTTAGAGAATTAGAGATTTTGATATTGTCCTCCGGGGTGACTATCTCCACACTTTTTGATTTTTTCTGACTCTTCACGACATGTTCCAAGAAGTCCTTGGCGGTCGCCCTCACGCATCCAATTCCAGAACGAGTAGGAAATTTGACTCGTTGGTGAGGAAGGGAGGCGACCAACCCAAGTTTCGATTGACTTGGAATGCCCAATATTGCATGATAGTCGCTCATTAGATTCATGACTACGAAGGTCACGGTAGCCGTGGATCGGAAGGGATGTTCGCCAATTTCCAGTTCCAGCTCAACAGTTCCCTTGGCTCCAACTTTGTGGTTGGTGAAGCCTTCCAGCCTTCCGTGATAAGGCTCCAGTGAGGTATCTTTCAGTCCCATCTGTTAGAAGGCAGAGTAGTACAGAATGTCACGGGAGGCTCCCGTGTCAACAAGCAATCTTTCTGATTCCACATTGTCAATTCGACCCTTTATCACCAAGGGTTATTCATGGGCAGCACAACTCCTAGCCAATTCATTAGGAGAAAAGCTAATCACCTCTTCCGCTTTATGAACCCAAGCAGGGACATGGTACACTTTGCTTAGTTCATGGATTTGGTTCCTTAGCTGTCTAGTAGAGACGGTCTCTTCTCGGATCACATGCAGCTTGGCCCTAGGAGGCCTTTGTTCTCCATCCTCGCTCTTATCATCATCTTTGCTTTCCTCTTCCTTCCGCTTACGCTTGCCATCTTTTTTCATGACATAGCGGTCTAGCTTTCCCTCGTCAACCCATTGTTGGATCATTTTCTTGACGGCCCAGCAGCCTTCAGTATTGTGACCATGGTCCTTGTGGAAATCACATAATTTGGAAGTGTCACGAGGGAATTTTGGTTTGTTGCTCAATGGACGGGGTGGTGGAAGATTGACTAGCTGCATGATCTCTGTGATGGGTTTGGTAAGAGGGGTGAATACTTCGGGTTTCTCAGTGCTTCTTGTTCTATTCTTTCCCTTGGACCCTTTACTATTTTCATTGTCATGGTGGCGATTTCCAGCTGCCTCTGGTTCCGCCTTGTCAGATCCCCTTTTCTTTCTTTTATCTTCAGCCATTGCGATGGCGTAAGCTACTTGGTACAATTCAGACTTGGACTTAGGTTCTCGGGCAGAGAGTTCATAGATGAGGGGACCAGATTTCAATTCGGAGTAAAAACAAACAATGACCTCCCTGTCAGTGAGGCTTTCTTCCACTTGGTCTGCCATTTTGCGAAATCGGTTGTAATAATTGAGGGTGGTTTCCCCCTTCCCTTGCTCAATATTGACAAGGTCGGTCAATCTCATCTTTCCCCTTCCAGCTGTGGCAAAGTGGTTTAAAAACATTCTCCCTATGCCTCTCCAGCTATCGATGCAACCTTTTTCAGCTCACGGAACCAGGTCAGGGCTGTTCCGGAGAAGGTGCTCGCGAAAGCTTTATAGAGCATGTCATCAGCTATAGTGAGGAGGTTCATGGTTTGCTCAAAACTTTGCACATGGTCTTTCGCATCGGTGGTTCCATTGTACTTTTCAAAGTTCGGGACCTTAAAGTGAGGATTTGGTGGTGCAGTAGTTATCCTCTGGGAGAACGGGCGAGTTGACCAGTTGAAGTCATCATCATCAACCTTTTTTCCCATCTCTATGTCATCGAGTCTTTGTTTCAGGAGTTCCCATCATCTGGTTTCCTCTCCCTTATCGTTGCTAGAGTGGGTGCTGCGCTGGGAGCTACGGGTCGATTTATCCTTGGGGTGACCATTCACCTTACTGTGCTCCACGTCATTTCGGTGGCTGTCACGTCATTTAGATGGTGCTTTATCACATCTTGGCTCTAACTCTTGGCCACCAAGTATCATTCTGTATGGCTCGGGAGTCCTCCGCTGTACGAATTCACGGGGACGAGGTCGGGGAGAGTCTCTCCGAGGACGAGGAGAATCATGGCGAGGTCGACGAGGTCGAGGTGATCCCGGATGACGAGGTGCCATGACGAGGAGGGGAAAGCCGTTTGAACAAGCTGAGCCTCGTCCTTAAATCCCTTGAATTCACTTCTTGTTCCTTGGAACTCAACTGGCTTCTCAGGTCAACCACCTGGTCTTTCTTCTGATTGGGATGCCGAGGACGAGGAGTATCTCGGAGGGCCTGCTTAGGTGGTATAGCAGGATCAAGGGGAGGACCTTGTCGCTCACCCTTTTCCCTTCCACGAGAGTTTTCCGTCGAAGGCAGCATGAATTCAGCCATAGAATTATCTGGGTCCAATTGCAAGAAAGTAGCTTGTGTCTCGTAAATCCTTTGCAATGTTTCCATTTGCCTATGCAGCAGGGTATGTCGCTCAATGGGTTGGGAACTTTCAGCTTGGCCGACGGCAATAGCCTTCGTCATTTTCCTCCCAACTGTCTTCCCTCGAGGACGAGTTGGACGAGGAAGGTTAGCACCTGCTCCCTCGGCATTTGGCTGCCCCATGGAATGAAGAGTCATGGGGAGGGGAGGTGGTCCTTTAGGTTGAGGTGGAGGAGGAGGAGGCAGCTCGGCATTGGGGTTGACCCCGTTCACTTGAGTCTGCTCCTCGGCAGTAACACTTGTGAATTGTCCGTCCTCCATTGCGAATCAGTGATTGTGGATAGCAATCTGTTGAACAGCGGTTTTTTCAACATAACAGAATTTCCATCCGAAATTTGGGACAGATTCTGAACGCTAAAACCAAATTGCAATTGCGACTTTAATACCAAGAAAATTTCCAGCCAAACACGGTTGCTTCAGACGGAAATTTGCAGATTCAGGCCAAATTTTGCAGAATCCGGTGAATTCAAGATCAGAGCCAAACGAAACAGATTTTTCCAATAATCAAGAACAATTTCGGCAAGAATTATGGCTTGAGGCAAACTTTTTCCAGGCCAAACAAAGGGTGTTTGAATCGATTTCCCGGCAATGGAACCAATTGATGATGCCAAAATCGTCAAATCAGCCCAAATCCAAGCGATCGTCTGCTCCGGAGATTGCCCGGAGATTGCTAGGCCTGAAAATAAGACAAAACACGTAAACTAAGCCAGGGCTTGACCGGCGAAGGCCCTCCGGCGTGAGAGTAAGTCACGGTTTTGTGGTGAGAAACTAAATTGACAGAGTTTTTGTATGTAAAAAGTAATGTACCAAATATTGTGCTATATGACTTGTATTTATAGGGATGGATTGATAGAATCCATGTTGAATTGACTTGTAAAGAGATAAGATATGATCCTCAATTGATTATATCTGTTAAGGAGTCATTGTTTGACTTGAATTGATATAGATGGTTACAATCCTGATGGGATAATAACTGTTGAATCCTTGTTTGAATAGAATTGTTCAATCTGCTAGCCGGAAAGCCGAGGAATGTAAATGTTTCATCTCGGCATTTATATGTAAGCCGAGATGCATGATTTAACTTCCTCGTCCATGGATGGTCTGAAGGCATGTGAATATGCCGAGAAGCCTGATTCTGTTTCCTCGTCATATGAAGATATGCCGAGGTAAGAACTTTTCTCTCCTCGTCGTTGATGACGATGTAGGAGACCGAGGAATCCCATGGTTGCTTCTTATGACTTATATGTGGATTATGTTTATAGCCCAATCCATTAGGGCTTGACCCGGCCAAACCCGTGTTCGTATCTCGGTTTATACTGTTCATATTGTTATTTATATGAAGCCTTCTCTTTTTCATTTTTTCCAATCTAAAATTCAAATTTTCTAGACACGTGATTTAAAGATTAATTTTTAAATAGAGAACATAATATACCATCAAATGTTCTAAGAGATTGATTAATGATTATCCCTTTCTAAGTTCATTAGGTCATGATAAATGGCACCAAGGGTTCAAAATATCAATCCATATTTTTAAACAAAGTAAACACATTATTGTTTAAAGAAGATCTATTAAAACTAATTCCGTCGGGTAATCCTTAGAAAATTAAAATTAACGAAATATAACATTGCCAACATCCAGAAAATATAAAAGGTGTAAGGATTTATTCAAAGTCATTTATAGTAAAACAATATATGTTGTGCATAAAAATAGCAAGTTATGCTCAATCTCATAATTTCGATAAGTTATTTGACGAAAAAAATATTTTGGTTTAATGAACCTTTCAACAATTATTATTGTATTTAAATTTTACAAAAATATATCATTAGGTTTTTAGAACACTTGGACTTAAATCGATGGTTTACATATTGTTGGACCTAATTCTATCAATTTAGGTTCATGACATAAATGTTAAGATTAATGTGGTGAAAAAGATAAGATCAAACTGAATGCTTTACGAAGGGATATATCACACATTTAATTAGTTGCATAAAATGTTACAAGGATGCTTTTTGTATTCGGATGAAGTCTATGAAAGGTTCCACTAACGAACCCCAAATGGTTCAAACCCCACTCCTATTTAATTATGTAGAGCAAAGTAACGTAAAATCTAGGGAGAAACGCGTTTCTCCATAAGTTATGGAGAAACGGGTTACGGGTATCCAGAACCTTTTGAAAGGATATCCAGAAAATTTTTGTATTGGCCATGACTTTGTCCCATGGTTACTTCTGGATATCAGTCTAAAACACTACAAGAAACAGGCTTATTTACGGCGGTTAAAATCCGCCGTAAATAATACGCGCCCCGCCGTATATAGTATTTACGGCGGACTAGCCGCCGTAAATAGATCCCCGTATAAATTATCGCCGTATATACTATATACGGCGGGGGAACCGCCGTATATACTATATACGGCGGATATACCACCGCCGTATATAAATGGAATACATACGTATAAAATGGCGTATTTGAGTGATCTTTATACGGCGGAATATGTAACCGCCGTAAATAAGAGACGAGTCGTCCGCTCCGTGACGAGTCGTCCCAGTTGCACCCCCACCAGGTTCCCTCGTCCAAACGAGTCGTCCATGGGACTTTTATACGGCGGTCACTATATCCGCCGTAAATAACTAAATAGGGACGACTCGTCCAACATGGCACGAGTCGTCCCATTTACACCCCTTCTCGGTTCCCTCGTCCCCCTTTGGGCACGAGTCGTCCCTGAGTTTATACGGCGGATTTGGTCACCGCCGTAAATAATCCTATTTTTTTTTTTTCCCAGACTTTGTATAATTCATTTTCCCCAAAAATACGTTCACAAAAACCAAATTAAACACTCGTACACACACAATATAACAAAAAATACACAAATGCAATCAATATTTACAATCTACATATTAACACAATTAATGTTGAATGTATCCATACATAATAACCATTATACAAAAAGTTGTTAGTTGTTGAATGTATCCAAAATATACAATGTCTAAAATCCACGAACACCTATTCATTACCGTCATTTCCACGTCGTTCCATCCAACAACGTTTCAAGTCATCAATTTGTTGTTGTAACTTAAGGCGTTCCTCATCAAGTTGTTGTTGTAACTGCTCCTGAAGTCGTTGGCGTTCCTCCTCATTTTTCGGCGTTCCTCCTCAAGTTGCCTTTCCATATCTCGCTCGACCCCCGCCACCGCCTCCATTACAGCTGTCTGAGAAGGTTGGGATTTACCAAACACCTTCGTTTTGTTCGAGACCGCCTCCCATACATCGAACTCTCCCATGGTCATCGAGCCAAACATACCAACAAAAACATCTTCACGCGCCGCGAGAGTCCTCGCGGCTCCTCAACTGCATCATTAAGCGTTTCTTTGTAACAAAAACAACATGTTCAATATAAATGTTTTAACTTTAATTAATATTATGAAAATGAAGTTAGAAATGAAAAAAATATTCTATAGAATAACAAAGCTGAAACGAGAAAAGGTTGAAACTTTAACTTACAATCATTTGAGTGGTGGCTTGATCTGCGGGTGTTTTGCCCGTGCGCGTATGTATGAAAACGCTTACGCGATCAGTTGGTAATCCCTTGTCGCCTCTCTACAATTTATAATAGAATCATTTGACAAAAAAAAAAAAATATTTATATACGATACAAAAAGAAACATTAATTGAATTGACAAGCGAGAGCTAAATTGAACGATGACAAACCTCTTTGATGACTTTGGGATGGGACGTTTTTCCGGTCCTATTCGAGCACGATTGTTTTTCTCGATTCAATTTATTTGTTTCGATATTTCTGGAAAAAAAAAAGATAATATTAGTATTAATTTGACTACTTATATAAGACATTCACGATAATAGATTGAGATTAATTTGAAATATACCCGAGCCTTGGGCGTACCCCACATCGCAACAAGTGCGGCCCGTTGATCCGCAACGCACCCACGGGGTGGGTGAGCCAATGCGTCTTCGTCGGATTGAAACATCTTATAATGCTTTGTTTCAACCGAGTAATAATATTCATAAGCGAGTCAATATTCATAACAAAGTCATAACCGAGTAATATTCATAACTATATAATACTTATTATATGCTTGTCTCACATTGTATTTCCCAGTCACGCCACGCTTTAGCGAGAAAGAGCCATAACGGAAAATACTCCGGAGGAGCATTTGTATTTTCCTATATACACAATTCAACAAAGAAAAAAAAATCAATTGTTAGAGAAGCATAAGACTTTTGACTACGTACTAGAGATATATGTAAGAAATATGGATTACAACTTACCAGAACGTCATTCCATACGTTATTTATGCACTCGTGATTCATCTGAGACCACTCATTAGTTAATGGGAAATGTTCCCCATTTTTAGCAAAAATTCCTATCTGAGTAGCTAATTTTGCCATTTCCCCACCAACTGGTTGACCATAATTATTCCATATTATGATCAATCTCTCCTTACCCCATTTGGCGGTTGGTTTTGCCAACCCTCTTCCTTTAGGGTTAGAGCCCTGACCTGGTAATAAATTTTTCCTTGGAGGCATATCTGTCATATGACAATTCAATTATAGCACAAGAATTGGATAAACCAAGTAAAGGACCCAAAAAAACAATCTTATAATATATGTATAAGACCTATAAATTTATTATAGGTCTTATGTATCATGTATAAGACCATATATTGGTCTTATAAATGGCCTTATAGAATAACAATGCTTCCAATATACAATTGTAATACTACAAGGTAGATATAGAAATATGAACATTGACAAAACAGCAACAACAACAAAACAGCAGCAACAACAACAACAAAACAGCAGCAACAACAACAACAAAACAGCAGCAGCAACAACTTTTCTTTTTTTTTTCATTTTTTTTAAAGAAAAATGATACCGGTACGTGGGATTGTTAGACCACAATTTATCCCAAGCCCCGGGTTAGGGAGCGATACAGGAAGGTTAATGGTTTCCACCTATATACCAAGTATCGTTTTCATTAAAAGTATAAAGTATAAAATCAACTACTCATTCTACTTGTAAGTAAAAAATACTTGTCAAAGTAGTTGTTATTTTTAACTATGGACTTAGAAAAAGAATTTGTACAAGAATTAATGCACAGTTTCAAAAAAAGTGACAAAATGAGACTCAAAACACTAAGCACACGATCAAACCTTAACATATGCCGTTTAGGGAAAGAACTCAACACACAACTCATTTAGAAAGGACTCGAGCACAACACAGATTAATTGAAATAAGTTGGTCATCAAAGCGAAAAATGTTGCCCCTCCTGCATAAACAACCCTAATTCTAATAAGTGACACTAAATTCCCCAAAAGTAAAAACCTAAATCATGAAAATCATAACAACCGTAGTCAAATCCAACACATACAACAAGAGCCCCAAAATCCAACTAAATCTCGGAAGAGAACCCTACATTACCCCAAACACGTAAAATTGGACAACCAAAACCGACACTTTCATCAAATTGAGGCGCACCAACCACTCATGACTTGCCAAACAACCCACCACAACAAATCAAAGATCAATTTTACACATTTTCCGTCAAACCCATTTCAATCCGCAAATCGGTAGGAAAAAAAAAAAAAACAATTTTTAGTGAACCCACTTCACTCAAAACCCCCACAAAGTAAAATCGGTGGTCAAACCCTTCAATCCACATAAAAAATAAAATTCAACAAAAACACGGCATAATTTCATCAAATATTATAAACCCACAAGTCAAAGTCCGAAACAAAAACAACCCCCAAGAAGAACAAAACACAACAAGCACCCTTTCACCAATTCAACACTACCCAAAATGCAAATTCACAAACCTCAAATTTGGAGAGGGAGCGGCGATCTGGGTGCGCTCGGGAGTATCCATTGCAACAGCACTTCTCCCACAAAACCCAATCTCACTTTCTCTCTCCAAATCCTCTCCCTCTTCGCCCATAGTGCCTCACACTCCTCCGCCCCTTTTCTCACTCTTACTCACACACAAATGACAGAGAATTTGGTCCATAACCCAATATATAAGACCAATTGCAATCTCATATTTCTATGTTACAAAATTCGAGACTCAATAGGTGCTATTAGATTATTATAAATTACCGTAAAGTATAAAATAGAAGGCCCTTAATGGCAAGCTGCAAGGTACAAAACCCTATGGACAAATTTATACTACAATTACACATAAAATTAATAATGCACTAAGAAAATCACAAAATATGTTAACTAGGTCAAAACAAGCTTCAACAAAAGAACATGACATTACGGGGGAGAGGGGCTCCCCGGAGTTATGGACACATTTGTTATATGTCACATTTAACAAATACCATAAACCATGACATTACACTAACATTTCCAACGAATCAACCAAAAACAAAAAATTGGTGGGGGAAGCGGGGCGGGGGAACAACAAACATGACATTACGGGGCTCGCGGGTTGTGGACACATTTGTTATATGTCACATTTAACAAAAAACAAATACCAAATCGGTGGGGAAGCGGGCGGGGGAACAACAACAACAACCACAAGGAGCAACAACAACAACACTATAGGGCAAGCCTTGCTTGATACGAAAAAAGTATAAAATAGTACGGGTGGGGCTCCGCGAGTACCAAATCGGTGGGGAAGCGAGGCGGGGACATCCCAAAGTAAAAGGAGTACCTGGACAAGCTAGCGGATGACGGAGGTAGAAAGTAAGCCGTCGCATGACAAGATCCTGTAGGAAATAAGAGTTTGATCAAAAGAAGCGTAACAAATACATATTACAATTAACAATATTAATATTCAATCCAACCATACAAAATAACAAGTTTGATTGAAATATGAAACATAAGTAATAACATTGTCTTAGTAATAGTAAGCAAATAAGATCTAAACAAATACATATTACAATTAACAATATTAATATTCAACCATACAAAATAACAAGTTTGATTGAAACATGAAACATTAATAATAACATCACAATAATAACATCATGATGAGAGCCGGAGGTTTGTCCACGATAGTAGGTCGACGGGAAGAACGCCTGCGTGCACGAGCAAAGGGCTCTCGAATGCATCATAGTCAAATAATCCTCTCAAAGCGGCTCGCTAACTCCGGGCTCTGTCTCGCATCGCCCAAGCCTCCATTTGCGTATACAGGGCTCCCAAAATGGCGGTTTCATCTTCCAACCCCTCAAACCGATCTTGCACCTCCCCATCTAGCATCCTCTAAAGTCACGTCGACTCTGTTCCCGAGCGATAACCTCCCCCCATCTAGCATCCTCCAAAGCATGTCGGCTCTGCTCCCGAGCGATCCTTGATCGCTCCTGCTCCTCCAAAAATGCCCTCATGGTATCCCACTGATCAAAAGAACCCTGCTGGCTCTGGTTCTCCCTCTCCTCCACGACCACCCTGTCTCTCCCGATCCTCCTCTTCCTGCTCCTCATCATCCTCCTCATCAACGGGATCCATTTGATCATCAACACCGGGCATACGCCAATGCCTGGCTTGTTCACCACTCGGAAACGTGGCCCCTACCCTGCAACGGACCGTCCTCCTGGGAGTACCATATTCAAATAATAAAGACACATTTGTATGCATGCGCCCTCCGGTCCCTCACAAACTTGTCATACCGCACTAGCCGGTCTGAGAATAAAAACTTCGTGCCCCCATCAATCTCATCGCCTCGGGTTTTGGTTCACCCACACAAGCTTCAGCAATCAATGTGATCATCCCCCCTATTGATATGTTTCCCTTTTTGGTAAGGGCAAATGCCTCACATCTCCGAACAAAAATATCAACCCAATCAGGAATCACTGAAAACTCCTCAACCCTGTTCGCAAAAGGTGTACCATAGCCACATTCAATTGAGCGGGCGCTCCGTTTGCCAACCAAGACATAGATAGACCTCTCGTAAAATAATTTCCAAGCCGGGTGAGAAAGAGAGGAAGCCCTAAGGTATTTTTTTTTGCGGCAATCCTGTGAGCTCCGAAAAGAAAAACAAGTCCCCCCATCAGACTCGACCCAGTTTCCTCTCGGCTGATCAACCCCAAAGATTTGCCTCAACTCATCATAATCCACTCGATAGGCTTCATCATTCATATGAAACCGAATAGTATTTTCTTGTGACCCCTGGCCTACCTCCAAAGTTGAAAGGAACTCAAGTGAATATCTCAAATACGTAGATGGAGTCTTCCCCAGAAATTACCTAACCCGGAAACTGCGTCATCAATTCTGTTACTAACGTCTCTAAACCCAAATCACTCAACACCGGCAAATGAAGGAAAGTGGTGACTTGAAATTTCCTACCCTCCAAATTCCGCCATTTTTTCTTTTGAGCGGCGGTCAATTGGGTCAATCCCATATACGGATCATTTGGGACTACGGGCGGCGGGTTTTGTCTACCCCTCTTGTTGCTACCCTCTCTCTCCTTAGGAGGCATATTTTCAACACAAAAACCACCTATACATAAGACGGAGAGACACAAATTTTAGTAATAACATTGTCTTAGTAAATAGTAAGCAAATAAGACCTAAACAAATACATATTATATAGAAGTAACAATATTAATATTCAACCATACAAAAATAAGAAGTTTGATTGAAACATGAAACTTAAGTAATAACATTGTCTTAGTAAATAGTAAGCAAATAAGATCTAAACAAATACTACTCAAACTAATCATCATCATTATCGGCCATATCAACATCATCATTATCGGCCATATCAACATCTAGGTCATTGATATTAGTAGTTTCAATCTCGACCCCATCAACTCCCTCTCGCACCCACGATGCTTCTTCGTTAGCAACATTTTCATCCAGATTTTGTGAGCAAAATGGTACCAATTGTGGAATCGAATTTGCAACTTGTTTATCATCATTTGAATATATGTCAAAACTATCTCTTGGTGTAATCCTCATCACAACTTTCCAATCACTTTCTATAGGATCTTTAACATACCAAACTTGCTCGGCTTGAGATGCTAATATGAATGGTTCATCACCAACTCGATTATCCTTATACAACTTGTGATTGAAGTTTACAAGAGTAAATTTTTGCTCATCTTCCATCTTGCTCGTCCGGTTATCAACCCAATCACATTTAAACAATACAAATCTTATTGAGTTGCTATAACGAATTTCAAGGATCTCAATCAACTCCCGTAGAAGTTAACATCCCCTACAATGGGATTATTATCCTTTCGGCTTGCAAAACTTGTCACACTTGCATTCGGCATGACTCCACTATTTTGAGTTTTCCTTCGTCTATCGACATCCTTCACTCGAAATCGAAAACCATTTATTATGTAAGACTTATACCGCCTCGCATCCATATGAGGACCCAATGCAAGACTCGCAATTCTTTCGGGCACTACATCTTTCGTCGTGCATACCTTTTATAAAAAACAAAATTTAATAAGAAAATATTTAAAACGATAAATTGAAACTATTATATGAAGGTGGTTTCATACTTACATAATCCTTAAACCGGCTAACAAACTTATCATTATGTTCTTTCTCTATAAGATGTCGTTGATTACGAGGTAATGTCTCCCTCAAATGTACACGATGCATTCTCGAGCGGTCGAAAATATGAATTAAGTATTAATTTGAAATATAAAAGATATAAGGAATGTAAGCCTCATGTAAGGAATCACTTACTCTAGGTATTGTTCAACATCTTCGCATTGAAAAGCACATATCTATGCGCTTGTACTCGTGTGATGTAATCAAGGATAATTACCTCTTCTTTTCCTACAAAGCGGCCTAACTCATCACCTTCATCATCATTTCTTCTAGGACGATTGGACTTTGTCTCAATGTCATCCAAATATTGCGTACAAAAAGTCATGCATTCTTCAGCCACAATTGCCTTAGCTATGGAGGCCTCGGGATGGGCTCGATTTCGAACATATAATTTTAATGTAAGTAGAAACCTACAAAAACATTTACTCATGCTAAAGCGGATGTAAAAAAGAATTTAACTTTTTTCAAAGTAAATTTAATATGGATGTACCTCTCTACCGGATACATCCAACGAAATTGTATTGGGCACGCTAGCAAGGCCTCCTCGGCTAAATGCACCGGCAAGTGCTCCATAACATCAAAGAAAGCCGTGGGAATATTTTCTCGAGAGCACATAGTGTGACGGCCATCCGATCTTGTATCTTTTCGAGATCGGCAAGTGTATTCACCTTTGAGGATAATTGCCTAAAGAAATTTGCCAACTCAATGATGGCTTTTACAACGTAAGTAGGCAACACTTTTCGAACGGCTAAAGGGAGTAGTTGTTGTAGCAAAATATGACTATCATGGCTCTTAATACCCCAAATAGCTATTTCCTCTAGATGTACACAACGAGATATGTTTGACGAGTAGCCATCTGGGACTTTGACTCCCTTTAGAACTTTCAAGAATGTATCTTTATGCTTCTTACTCATTGTAAACCGAGCCGGAGGCATAATATCTTTGCCGGATGGAAGCTTTTGTAGATGCAATGGTTTCCGAATGTTCATCACTTTTAGGTCTTTTCTTGCTTTATCATTATCTTTTGATTTCCCCTTGATTACCTAGCAGAGTATGTAGCACATTATCACACACATTTTTTCAATGTGCATAACATCAAGATTATGACGAACATGATTATTTGCCCAATAAGGCAACTCAAAAGAAGATACTCCTCTTTTTCCAATTGTGACACAACTTAGGAACCTTTCTTTTCTCCAACTTGGCTTGTTGCTTCTCACCCTCTTCTCTTTTCCTCTTTTTAATAACATCTTCTATTTTATACTCTGTTTCCATATTTTCAACTTGTTTAAGCAATTTTGTTCCAAACAATAACTTGGGCTTATCTCTCACTTCATGAGTACCATCAAAAGAGCCTTTATCCTTACGAAAAGCATGACTCCTAGGCAAGAAGCGTCGATGACCAATATAACAATACTTGCCACCATGATTCAACCATCGTGCTTGAGGTCTCACATTGCAACAAGGGCAAGCATATTCACCTTTAGTGCTCCATCCAGACAACATTCCATATGCGGGAAAGTCATTTATTGTCCACAATAGTGAAGCTCGTAAAGTAAACAACTCGTTCCTTGATGCATCATAAGTTGATATACCATCTTCCCACAATTCCTTCAACTCATCAATTAACGGTTGGAGATACACATCTATCTTGTTGCCCGGCCCTTTTGGGCCTTGAGTAAGCACCGACAAGAAGAAATATGGCTGTTTCATGCATAACCAAGGTGGAAGATTGTATGGCATAAGCACAACCGGCCAAGTACTGTGAGATATAGTCATTGTTCCGAAAGGATTAAATCCGTCGAGATGCTAATCCCAATCTAACATTTCGAATTTCACTTGAAAATAATGGATAACGTTCATCGAATTTCTTCCACGCACGAGAGTCTGCGGGATGCCTCGGCACACCATCGTCTATTCTTTTCTCGGCATGCCATCTCATGAGTGTCGCGGTCTTAGATGACCAATACAACCTTTGCAACCTTGGCTTTAAGGGAAAATACCATACTTTCTTCATCGCTACCTGCTTGGGAAGTTTATTCTTGCCACTTGTTTCCGCACCTTCACCGCTACCCCCTTCTTCTTGTTGCTTATATCTAGAGGCTCCACAAATTTCACATTTAGTAAGTTTTTCAGTTTCATTTCGAAACAACATACAATGATTAATGCACGCGTCCCACGTTTTATAACTAAAACCCAAATCCATGATCATCTTGTACGCCTCACGATAGGAACTTGGCACTTTCGGCTGGCGAGGCAATGCCCTAATGAAAATTTTTAATAAAGAAGTAAATCCCTTATCGGTCACTCGATAATTAGCCTTCCGGTGCATAAGTTCTACAATAAATGAGAGTACGTAAACTTATCACACCCTTCCCCCAAGGCTTGATCAGCATCTCTCAAAAGTCTAAGAAACTTTGCGGTGGATGCATCGATTGTACGATTTCTTCAATTCTGGCTGGTTACTATCCGGCATACCCATCCCTTCATGTACCATTCGCCTCATACAATCTTGCACGCCCAATTCAATTTCAATGCCATCTTCAGTTGTCCTATCATTATTATCATTCTTACGCGCCGAAATGTACCCTTCCCCGTGCCTAATCCAATTCTTGTAATCTTTTTGAAATCCCACTGCAATACAATGTGATCTCACGGTTGCACGGTCTTCTTGGTAACGATTTGCGCATTTTTTACAAGGACAATATATTTCTTTAACACCAACAGACTTTTTTGAGAATGCAAAATCGAGAAAGTTGTCAACCCCAGACAAATACTCATTTGAAATTCGATTATCCAAATCAATCCAACTTTTGTCCATATATGACTTGACTTGATATTTTTAACGTTAAAATACAACCTATATATAAGACCGAGAGACACAAAGTTTAGAATAAAAATAAACTCATAAACAAACATAGTCTAAATATGTACAACTTTTGGCTCGATATAGATAATATACATTGTTGGAGCCTAGCCTATTAGTCGAACTTGGGCCCATGATATAGTATAACCCTATGACAACATTCATTCGTTCTCTCTCACAAGCCCCCCCCCCCTAATTGAGAAGCTAATTTAAGGAACTAGGTTGATGTGCAAAAGAATATGCACATGCAACAAAAAGATTTGAAACTATTTTTAGGAACTAGGTTGAAGTGCGCAACATAATTTTTGAAGTGCGCAACACCAACATATGGACTAATAGATTGAGATTACGGGCACACTAGAGTTAAGGGAATTTACAAGGTTTGCCTTCAAACAAGAAGTCCACGACTAGGTATTGTCTATTTGTTGGAGGCAACTTAGTATCTTAGTAAAGCAAGAAGGAATCATTGGTATCAAGATTCATGATCATGTACTAAGGCAAGAAGGAATCATTGGTATCAATATTATTTACATTTACATTACAAAATACTATAAACCAAAAGACTTAGGAATGTGGCTCTTTCTCTTGTCTCTTCTCTAAAAAATAAACCTAACTTTCTCATTGACATTGAAAATATTGCTACTCAAATTCTCCATTCTTGGAAGGATAAAAAACAAGTCACATTCTCTCAAGAAGCTAGAAAGGTACTACCTTCATCCCGAAATGAATCTCCAAAAAAATACAAATTCAATAGCAATTTTTTTTTTTTTGACATTCATTAGGATGGAGGGAGTAAGTAATTAATGCCATAATAAATCAAAAGTGATTTTTAAATATAATTTTATTTATTTATGATTTATTTATTTTTGGTCACGGTTACATTCAATGTAATTGTGAAGCAAGTTCTAGGGTTAACGGTGATGAGCCGGAGACTACGAAATTCTTCAAGATTTTCTTACTTTCATGAGAGGCTTAATCTCATTTCCACTATATATTCCAGGGACTCCTTATGCAAAAGCAGTTCAAGTATATATATAATTTTCTAGGCACGATAATACAATAACATCAAGCAAAATAATTCAGAATCAAAAGGCAAAGTAAAAATACACCACAAAAATTACTAGATTTCTAGCATCACAATCAAAGCAAAATACCAAAGTAATTAACAGAACAAGGAAATATATCATATATTTTTAAATAGGAGTACAATTCTACCACGGCCAAAAATTAAAAGTAAATACGTATACCTACCCTGTTGATTTGGTCGCCGGCGGTCGGAAAATCGTGCCACTGAGGTAGCTATGGAGGAGAGAAAGCTTCAGCTTCTACTAGAGGAGAGAAAGAGAGGTTTGAGATACGAGAGAACGAAGAAATCAACGCTCAACCACACCAAGAACAACAAAAATCAAAAATTAAAAGTAAATACGTATACCTACTGTTGATTTGGTCGCCGGCGGTCGGAAAATCGTGCCCTAGGTAGCTATGGAGGAGAGAAAGCTTCACTTTTTTGGGATTACCGCGAAACTGAATAGGGAAATTTGGTTTCCGGTATTGCTTTAACATTTACGGCGGACGCGTATAAACCGCCGAGAATAAGTACCTATATAAGGCGGACGCGTACAAACCGCCGATAATAAGTACCTATATACGGCGGACGCGTACAAACCGCCGAGAATAAGTACCTATATACGGCGGCTATATACATACCGCCGTATAAAACTTCGACCTCGTATACGTACATGCCAAATGTACGTACATTACCTATTTACGGCGGACTTAACCGCCGTATATATTTATTATATACGGCGGATGTTCAAACCGCCGTATACATATTTATTAACGGCGGACGCGTGTCCACCGCCGTATATGGGCGCCGTAAATAACATAGTTTCTTGTAGTGAAAGGTTCTGGATATCCAGAACCCTTTGAAAGGATATCCAGAAGCTTATGAAAGTGATATCCAGAAACCTTCAAAATGATATCCAGAAACTTTCAAAATGTTTCTGGATATTCATTTGATGGTTTCTGGATATACATTTGAAGGTTTTACGGATATCGAAAACCTTCAAAATGAATATCCGAAACTTTCAAAATGTTTCGGATATTCATTTGATGGTTTACGGATATACATTTGAAGGTTTCGGATATCCGAAACCTTCAATAAGCAATTTACGGTCTTGGCCTTGGATTTGGCTTCAAATCTATTTTTTCTGGATATCCGCTCAAAGGCTTCTGGATATCCGTTCCAAAGCTTCTGGATATCCAGAACCCTTTGAGACTGATATCCAGAAATTTTCTTCTGGTTATCAAACGTATAGCTTCTGGTTATTAAAAACGCGTTTCTCCATAGTTATGGAGAAACGCGTTTCTCAGCAGACCTACTCGCAAAGTAATGCTCCAACGGTCATTTTTATGGTATCTTTTGAAATGTTGTACCATAATAAATGATTGCATATAATTATATACCATAAAAAAGTGCAAATTTTAGAAAGTTTTCGTAAGTATTATTGGAAAATCTTCTAACCATACTAACAATGTATATAAGAGTTACTACAATTTTGTCTTGTTAATATCATCAATTTAGTTTTAAGTTTTGCTAAAAGGTTTATAGATTATGCAATAAATTTAGAAAGACTCATTTAAGCCAAAAATGGTTTGAGAAATAAAGAATTATGTTCTAGGGTATGTTCTGCAATTGATGTTGCATAATCAAAATTTTAAGCATTTTTTCGATAAGGAAAAAAGTTGTTTTAATTATCCATCATTGCCAAAGGAAATCTCACATTGACCACAAGTTATAAAAGCTAAAAACAAGATACAAACTTGAAATGTTAGCAATATCTAGACAATTCTAGAATTAAGATATCATCTCTAACTTACTAAACAACTGTTGACATAACAGTTTTGCTTATGGGGTCGTGTTCTTTTTAATTTGATGACATGGCATATATTTTTGCTTCTATGGGTTGATTGGCAAACCATTTTTATAGAGAATGGTTGACTATCATGACTGATGACAATTGTGCTTTTTACTGTTGAGGTTTAGAAGTTATTTATTTTTGGCTGATAGAACTATGATCTTGGTGATTGATTGATAATTATTTCTAAAAACCATTGTAAATGTGGTGGGCCATAGAAAAATTGAACCTACAAGTGAATGAAACTGCAACGACGTGGTTGTGTGAGTTGGTTAGGAGAGGGAAGGGTACTGCTCTTGTGGGGCCTCCCAACCTCCGGGACCTATAGACTCGTGTCCCAAGCTGGAGGGTACCAAACCTTCCCATTAAAAAAAAACTTTTTGTTTAATTAAACTGGATAGTATAACAACCTTTAACAAAATCAATATCAAAACGGCTTCTTTACTTTGAGGTGATATATAACCCTGCTTTAACAAGTCATAACCTGTTTAAATTACAACTCACAATTGTAAAGGCTTACACAAGCCAACTTTGAAATCAAATCAATCCCAGGTTTAATTACAACACAACACCCTAAAAACATGTTTATAAAAGTTTTATATGCAACTTTCCCCAAAAGAATAACAACCACAACCTATTCCCAACTCCCCAATCCAAACACATACCGTGACAACCCAAAAGATGTCTAAACTCCTTTCCGACCTCACAGGTCCAGTCCTCCTGTCTCAGCGAGATCTAAAAACAGTAAAGGGAGAAGGGGTGAGAATAAATCTCAGCAAGCTATTATGGATGCAATAATATGCCAAATAATATGCAACACATAAACAGGTTGCTCATAATCACATTGGTAAAGCGCTAAACACATTACGTTACCTCCTTTTTACATTTCCCATCTGAATAATAAGTAGTACAACGGTGGGAGTAATACTCCACTCATTTGTAAACTGTTTAGGCATATTCACGCCTTATAAGACCCATTTCTCAGGGAAGATATAAGATATCAGCACCTTATGAACTGCTTAGGCATATTCACAGAAGTTGAAGCCCAGTCTGTGGCCACAGAGGGGGAGAGGACACAGGTATAAGGAAATCTAAACACCTTATGGAACAATTCTCATAAGTGATAGTATTCCATATACCCCCCAATGATCAGCTGATATAAACACATTCAAGCACATAATAGATACTTGAAAATAAATCCACACCTTGGGATATCAATACATACTATGGTACTATTAGTCATGTTAAACCATCACGATAGTGCAACATATATTTTTAAACACTATTGAATAACAACAATTCATTAACAGGGTATTAATACTCCTGTTCAAACCAATACAGCAGGGCAACATGTGTTTAGACACTATGTGCACAACCAACCATGAATACGTAATCACATATGGGCACAATGTATATCATGTAAGCCCTACATATCCATTTTGTAATATTAAACACCTTCTATAAAGGTTCCATATCAATTTACCAAGTTTTGATAACTTTGGTTAACGTAATTACAATTCCCTCCAACCATTTTCTGGACAATATTTAAAGACCTTTCATTTATCATTTTGGGTCATTTAAGACTCCATTGTATAGTACTAATTTTTAGGACCTAACTTTGATCAATGTCTTAGTTAGTTGGTTTTGATAAAGGAATATATATATATAGAACAGGGTTTATATCAAAAGATGTTATCTGTCATAATTCTTCACTTTGACAGCTATGAGTCTGACAGCTATGATTCTTCCTTATACAATGTTTACAATCAATCAAAAACATGAATCATAGTCACTCTCTAAGTCATCAAGATCATCAAGTGCATCTCAGTCCTTATTAGAGATCCTCTCTGATAGCTAAGCATTGCCATGATCTGACAGCTATGACTTCAGTCCTCAGACAGCCATCTCCCTGCCTCACACCATGTTACCACAAACTCAACCATGTTAGATCCTGCATCTTCACAGCTATCAAGTCCATCAATGAAGACCAATGAAGACCAATGAAGACCAATGAAGACCACTGAAGACCTTCTAGAAGCTCTCAGTTCAAGCTCACGCGGCTTCAGACGGCTCATGAAGACACTGCATGTGGACAAGTGGGACAAAGACCGATCAAAGCTCATTAATGTAGCTGCAACAGTCATATTCCAACGGCTACATTGAAGGGTATAAATAGAGGATCTCTTCCTCTAACAAAACTACTGAAAAATACTCATTTTCCCAGTAAAAAACCCTTTCCAAACACCCACACACACCTCCTGTAATCCACACACACACACACACACCAATCCTCACCTTTAAAACCCTGTTCCAAACCAAAACCTTCACCCCTAAACCTCTTCACCAACAAAAACAACCCCAGTGTGTTAATTCACAAACCCCAAAAACCTAAGACTGTACTTTAGGTGTAGAATCAGTTTGTAATCACTCAAGATTGTACTTTGAGTGTATTAGTTATTTTGTAAAATCTCGAGACGTACTTCAAGTTGTAAAAGCACTTAAGGCGTACTTTAAGTGTATCCCTTGTTGACTGTACTAATTAGGAAGAGGAAGTTCAAGGAACTTGCCTGAATCAATCATTTGTAATTTTTGTTGATTAAAGATTATAATAAAATTGATCTCACTTGTCAAGTTTGACAGTGGGGGTGGATGTAGGAGGAGTGAACTACGAACCACTTTAAATTCTCTGTGTTATTACATTTTTGCAATCACATTCACACACTTGCATTATTTCTTTGTGTTTGTTGTCCTACCATTATTTCAAACCTCTTTTATTCATTTGCACAATTCAAACTATCATCGACGGCTAAGCCAATACCATAGGCTGTCGATCATCTCGCATACCAAGCAAGGGCCTTTCAATTGGTATCGAGCTTGTCTTCACATTCAAAAAGTCTAACAACTTGTGAAGGATTCTCTTCAAACCCACCATGCCTCAACCAAGAAGAAATAATGAGAAAGACATCCCACACATTGATGAGTGTGGATCCTTTGAGATCTATGCATCAAAGATAAAAACTTATCTTGATGCAAACGGCATTTAGGCTGGTATGTTCTAGAAAATGAAGTGTCATACCCAACTCAAATCTGTGCGATGGAGGACCAAGTAAGATCAAATCCCCGAAACATGGTGAAGCGAAAAGCAATTGGTAAGTGCAAACTTGAAAGTCAAGAACATTCTTCAAAAGAGTGTAAATGACTCTCTAGCCCAAAAATTGCTAAGGAACCAAATGCCGGAAGCTGCATGGGCTCTTATTCAAACCAAGTTCACTAAACACTCCAGTTTTAGGACACAAAACTTGTACAACTTGCTTAGGCAATTAGACAATTTCAAGTTCTACCTGGAGAAAAGGTGAGTCTTTGCTCAGAGGTTTGAGAACCTTGTTAGATCAATTGCGATCATGGAAAAACATTTGAACAACAAGATCTCTGCCTCAAGATTTACTCAAATCTCCCTCAAGAATATGAGAAGGTAGCATTACCTATTAGAGAAGGATGCGAATGGAGCACCATGACGGTTGAGCAATATTTTGGAAAGCTTGAAGCCTATGAGCTGGAAGGTATGATAAAAATTCCATCGGTCCCTCCATTTCACAAACCTTAGCTTTAAGCGCACAAGAACCTGTCAACAAGCCAATCACTCACCATGACATTGAGACCATTGTCAACAATGCTCTTCAAAAGATAAACATCGGCTCCAAATCTGTCGGCAAACGGATCTCCCAAGAAGACATTCCAAGCCTCATTTCCATGGCTCGAAATGCCATGAAATTTCAAAAGAAATCTTTTGACAAGAAATTCAATCCCTCCACCTCTAATGCCCAACAAGACAAATTACAAGAAGACAATTGATTGCTTCAATTGTGGAAAGCAAGGACATTACTCATCGATTGCCCTGAACCAAGGAAACCTAGGGACAATCGGACGGCTAAGAAGATGACCTACTCAAAAGAGATCATTCACGGCTCTAAGTGCAAGCTGCTACAATTGCTCCAAAAATAAACATGACAAAAACAAAGAGCAAGTCATGATTGCTGACTCATCAAAATTCGGTGATGAAGAGTATATGTCAAGTGATGACTCACGAAATTGAAGGAGAAGAAGCCATGATATGCCTTATGGCTGAAGATGATGAAGAATCGACAATGAGGAAGAGATGGAAGCACTTGCTGCTGTGATGAACTAAAAGAGGTACATGATTTTAACTCTTTAAATATTGATGGTTTTAAACAATTAGTTTGCACTCTTTTAATTCAAACCAAAAAACAAAAAACTAGCTTTGCTTCATTGGTCAATGAGAACCTTTCCCAATCCTCAACCATTGACAACCTCACAAAAACCATTTCGAGCTTGAAAAAGCATACCAAGGGCTAAGAGATCAATGCATCATGCTTGAAAAACAAAACATGGATCGGCAATTTGAGACATCTAATAATCATGAAAATTGTCAAAAACTTCATTAATCTTGAAAAAGAAAATGATGCTCTTAAAAAGAAAATAGATTCATGGAACATGTCAAGCAAAGCATTATCTCTTTTCACCTACACCCAAAGGCGTCCCGGTGACAAAACAGGGATTGGTGCGATGATCCTACACAAAAAGTGTATACTCCTCCCACTTTGGTGAAAGGGCCATTGAAAAAATGGTTCTAGAAAACTGAGCTACGCGGCTATCAAACTCAAACCTATCCCATTCAAACCAAAGGAAAAGAAAAGGAAATCTTGGGTGGCCCTAGTCAATCAAAGGAAGGACCAAATAAAATTCAAGGAAGCAAGTTTATTTAGGTTCAAAAGGGGCCAATATAAAGGAAGAAGTCAAGCTGCAAAAAGGTGCTAGTCGGTCGAGCCACTGTCGGACGACGAGGGTTGACGAGACGGCCAAGGCATGACGAGACGGCCAAGTACCTCTAAACAACAAAGAACCCCAAGGCAACAAAGATTCTACAACAAGCATAAATACACCAAAAAACAAAAACCTCAATGGCAATATTCAAATGGAAGAAGCCATGCACATCAAAATGACTCTCCGAGGTCATCCCATTCAAATAATTTTCGGTTTCAACCCCAATACGGCAACCCAAACCACTACTTCAATCCTTCCCAATCCACTGTCCTTACACCTTACATGATGCAAATCATGTCATATTACCATACCCTAAACCAGGTTCTTCAATAAGGGATCAATGAACAATGCTCAGGGCTCCAAGAAAAACTAATCCTTTGGACCCAAAAGAATAAAAAGGGTACCATAAACCTTATTTTTGTTTTTGCGGGTATCCAGGAAAGGTCTCTGGTATTTAGATAGTGGTTGTAGTAGACATATGACCTTCAATAAAGGACTTGCAACAATATTCCCTAAAAATGGTCCAAATGTAACCTTTGGTGACAATTCCCAAGCTAAGGTCAAAGGATCGGGAAATCTTGTTACAAAATATATCATTTTTACTAATGTATCCTATGTAGAAGGTCTCAAACACAATTTGATCGGCATTAGTCAAATGCGTGACAAGGGATATCATGTTGTTTGTACTAAAGACAAATGCCGTTAAAGATAAAAACAATAAAGTCATCCTAACTGGATCAAGAAAAGGAAATCTCTATTGCTTGAACTTAGAGATTGTGGAAACTTCAACTGCTCACGCCTTGTCTTTCAATCAATCGATATGTCATGGCTATGGCACAAGAGATTGGCTCACCTCAATCACAAAACCATTTCCAAGCTTGCAAATTCCAATCTTGTCGAGGTCTACCAAAGATCCCATTCAAAAAGGATAAACTTTGCAAAGCATGCCAATGTGGGAAGCAAAAGAAATCCTCATTCAAACCCAAGACCAAGTTGGACACCTCAAGACCTATTGAACTGCTTCATATGGATCTTTTTGGACCCATAAGAACTAGATCTTTAGGAGGAAAAAGATACTCCCTAGTTGTTGTTGATGATTTCACAAGATTCACTTGGATAATTCTTCTTGAATCCAAAAGTGACACCCTTAGCCGTCTGATAAAGCTATTCAACAAAATTCAAAATCAAAAAGGGACATCCATCATCAAGATCGAGATCTGACCATGGGAAGGAATTTGAGAACACTGGAGTGGAAGAATATTGTGATTCAAAAGGCATAGATCACAATTTTTCAGCCCCAAGAACTCCACAAAAAATGGTGTTGCGAAAGGAAAAACAGAACAATGCCTGAGGCGGCAAGAACAATGCTTTGTCAGAACATAATCTCCCAAAATATTTTTGGGGTGAAGGCATTACTCTGCTGCTGTGTATGTTCAAAACAAAACCACGATCAACAAATTTCACAAGAAGACTCCATATGAATTATGGAACAACAAAGTCCCTACCATTTCCTACTTTCACAGCTTTGGAAGTAGATGCTTCATTCACAACAATGGCAAGAACAATTTGGACAAATTTGACTCCAAAAGTGATGAAGGAATTTTTCTTGGATACTCTAACACAAGCAAAGCTTATAGAGTGTACAACAAAAGAAGACTTGTTGTGGAAGAATCTATTCATGTTGACTTTGATGAAAACAATGATCAAAGTATAACTGAATTATGTGATTTTGATGAAGGATTGGGAAATCTAGATAATCTCCCTAAATCATCCCCCATTCTTGATTCAACTATTCTCAGTCATGAACAAGATTCATCAAACCTTCCATACATGGTTCCAAGAAATTCATCTAACAAGCCATCCACTGACAGCTATCAATCCAAAAGCCTTGAAAACCAAAAACAACAAAAACTTACAACAAAAACATACAAACAACCCATCAAATTCTTCTCTCTCATCTCAACTTACCCAACAAAAACTTCTTCCAAACCAAACAATCCTTAGATCCACTCTTTTCTCTTCAATCCTTCTCCCCTGCTGTCAGACATTCTTTGGAAATGTCACAGTCTCCCCAGACCCTCCACCAGCACTCATTCCTTCATTTCTAGCCTCCTGAGTTGATTGCAAGGTTTGTTGGTACCTCTGCAACCACACTGGATGCCTCTCCAAGAAAGGATCAATGGAAGTGACTGAATATTGGAGAGAAGGACTTGCTCTTCTAGGCCACCACTCTTCAACTGGATCATATGGCTGAAGCAATCCCTCCATTGGAGTAACAAAGCTAAATTCTCCTGAAAAAGAACCATTCCCTGTGATTGCAAATGGTTGACCAACATTTGACTCCACCCTCTCCACACTAGGTGCTCTTGCAGGACTGAAGCAACCTACAACCTGGTTGAACAAGTATGAGATGGTTGAAGAAGGAGATATATGCACTCCTGCAAAGTTATCTCCTCTTCCTTCCAACAAACCAACTCCTGGAGAAAGAGAATCCCTGCTCACAGGTGTATAAAGCTTATCTTGCTCAACCTTCTTTCTGACAGCTAAGCTTCTCTCCTTAGCTGTCTGAGCTCTGTCCTGCTTTACCAACTCCCCCAATGTGTATACCCTTTCTACCTTACTCCTTCCCCTACTTGACTCTCCTTGATCAACTTTGATTGTCTTCCCAAACAGTCTTATTCCTTCTCCCTCCTTACTGTCAATATTTTCCCTGACAGCTACCTCCTTCATTTCTATGTCTTCATCAACCCTCACTCTCTTTTTCTTACCCTTATCATTCACTCTCTTTGAACTTTCAACAATGTTGAAAGTCTCTCTATCTATCTCCATCTCATCACTCATCAAATCATCCTCACCATTTTTCCCAAAGACCAATTATTTAGCTGTTTGAGCCATAACCTTTGGATTAAACTTTGAAGAAAATCTTCCCATTTTTGTTTGTAAATCAATCTGAATAATTTTCCTCTGAAGTTTTCATTGTTTTATAGGCAAATTTTCACCTAGCTATCTCAGACAGCAATCATCATTCAAACTAGCTTAACTGTCAGAGATTTCTTTCAACAGCTAGGTTAAAGCATACTTTAAGTGATTTGATCGTGTTAATTGCTCACAATTGTCACTTCCTTCGCCGCCTCTTCCACTGCAAATCTCCTTGAAAAAGAGAATGTTCTTCTTGTGTTTTGTGGGAATAAATGTCTCAACATGGGGAAGGGTAAAAACCACTGTTCATATGAACAGTTACTTAACTTTGTAACTCCCAATGCTCATTAAAACCCACGTACCACTCATCATTTATCTCTCTCTCTCTTTCGCAATCACCAAAATTCCTATTTCCTTAAACCCTCAGTTTAAATTTCTTCTCTTTCCCTCTCCAATCTACCATCGTATTTCTCCAACCCTAATTCTGTTTCACTCATCAAATGGCAGACCCAAAAGCAATGTACCCAGATGCTCATGGTTACTTCATCAAACCCAACTTCTATGACTCTGAAGTTGGAATCCTCATCAAAGAACAGCTTGAGGTAAATGAATTACTTGATTTTATGGGAGCTAAACCCCCAATTTATGAAGAACTCTGCAGAGAAATTTATTTGGTAGGAAGAAGAAACAATGAAGATAATTCAATAATCGCCACCATAGAAAATGTAGAGATAACTATCACTCAAGATATGGTTAGTGATGTCTATGGAATCCCAAATAAAGAAGATGCCGTGAAAAATATATGGGATAGAGGATCGTAAAGATTAAAGACTGTATATGAAAAATTTCTTGGTCTTAAAGTAACTGACTTCAAAGTTGTTCAAGACAAAGCTATGGTGAAGAACAAAGATGATATCTTCAAGTCAACATTGATGGATGTGGTCAACAAAGCCATTGATGGCAAACAATCCTCATTTGACCAAATGGGATCAAATGAGTGGAAGCAGATGCTCAGCCTAATGACCAAGGATACAAATTGGTGCATTGTCCTTCTCCATAATTTCCAACTTGCTGTCTCATCCTCTACTCTCAAATTCAAGAAGCAAGGTGGAAGGATGAACAACTTCAGATTCATGAGTGGAATCCTTGAAGTTCTAATTCCAAAGCTCAAACCTGCTCTATCCAAGAAATGGTCAAGACAGTAAAGCTGTCGAAACAAGATGTTTCAATGAAAGAACCTTTTCATTGAAACAAAAGAAGGGAATTGTTATGAAGTCTGGAGATATGAGCCTGGAAAGTTTCAAAGAAGCCCAAGAGAAAATGCTTGAAGAAACAAGAATGAAGGTTGATCATTGGAAAGAACTGATAGCTTTGGCTACTAGTAGAAGAATGAAAAGAGGAGTGAAGACAAATGTCAAGAAAACTGGAGTGCTGAAAAGGACTGTGGTATCTCCTAGCAAAAAGAGCAAAAGCAAGGATGATCGATAGCGACGGTGAAGGAACCATCTCTCGATGCCATGCTATGAATGTTGAAGAAAGAGGTGATGTTGATGGCCATGAGGTTGACACTATGGATCAAGATGATGCCGGTGATGCTAACATAGATCCTCAAGAGCTTCAGCAGCCCTTGCCCTATCCAAAACCCTTCACAAAGGAAAGCAACATCGACGGCTATCCCCTCCAAATGACGGCTACCGGATCAAAGGTACAATCTTCCTTAACCATTCCTTCTAAATCATTACCAAAGAAAAGAAAACTTGAAAAGAAAGCCCCCAAATCAAAGAAAACCAAAATATCTACCCCTTACATTTCCCCAAAATCCACACCCAAAGCTCAGTCATCACGGCCATTGAAGCTATCCTCAATCTCAAAGAACCCTTAGATAAGCAACCTTTAAGGGGGAACATTGATGAGAATATCCCCTCTACCCAACCTCAACAGTTAGCTAAAATCCTGAGAGCAATTGAGGCTATTGAGTTGGATGGGAACCCTGACACTGAAAAGGCCGTTTCTTTTTGTATCTTAAGGACTTTCTAAGTGAGGAAGAATCTGTAGTAGCCCTAGATGAACTCGGACTTAGGTTAATGCAAAAGAAGTGGACCGGGTGAGTCATCTAGAAACCCCAAGGTGACGGCTATGAATGTAGATAGCCATACCTTCCCTTCCATTCCTGAGACTGAACCTGTAAATGATCCTGCCCCAACTGTTGAAATTGAAAGGGGGAATCTTGATAATACTTCTAAGGTCATTCAAAATCTCAAGAAGGTTGGAGTTGAGATTAATCCCATTCTTGTCTCAAAAGGAGACTCAATTGTGAATGCTTGCAAAGGCCTTGTGCTTGATGGAACTCAAGAAAATGAGGAAGCTATGATAGCTATCCTTGAGAAAAGGTTGGCCAAAAGTGAAGTAAGGGCAGCCTTGAATCTTCTTAAGTCTCAATTCACTTCCAGCTCTCTTAATCAAAGTCTTGGCCAAACCTCTGAGTCAATCCCAACTGTTTCAACCCAATCCTCTGCACCTTCCAAGCCACCTTCTCCAATTCCTGAAAATGAACCTTTTGAAGCCTCTCCACAAAGTCCAATCTTGGTGGACAAGGTCAAGACATATCTGACAGTGATCCCATTCCTAACAGTCCTCACAGTTCTCCAAGTCATTCTATTCCTCCAAATCCAAATCAATCCTTCCTTCCAAAAAGGGAACCTTGGATGCTTAGCTGTGGAATTGATTTCTCTATGTCTTCCATCAAAGCAGCAAGGACAAGGTTACCCCATGTAACTCACATCCCAGAAATAGCAAATCCCTTCACCTATCCAAAATTAAGGAACTGTCAAGAAATGGTTTGATTGTTGTAGCAAGAAACCTTGCAGGGTTAGTTTTCTTTGCCTATGAAAAATGGCAACTGTCAAGAACCTCATCCACCTCCAACTTTGTTCATCAAATCCCATCCTTCCCAAAGTTCATCACTCCCAATACTCTTCTTGATTGGGAAATTCTTTTCAGCCAACTCATCTCTCCATCACTCAATTCATGCTTGTATATGCCAAAGGGTTTAGTCTTCACCCTGTGCATTGACCTTGCAAAAACACTTTTCCTTTCACTGTTTGAACAAAAGTGTGCCATTATGCTTTTATTAAGCAAAACTGTCAACATCTTTTCTCCAACTCTTAATCCAGGAATTGAGCCATACCTTTCACCCTTCATCACTGTAGATCCTATTAACTTCACCTCACCCAATGAAAACTCTCATTTCAAAAACTTGGTCTCTATTCCCGAGATCAAAGAATTCAGATCTTCCATTCTTTGCCATCAAAGCAGAGCCGGAAGCTGTTATTGATCTTTCCTCAGACTCTGACAGCTATGATGATAGTGATAATGACACTCCCTCAAGCCCTCATCAAGACTCTCCAACAATATTTCCATCCCCTACAGTTTCCAACCCTCCTCAGCAATTCACTCATGCTCAAGTATTAGTTCAGCCACAACCAGATCAACCCAGTGTGCCCATGCAGAGCAAGAAAACCAGGAACAAGAAGAAACATTTGTGGGGCACAATGAGAATCAGAAATGATCAAATGCCCCTTAGAAGGTCTCAAGCTGAAGTCAAAGGAAGACAAATACTTCAAGTATGATGAAAGGATGTCACGGGAATGGAACAATGAGTTCTTCTACAGAGGAGTTGAGCCTGAAATGAGAAGAGAGCTAGAGGATGAAAGAAATCAGATTCTATCAGCCAGGCAAGAAAGAGATGAATTCTATGATCAATTGGCTGATGAATAATTGTATTTGTTATGGAACATTTTTTTTTTTGTTGTTAAAAACAATATGTTTTGTTTGCCTCAGTTTGTATGACAGTATTTTGTGAACTCTTCTCATTCTGAGATTAATTCCAAGTATTCAATCTCAGTTTGATTACCTCTTTGATATGATTCCTTGGATTACTTCTTTTATTATTTCTCTTATCAAACTATGAAAACTTGTTCTAAATAAATCTTCCTTTACCAAAAAGGGGGAAATTGTTAGGACCTAACTTTGATCAATGTCTTAGTTAGTTGGTTTTGATAAAGGAATATATATATAGAACATGGTTTATATCAAAAGATGTTATCTGTCATAATTCTTCACTTTGACAGCTATGAGTCCGACATTATGATTCTTCCTTATACAATGTTTACAATCAATCAAAAACATGAATCATAGTCACTCTCTAAGTCATCAAGATCATCAAGTGCATCTCAGTCCTTATTAGAGATCCTCTCTGATAGCTAAGCATTGCCATGATCTGACAGCTATGAGTTCAGTCCTCGGAGCCCATCTCCTGCCTCACACCATGTTACCACAAACTCAACCATGTTAGATCCTGCATCTTCACAGCTATCAAGTCCATCAATGAAGACCAATGAAGACCAATGAAGACCAATGAAGACCACTGAAGACCTTCTAGAAGCTCTCAGTTCAAGCTCACAGCTCAAGACAGCTCATGAAGACCTGCATGTGGACAAGTGGGACAAAGACCAGTCAAAGCTCATTAATGTAGCCGCAATGTCATATTCCAACGGCTACATTGAAGGGTATAAATAGAGGATCTCTTCCTCTAACAAAACTACTGAAAAATACTCATTTTCCCAGTCAAAAACCCTTTCCAAACACCCACACACACCTCCTGTAATCCACACACACACACACACCAATCCTCACCTTTAAAACCCTGTTCCAAACCAAAACCTTCACCCCTAAACCTCTTCACCAACAAAAACAACCCCAGTGTGTTAATTCACAAACCCCAAAAACCTAAGACTGTACTTTAGGTGTAGAATCAGTTTGTAATCACTCAAGACTGTACTTTGAGTGTATTAGTTATTTTGTAAAATCTTGAGACTGTACTTCAAGTTGTAAAAGCACTTAAGACTGTACTTTAAGTGTATCCCTAGTTGACTGTACTAATTAGGAAGAGGAAGTTCAAGGAACTTGCCTGAATCAATCATTTGTAATTTTTGTTGATTAAAGATTATAATAAAATTGATCTCACTTGTCAAGTTTGACAGTGGGGGTGGATGTAGGAGGAGTGAACTCTGAACCACTTTAAATTCTCTGTGTTATTACATTTTTGCAATCACATTCACACACTTGCATTATTTCTTTGTGTTTGTTGTCCTAGCATTATTTCAAACCTCTTTTATTCCGCTGCACAATTCAAACTATCATCTGACAGCTAAGCCAATACCATAGCTGTCTGATCATCTGCATACCAAGCAAGGGCCTTTCACTAATGTTGTACTAGAATCATAGTTAAATAGTGTACAATTATACTAGGTAGACTAGGGTTTCAAGGCTTAGAAAATGGTTCAGAGGCTGCAGGGTAGGGCACGACTCGTGCCCTAGGGCACGACTCGTGCCCATTTACACCCCACTCAGATTCAGTCGTCCCCTATATGGAACGACTCGTGCCCATTTACACCCCACTCAGATTCAGTCGTCCCCTATAAGGCACGACTCGTGACATGGCTTAAGCTGTCGCACGACTGAATAATAGAGAGTCACGACTCGTGTCCGGAGCACGACTCGATCCCTTGCTCAGAAAACATGCTGAAATGCAAAACATCAGCAGAACAAAGGAAACAATCCATTTTACAAATTTCCATCTACTCTAAGAGCCATAAGCCAACTCTAAACATTAGTATATGAGTTGCAAACGTGCTGAAATGCAGAACATCATCAGAACCAAGGAAACAATCCATTTTACAAATTTCCAGCTACTCTAAGAGCCATAAGCCAACTCTAAACATCAGTATATGAGTTGCAAACTATTAAACATACTCCCTCCAAACCATACAACAATATTATACCACCTTTCCAAATTAAACAAAACCATATTATCAACCTTTACCCTACTTCTTTCCAAAACCCCATGTTCATCAATTGAAAAGCCAAATAACTTGTCCAAAATTATCAAGAACACATTATATTCTCATAATATCACCTTTATATATATTAGGAACAATTATAGAATGGAATCACAATAACTTACCAAAATGATTCGAAATAACAAGAAGATTTGATCGGCTATAAATGTTCTATTCGACTCCCAGATCGATAATATGCAGTCGGAATTGAAAAAAAATCAACGGTGGATTTGATATAATTTTCTGAAGGTAACCCTAGATTTATAGGATGAAACGTAGGGAGAAAGAGTACAGAGGAATATAATGAAGTTTCTAGGAGGAATTTGGATATTTATATGAAATAATTACACACTAGCTCCTCCAAGTTTCAAATCCTACAACCAACCACCTTATACTTATATGTACACTCAAGCACCTCGACAACTTTTATAATACTTTCATTTCAAATTTCAATATTATCACTTTACTACACAAATCTCCCATGTTTTCATTTAGACATTATATAATTAAAATTACTTTAATAACATCTAAATTCACATAGTTTAGCAATTTATCCAAATAACACATAATAAACCAAATACCATATAATGCATAAAATGAGATGCAATGCACCCCACCCCCACGTGCTCCACGTGTGACCAAAATGGTGCCTAGGTTTAGGGTCGTGACACTCACTCCCCCTTAAATAAAATTCATCCCGAATTTTAACTTCACTTACCTGAATGCTCAAATAAACCAGGATACTTCTCTCTCATCTCAGATTCGAATTCCCAAGTAGCTTCCTCAATGGTGTGATTTTTCCATAAAATTTTCACCATGGAAATACTCTTGGTACGCAATTCCCAGACCTGCCACTCCAGAATCCGTAATGGTATCTCCATATAGGTCATATTCGCCTGGACATCCTCGGGAGGAGAACTCAGTACATGAGAAGAATCATAACAGTACTTCCTTAACATAGAGACATGAAACACATCATGGAGAGAAGAAAGAGATGGAGGTAGAGCCAAGCGATAAGCTAACTCTCCCACCATCTCTAATATCTCAAATGAACCAATGAATCTCGGTGCCAACTTCCCTTTGTTGCAAAACCTTTTAATACCCGTTCTTGGTGAAATCTTCAAAAATACAAGATCACTAACCTGGAATGATAACTCTCTTTTTCTGGTGTCGACGTAGCTCTTCTGGCGACTCTGGGCTGCCTCAATCTGTCGAGGATCACTTTAATCTTCTCAGTTGAGTCCCAACCAAGTCTGGACCCCAAAGTCTAGATTCACCAACCTCGTCCCAACACATTAGAGACCTAAATTTTCTCCTATACAGTGCTTCATATGGTGCCATCTCAATACTGGACTGGTATCTATTGTTATAGGCAAATTCCACTAAAGGCAAATTGTCTTCCCAAGATGAGTGGAAATCCATCACACAAGCCCGTAGCATGTCCTCAAGAATCTGAATGGTCTTCTCAGTCCGCCCATCAATCTGAGGATGAAATCATGAGCTAAAACTCAACTTTGACCCCAAGGCTTCATGCAAAGGCCTCCAAAACCGCGAGGTGAATCTCAGATCCCTATCAGAAACAATGTTGACAGGCACTACATGAAGTCTCACAATCTCACGTATGTACAACTGAGCCAATATTTCCAAGGAATACTTGGTTGAAACTGGTAGAATATGGGTTGATAATATCGGTCTATCCATAATCACCTATATAGCATCCATTTTCCTCGAAGTAGGAGGCAATCCAGTCACAAAATACATAGAAATGCCCTCCCACTTCCATTCCAGAATATCCAGTGGTTGAAGACATCCCGCGGGCCTTTGATGTTCAGCTTTAATTTGTTGGCAAGTCAGGCACTTTAATAAGATTTCTTTAATCTCCTTTTTCATACCATTCCACCGGTAACCTCTCTTAAAATCCTGATACATTTTGGTGCTTCCTGGATGAATTGCAAATCGGGATTTGTGGCCATCCTCTAACACTTTCCTTTTGATCACCGGGGAAGAAGGTACGCAAATCCTGTTTTTGAAGGTTAGAATCCCATCCTTGTTCAATGAAAATTCCCCGGTCTTTCCCTCTTGCAAATTCTCCCTAATTTTCTTCAATTCCATATCACTCTGCTGGGCTTCCAAAAGATCTCCATATAGAGTGGGAACTGCTCTGACATTTGCAAATAACATATCACCTCTCAATTCCGGAGATCCCAAGGATGATAAATGAGCCTTACGGCTAATAGCATCAGCCACCACGTTAGCCTTCCAGGGATGATAAGAAATGACACAATCATAGTCCTTAAGCAATTCTAACCAACGCCTCTGCCTATTGTTCAACTCCTTTTGTGTAAATAGGTATTTCATGCTCTTATGATCAGTGAATATCTCAAATTTGGCTCCATATAAATAGTGCTTCCACTTATCCAATGCAAAAACAATAGTATCTAACTCCATATCATGGGTAGGATAATTCTATTCCGCTGGTGATAACTTCCTCGAAGCATACGCAATTACCTTCCCATTTTGCATAAGGACACAACCCAATCCTTCTTTAGAGGCATCAGTGATAATAACAAAATTCTCGCAACCATCTGGAAGTGTAAGGATCAGAGCTGAAGTCAATCTCTTCTTCAACTAAGAAAAGCCAGCTTCATACTTCGCATCCCAAACAAGTGGTACATCCTTTCGCGTCAATCTGGTCAACGGGGTTGCAATCCTCGAAAATCCCTCTATAAATCTTCAATAATATCCCGCTAAACCAAGGAAACTATGAACCTCAGTCACTTTAGAAGGCTGTTTCCAGTTTACTACGGCCTTAATCTTTGTAGGATCTACAGCAATACCGGTACTGGATACCACGTGACCCAAGAAAGAAATTTGTTCAAGCCAAAACTCACATTTGCTGAACTTGGCAAATAACTGTTTCTCCCGAAGCACGGATAGAACAATTCTCAAGTGCTTCTCATGTTTTTCTCGGGATTTTGAATATACCATGATATCATTAATAAAAACTACAACAAAACTGTCAAGATAGGGCTTGAAAATTCTGTTCATCATGTCCATAAATACTGCTGGTGCATTGGTCAACCCAAAAGGCATAACCAGAAATTCATAATGACCGTACCTTGTTCTGAAAGCTATTTTAGAAATATCATCTGGTTTGATTTTCAACTGGTGGTATCCACTACGCAAGTCAAGCTTGGAATAGATAACGGAACCTTGGAGTTGATCAAATAAATCATCAATGTGTGGAAGAGGATATTTGTTCTTGATAGTAGCTTGATTCAACAATCTGTAATCAATACATAACCTCAATGTACCATCCTTCTTCCTAACAAACAAAACTGGTGCTCCCCAGGGTAAAACACTTGGATGAATGAAAACCCTGTCTAACAATTCTTGCAACTAAATTTTCAATTATTTTAACTCAGCTGGAGCCATTCTATAAGGTGCTTTAGAAATTGGTGAAGTACCTGGCAGTAAGTCAATACAGAACTCCACCTCTCTATCCAGAGGCATAGAATACTCAGTTGAGAATACATCACTAAACTCATTCACATCTGGAACACAAGATAGCTCGGGATACTTCTTACTAGAGTCTACCACATATGCCAAGTATCCCTCACAACCTTTTGATAAAACCTTTCTAGCCTTTAGTGCAGATATAACATGTATGCCAAATAAAGACTTATCAGCATCAAATATAAAAACAGGCACATCAGGCATAGAAAAGGTGATTCGCTTTTTGCGAAAGTCCACCAAGGCATGACAATTACTTAACCATTCCATGCCTAAGATAACATCAAAATCTCGGATTGGTAATTCTACCAAATCCACTGGCAATACATGCCCACATATAATCACCTCACAATCATGATAAATCAAAGAGGATTCGAGTCACTCTCCAACAGGAGTAGAGACCTCTAGCACATAAGGTAACAACCTAGGCAACTTAAGCAATGTGAATGCAAAATGAGATGCCACATAAAAATGCGACAATCCAGGGTCGATAAGAATATGAGCCCTGACCCCTGAGACAGGGACAATACCTCTAATGACCGAGGTGGGATCTACCGCACCTTGACCCAAGGCAAACACTCTACCTTGTACTCTCTCTTTAGGCTTCCCCTCAACTTCTCTTTTCACACCACCCCTTGGCTGGTCTCCCTGCTGTCTGCCACTCGTAGCTAGAACCGATGAAATTTTTGGACAATCCTTTTTGAAGTGCCCCATCTCTCCATAATTCATACATTTATCTTGTTTCCTCCAACAGTTGTCTTCAGAATGTCCTATTCTCTTGCAAAAATTGTAAATAGTCCCAAATTGGCTGGATACAGGTCGCGTTGAATCTGTGACTGTTCCCCCTCTAGCCACTCCTGGAGTTGAAGGATTAGGCTGACCCCTGTTCTGTCCTGAACTCTGGCCTTGGAACTTAGCCTTGATTCCACTACCTTCCGGTTTGCCCCAATGTTCCTCAATGTCATTTTTAATTCTATAAGCCATGTTTACTGCTGCTTGGTAGTTGGGAAAATCATGCGTCAACAATTGTTTTCGAAATTCCAACCTCAGTCCCTTCAAAAACCTATAGATTCTCCTTCCTACCTATGGTACTAAATGTGGACAATACCTTGCCAGCTCTATAAATTTTGTCGAATACTAGGCCACTGTTATTGTCCCTTGCTCGAGCCTTAGAAATTTAACCTCTTTCTTGTCTCTGGTAATCACTGGAATGAAGTGCTCTTTAAATCTCCTGGTGAAATTGTCCCAAGTTTAGGGCGTGTTGTCCCGCTCCCAACTCTCCTTAAGTATTTACCACCAGTGCTATGCAGGACCTTTTAGTTTGGACTCAGCACATCTGACTTTCTCCTCATCTGAACATTCCATTGCCACAAAGATTTAATTCATAGCTTCCAACCATCTTTCTTCTATCACTGGATCTGGATCCATGTTGTAGCTTGGTGGAGCCATTTTGATAAACTTCTCTAACCCGTGAGCTTGTCTTCCCTCAGGTTGCTATTGTCCCTGCCCCTTAGCTGCCATATTCCGATGGAAAACCCTGAACATAGCAATCATTTCAGCATTCTGGTTTCCCCCAGCTCCCATATCACAAATATTTCCCTGATCCCTCTGCTCGTCATCACCAATTTCAGCCATTACACCAACCCTGCATTAAACACTCGGCGTCAGTTATCACACACTCCCCTCTTAAACTAGACTTCTACCCTTGACTTCTAACCAAGGCTCTGATACCAACTGTGGGGTCACCCCAACTCCAGGACCTATAGACTCGTGTCCCAAGCTGGAGGGTCCCAAACCTTCCCATTAAAAAAAAAACTTTTTGTTTAATTAAACTGGAAAGTATAACAACATTAAACAAAATCAATATCAAAACGACCTCTATACTTGGAGGTGATATATAACCCTGCTTTAATAAGTCATAACCTGTTTAAATTACAACTCACAATTGTAAAGGCTTACACAAGCCAACTTTGAAACCAAATCAATCCCAGGATTAATTACAACATAACACCCTAAAACGTGTTTATAAAAGTTTTATATACAACTTTCCCTAAAAGAATAACCACCACAACCTATTCCCAACTCCCCAATACAAACACATTCCCTGACAACCCAAAAGGTGTCTAAACTTCTTTTCGGCCTCACCGGTCCAGTCCTCCTGTCTCAGCAGGATCTAAAAACAGTAAAGGGAGAAGGGGTGAGAATAAATCTCATCAATCTATTATGGATGCAACAATATGCAAAATAATATGCAACACATAAACAGGTTGCTCATAATCACATTGGTAAAGCGGTAAACACATTACGTTACCTCCTTTTTACCTTTCCTATTTGAATAATATGTATTACAATGGTGGGAGTAATACTCCACTCATTTGTGAACTGCTTAGGCATATTCACGTCTTATAAGACACATTTCTCAGGGAAGATATAAGATATCAGCACCTTATGAACTGCTTAGGCATATTCATAGAAGCTGAACCCCAGTCTGTGGCCACAAAGGGGGAGAGGACACAGGTATAAGGAAATCTAAACACCTTATGGAACAATTCTCATAAGTGATAGTATTCCATATACCCCCCAATGATCAGCTGATATAAACACATTCAAGCATATAATAGATACTTGAAAATAAATCCACACCTTGGAATATCAATACATAACATGGTACTATTACTCTTGTTAAACCATCACGATAGTGCAACATATATTTTTAAACACTATTGAATAACAATAATTCAATAACAGGGTATTAATACTCCTGTTCAAACCAATACAGCAGGGCAACATGTGTTTAGACACTATGTGCACAACCAACCATGAATACGTAATCACATATGGGCACAATGTATATCAAGTAAGCCCTACATATCCATTTCGTAATATTAAACACCTTCTATAAAGGTTCCATATCAATTTACCATGTTTTGATAACTTTGGTTAACGTAATTACAATGCCTTTCAACCACTTTCAGGACAATAATTAAAGACATTTCATTTATCATTTTGGGTCATTTAAGACTCCATTGTATAGTACTAATGTTGTACTTGAATCGTAGTTAAAGAGTGTTCAATTATATACTAGGTAGACTAGGGTTTCAAGGCTTAGAAATTGGTTCAGAGGCTGCAGGGCAGGGCACGACTCATGCCCATTTACACCCCACTCAGATTCAGTCGTCCCCTATAAGGCACAACTCGTGACATGGCTTAAGCTGTCGCACAACTGAATGATAGAGGGTCACAACTCGTGCCCAGGGCACGACTCGTGCCCTTGCCCAGAAAACGTGCTGAAGTGCAGAACATCAGCAGAACCAAGGAAACAATCCGTTTTACAAATTTCCAGCTACTCTAAGAGCCATAAGCCCACTCTAAACATCAGTATATGAGTTGCAAACAATAAAACATACTCCCTCCAAACCATATAACAATAATATACCACCTTTCCAAATTAAACCAAACCATATTATCAACCTTTACCCTACTTCTTTCCAAAACCCCATATTCATCAATTGAAAAGCCAAATAACTTGTCCAAAATTATCAAGAACACATTATATTCTCATAATATCACCTTTATATATATTATGAACAATTATAGAATGGAATCACAATAACTTACCAAAATGAGTCGAAATAACAAGAAGATTTGATCAGCTATAAACGTTCTATTCGACTCCCAAATCGATAATATGCAGTTAGAATTGAAAACTGATCAACGGTGGATTTGATATAATTTTCTGAAGGTAACCCTAGGTTTATAGGATGAAACGTCGGGAGAAAGAGTACTGAGGAAGATAATGAAGTTTCAGGGAGGAATTTGGATATTTATATGAAATAATTACACACTAGCTCCACCAAGTTTCAAATCCTTCAACCAACCACCTTATATTTATATGTACACTCAAGTTCCTCGACAACTTTTATAATACTTTCATTTCAACTTTCAATATTATCACTTTACTACACAAATCTCCCATGTTTTCATTTAGACATTATATAATTAAAATTACTTTAATAACATCTAAATTCACATAGTTTAGCAATTTATCCAAATAACGCATAATAAAACAAATACCATATAATGCATAAGATGAGATGCAATGCACCCCACCCCCACGTGCTCCACGTGTGACCAAAATGGTGCCTAGGTTTAGGGTCGTGACACTCACTCCCCCTTAAATAAAATTCGTCCCGAATTTGAACTTCACTTACCTGAATGCTCAAATAAACCAGGATACTTCTCTCTCATCTCAGATTTGAATTTCCAAGTAGCTTCCTCAATGGTGTGATTTTTCCATAAAATTTTCACCACGGGAATACTCTTGGTACGCAATTCCAGAAACTGCCACTCCAGAATCCGCAATGGTATCTTCACATAGGTCATATCCGCCTTGACATCCTCAGGAGGAGAACTCAGTACATGAGAAGAATCATAACAGTACTTCCTCAACATAGAGACATGAAACACATCATGGAGAGAAGAAAGAGATGGAGGTAGAGCCAAGCGATAAGCTAACTCTCCCACCTTCTCTAATACCTCAAATGAACCAATGAATCTTGGTGCCTACTTCCCTTTGTTGCCAAACCTTTTAATACCCGTTCTTGTTGAAATCTTCAAAAATACAAGATCACCAACCTGGAATGATAACTCTCTTCTTTTGTTGTCGGTGTAGCTCTTCTGGCGACTCTGGTCTATCCTCAATCTGTCAAAGATCACTTTAATCTTCTCAGTTGAGTCCCTAACCAAGTCTGGACCTCAAAGTCTAGCTTCACCAACCTCTTCCCAACACATTAGAGACCTACATTTTCTCCCATACAGTGCTTCATATGGTGCCATCTCAATACTGGACTGGTAGCTATTTTTATAGGCAAATTCCACTAAAGGCAAATGGTCTTCCCAAGATGAGTGGAAATCCATCACACAAGCCTGTAGCATGTCCTTAAGAATCTGAATGGTCCTCTAAGTCTGCCCATCAGTGTGAGGATGAATTGCTGTGCTAAAACTCAACTTTGACCCCAAGGCATCATGCAAAGCCCTCCAAAACCGCGAGGTGAATCTCGGGTCCCTATCAGAAACAATGTTGACAGGCACTCCATGAAGTCTCACAATCTCACGTATGTACAACTGAGCCAACATTTCCGAGGAATACTTGGTTGAAACTGGTAGAAAATGAGCTGATTTGGTCAGTCTATCCACAATCACCCATATAGCATCCATTTTCCTCGAAGTAGGAGGCAATCCAGTCACAAAATCCATAGAAATGCCCTACCACTTCCATTCCAGAATATCCAGTGGTTGAAGCAATCCCGTGGGCCTTTGATGTTCAGCTTTGATTTGTTGGCAAGTCAGGCACTTTGATACAAATTCTGCAATCTCCTTTTTCATACCATTCCACCAGTAACCTCTCTTCAAATCCTGATACATTTTGGTGCTTCCTGGATGAATAGCAAATCAGGATTTGTGGCCATCCTCTAAAACATTCCATTTGATCTCTGGGGAAGAAGGTACGCAAATCCTGCCTTTGAAGGTTAGAATCCCATCCTTGTTCAATGAAAACTCCCCGGTCTTTCCCTCTTGCAATTTCTCCCTAATTTTCTTCAATTCCATATCACTCTGTTGGGCTTCCAAAATATCTCCATATAGAGTAGGAACTGCTCTGACCTTTGCAAATAACATATCACCTCTCGATTCTCTAGATCCCAAGGATGATAAATGAGCCTTACGGCTAATAGCATCAGCCACCACGTTAGCCTTCCGGGGATGATAAGAAATGACACAATCATAGTCCTTCAGCAATTCTAAACAACGCCTCTGCCTGTTGTTCAACTCCTTTTGGGTAAATAGATATTTCAGGCTCTTATGATCAGTGAATATCTCAAATTTGGCTCCATATAAATAGTGCTTCCACTTATGCAATGCAAAAAAATAGCAGCTAATTCCATATCGTGGGTAGGATAATTCTGCTCCGCTAGTGATAACTTCCTCGAAGCATAAGCAATTACCTTTCCATTTTGCATAAGGACACAACCCAATCCTTCTTTAGAGGCATCACTGAAAATAACAAAATTCTCGCAACCATCTGGAAGTGTAAGGATCGAAGCTGAAGTCAATCTCTTCTTCAACTCAGAAAAGCTAGCTTCCCACTTCGCATCCCAAACAAATGGTACATCCTTTCGAGTCAATCTGGTCAACGGGGTTGCAATCCTCAAAAATCCCTCTATAAATCTTCGATAATATCCCGCTAAACCAAGGAAACTGCGAACCTCAGTCACTGTAGAAGGCTGTTTCCAGTTGACTACGACCTCAATCTTTGTAGGATCTAAAGCAATACCGGTACTGGATACCACGTGACCCAAGAAAGAAATCTGCTCAAGCTAAAAACTCACATTTACTGAACTTGGCAAATAACTGTTTCTCCCGAAGCATGGATAGAACAATTCTCAAGTGCTTCTCATGTTTTTCTCGGGATTTTGAATATACCATGATATCATTAATAAAAACTACAACAAAACTGTCAAGATAGGGCTTGAAAATTCTGTTCATCATGTCCATAAATATTGCTGGTTCATTGGTCAACCCAAAAGGCATAACCAGAAATTCATAATGATCGTACCTTGTTCTGAAAGTTGTTTTAGAAATATCATCTGGTTTGATTTTCAACTGGTGGTATCCGCTACGCAAGTCTAGCTTGGAATAGATAAAGGAACCTTGGAGTTGATCAAATAAATCATCAATGTGTGGAAGAGGATATTTGTTCTTGATAGTAGCTTGATTCAACAATTTGTAATCAATACATAACCTCAATGTACCATCCTTCTTCCTAACAAACAAAACTGGTGCTCCCCAGGGTGAAACACTGGAATGAATGAAACCCCTGTCTAACAATTCATGCAACTGAATTTTCAATTCTTTTAACTCAGCTGGAGCCATTCTGTAAGGTGCTTTAGAAATTGGTGAAGCACCCGACAGTAAATCAATACAGAATTCCACCTCTCTATCCAGAGGCATAGAATACTCAGTTGAGAATTCATCACTAAACTCATTCACAACTTGAACACAAGATAGCTCGGGAGACTTCTTACTAGAGTCTACCACATATGCCAAGTATTCCTCACAACCTTTTGATAACAAGTTTCTAGCCTTTAGTGCAGATATAATATGTATGCCAAATAAATACTTATCAGCATCAAATATAAACACAGGAACATCAGGCATAGAAAAGGTGACTCACTTTTTGCGACAGTCCACAAAGGCATGACAATTACTCAACCATTCCATGCCAAAGATAACATATAAATCTTGGATTGGTAACTCTACCAAATCCACTGGCAATACATGCCCATATATAATCACATCACAATCATGATAAATCAAAGAGGATTCGAGGCACTCTCCAACAGGAGTAGAGACCTCTAGCACATAAGGTAACAACCTAGGCAACTTATGCAATGTGAATGCAAAATGAGATGCCATATAAGAATGAGACGATCCAGGGTCGATAAGAATACGAGCCTTGACCCCTGAGACAGGGACAATAACTCTAATGACCGCGGTGGGATCTACCGCGCCTCGACCAAAGGCAAACACTCAACCTTGTACTCTCACTTTAGGCTTCCCCTCAACATCTCTTTTCACACCACCCCTTGGCTGGTCACCCTGCTGTCTGCCACCCACAGCTAGACCCCTGTGAAATTTAGGACAATCCTTTTTGAAGTGTCCCATCTCTCCACAATTCATACATTTACCTTGTTTTCTCCAACAGTTGTCTTCAGAATGTCCTATTCTCTTGCAAAAATTGCAAATAGTCCCAAATTGACTGGATACAGGCCGCGTTGAAACTGTGACTGTTCCCCCTCTAGCCACTCCTGGAGTTGAAGGCTTAGGCTGACCCCTGTTCTGTCCTGAACTCTGGCCTTGGAACTTAGCCTTGATTCCACTACCTTCCGGTTCGCCCCGATGTTCCTCAATGTCATTTTCAATTCTATAAGCAATGTTTACTGCTGCTTGGTAGTTGGGAAAATCATGCATCAACAATTGTTTTCGAAATTTCAACCTCAGTCCCTTCACAAACCTGTAGAATCTCCTTCCTTCCTATGGTACTAAATGTGGTCAATACCTCGCCAGCTCTGTAAATTTTGTCGAATACTAGGCCACTGTCATTGTCCCTTACTCGAGCCTCAAAAATTCAACCTCTTTCTCGTCTCTGGTAATCACTGGAATGAAGTGCTCTTTAAATCTCCGGGTGAAATTGTCCCAAGTTTGGGGCGTGTGGTCCCGCTCCCAACTCTCCTTAAGTATTTGCTACCAACGCTCTGCAGAACCTTCCAGTTTGAACACAGCACATCTGACTTTCTCCTCATTTGAACTTTCAGTTGCCAAAAAGATTTTATTCATTGCCTCCAACCATCTTTCTACTATCACTCGATCTGGATCCCCGTTGTAGCTTGGTGGAGCCATTTTGATAAACTTCTCTAACACGTGTGTTTGTCTTCCCTTAGGTTGCTGTTGTCCCTGCCCCTGAGCAGCCATATTCTAAAGGAAAACCCTGAACATAGCAATCATTTCAGCATTCTGGTTTTCCCCAGCTCCCATATCACCAATATTTCCCTGATCCCTCTGCTGGTCATCACCAATTCCAGCCATTACACCAATCCCTGCATTAAACACTCGGCGTCAGATATCACACACTCCCCCTTAAACTAGACTTCTACCCTTGACTTCTAACCAAGGCTCTGATACCAACTATGGGGCCTCCCCAATTCTGGGACCTATAGACTCGTGTCCCAAGCTGGAGGGTCCCAAACCTTCACATTTAAAAAAAAAACTGTTTGTTTAATTAAACAGAAAAGTATAACAACCTTTAACAAAGTAAATATATAAACGACCTCTCTACTTGGAGGTGATATATAACCCTGCTTTAACAAGGCATAACCTGTTTAAATTACAACTCACAATTGTAAAGGCTTACACAAGCCAACTTTGAAACCAAATCAATCCCAGGTTTAATTACAACACAACACCCTGAAAACACAACTTTCCTCAAAAGAATAACAATCACAAACTATTCCCAACTCCCCAATCCAAGCACATACCCTGACAACCCATAAGATGTCCAAACTCCTTTCCGGCCTCACCGGTCCAGTCCTCCTATCTCAGCGGGATCTAAAAACAGTAAAGGGAGAAGAGGTGAGAATAAATCTCAGCAAGCTATTATGGATGCAATAATATGCCAAATAATATTCAACACATAAACAACTTGCTCATAATCACATTGATAAAGCAGTAAACACATTACGTTACCTCCTTTTTACCTTTCCCATCTGAATAATATGTAGTACAACGGTGGGAGTAATACTCCACTCATTTGTGAACTGCTTAGGCATATCCATGTCTTATAAGACCCATTTCTCAGGGAAGATATAAGATATTAGCACCTTATGAACTTCTTAGGCATATTCACAGAAGCTGATAGTATTCCATATACCCCCCAATGATCAGCTGATATAAACACATTCAAGCACATAATAGATACTTGAAAATAAATCCACACCTTGGGATATCAATACATAACATAATAATATTACTCATGTTAAACAATCACGATAGTGCAACATATATTTTTAAACACTATTGAATAACAACAATTCAATAACAGGGTATTAATACTCCTGTTCAAACCAATACAGCAGTGCAACATGTATTTAGACACTATGTGCACAAATAACCATGAATATGTAATCACATATGGGCACAATGTATATCATGTAAGCCCTACATATCCATTTCATAATATTAAACACCTTCTATAAAGGTTCCATATCAATTTACCATGTTTTGATAACTTTGGTTAACGTAATTACAATGCCCTCCAACCATTTTCTGGAAAATATTTAAAGACCTTTCATTTATCATTTTGGGTCATTTGAGACTCCATTGTTTAGTACTAATGTTGTACTAGAATCGTAGTTAAAGAGTGTTCAAATATATACCAGGTAGAATAGGGTTTCAAGGCTTAGAAAATTGTTCAGAGGCTGCAGGGCAGGGCACGACTCGTGCCTTAAGGCACGACTCGTGCCCATTTACACCTCACTCAGATTCAGTCGTCCCCTATAAGACACAACTCGTGACATTGCTAAAGATGTCGCACGACTGAATAATAGAGGGTCACGACTCGTGCTCCAGGGCACGACTCGTGCCCTTTCCCAGAAAGCGTGCTGAAGTGCAGAACATCAACAGAACCAAGGAAAAATCCATTTTACAAATTTCCAGCTACTCTAAGAGCCATAAGCCAACTCTAAACATCAGTATATGAGTTGCAAACAATAAAACATACTCCCTCCAAACCATATAACAATATTATACCACCTTTCCAAATTAAACCAAACCATATTATCATCCTTTACCCTACTTCTTTCCAAAACCCCATGTTCATCAATTGAAAAGCCAAATATCTTGTCCAAAATTATCAAGAACACATTATATTCTCATAATATCACCTTTATATATATTATGAACAATTATAGAATGGAATCACAATAATTTACCAAAATGAGTCGAAATAACAAGAAGATTTGATCGGCTATAAACATTCTATTCGACTCCTAGATCGATAATATGCAGTCGGAATTGAAAACGGATCAACGGTGGATTTGATATAATTTTCTGAAGGTAACCCTCGGTTTATCGGATGAAACGTAGGGAGAAAGAGTACTGAGTAAGATAATGATGTTTCTGGGAGGAATTTGGATATTTATATGAAATAATTACACACTAGCTCCTGCAAGTTTCAAATCCTACAACCAACCACCGTATACTTATTTGTACACTCAAGCTCCTCGACAACTTTTATAATACTTTCATTTCAAATTTCAATATTATCACTTTACTACACAAATCTCCCATGTTTTCATTTAGACATTATATAATTAAAATTACTTTAATAACATCTAAATTCACATAGTTTAGCAATTTATCCAAATAACACATAATAAACCAAATACCATATAATGCATAAGATGAGATGCAATGCACCCCACCCCTACGTGTTCCACGTGTGACCAAAATGGTGCCTAGATTTAGGGTCGTGACAGGTCTGGTTGGGTTCGCTTGTTTTTAAACGAATGCAATGACTCATCAGTCTATAAAGACTTATATAGACTTCTCTTATGCCAGTCTCACATTTGATTCTAAAAACCTTATATGGAAATGAGAATTAAAGAAAAATGGGTTCTCTCAAGTGTGTGTGAATTAAACTAAGGAAAATAGGGGGTTTCATTAAGTTATGATATTTCCTATTTTGCCCATTGCGAATATTTTGCCAACGTGTTACCAACTCAACAAATGCTAAGTAATGATGTATGGATAAAACGATGACATATATTTTTTTCAAATCAACAACCACATTCACGTTTTCTTCCATTCATAAACACAAAATGACAAAAACAGCATAACAACTAATAAATACAAGAAAAAGAATAGTTGTGTAACGGAAAGGATGTGATGAGGTAGAAATTAATTATTCACCAAAAAAAGTATCGAGTATATCTTTCACTTAATGACTTGAAAAAAATAGCTGAATAGAAGTCATTTTCTCAATCTTTGAAGCCTACAAAAGGATGTGTTTACAACACCGAGTTACTTAAAAATCTCTCCTTTCTACAACAAAAAAAACTCCCCGGTCAGATTGTTGAAGTTTTCAACAAAATAAGCAGTTCATTCGTATATTATTTTCCAAGTCATAGCTAGTATAAAGATCCATACATTACAAGAATCTACAAATTGGTCATGTTCATAGCATTTCATTAGTCTATTATTTTTAAAGATATTTATTACTAATAAAATGTTATGAACATCGATTTATTTGTAAAAATCTTTTCCACTCAATATCACTCTATTACGCTCATCGGGTAACTTTGCAAATTTTGTTGCAATTCTGCAAGCATCTGCACATCCAAAAGATACCGACACACACACAATTTTGTTCTCTAAAAATAATAAATTTTCTTGATTGAGTTCCTGTATAAACTGATCCCTTTAGTGAAAACAATTGTTCCGACTTTACATCCTATTAGTCTTCGATTTTTCTTTTCGATCGACCTAATGGTTATTTATAAGCAAAAATCAATTTTATCATAGTTTTTTTTGTTACAAGTTAAATTTTTTATCAAATGAGTTTTGTATGAGAAATAAAGAGTTTCAATCCCATAGGTGTAGGCATTAATTGATAATTCAATCTATAAAAGTGAATTTGTGATTTTTAGTTCGATGAATAGCAAAAATAAATGCTTGCTATAGAAAGCAATGTTTGCGTATATATAATATATATATATATATATATATATATATATATATATATATATATATATATATATATATATATATATATATATATATATATCATCCCTTTTAACTCGTGGATTTATTTTTGAAATCCTTTACGTGTAATATGAATGAAGAATGTAAGATGTACTGTAATTTAAATGAAACCTTCTCTTTTTCATTTTTGCGAATCTACAATTCAAAATTCCTAGACATGCGATTTAAAATTAACGAAATATAACATTGCTATTAGAGTTATTTTACAAAATTTCAACATCCTGAAAATATAAAAGGTGTAACGATTCACTCAAAGTCATATAGTCCAATAATATATGTTGTGCATTAGAAAAAGCAAGTTATGTTCAATCTCATAATTTCGTTAATATATTTGACAGAAAATAATGTTTTGGATGTATGAACATTTCAACAATCATTATTGTATTTAATTTGTACAAAATTATATCATTGGGTTTTTAGAACTCCTTGAACCTAAATCGATGGTTTACATGTTGTTGGACCTAATTTTATCAATTTAGCTTCATGACATGAATGTTAAGATTAATATGATGAAAAAGATAAGACGGAATTGATGCTTCAAGAAAGGATATATCACACATTTAATGAGTTGCATAAATGTTGATAAAGATGCTTTTTATAACCGGACGAAGTCTATAAAAGGATCCACTAACGAACCCCAAATGGTTCAAAACACACTCCTCTTTAATTATCAAGAGCAAATTAAAGCTACAAGGGTCATTTTAATGGTATCATTTGAAATGTTGTACCATAATAAGTGATTGCATATAATTATATACCATGTAAAAAGTGGAAATTGTAGATAGTTTTCATAAGCATTTTAGAAAATCATCTAACCATACGGTAATGTTATAAAAGTTACTACAATTTTCTCATGTTAATATCATCAATATAGTTTTAAGTTTTGCTAAAAGGTTTATCAATTATGTAATAAATTAAGAAAGACTCATTTAAGCAAAAAAAAATGGTTCGGGAATAAATGAGTTATGTTCTAAGGGTTGTTATGCAATTGATGTGGCATAATCAACATTTTTAAGAATCTTTATGATAAGGAAAAAAAAGTTTAACTATCCACCATTGCCAAAGGAACTATCACATTGACCACAAGTTATAAAAGATAAAAACAAGATATAAACTTCAAATTTTAGCCATTTCTAGACAATTTTAGGATTAAAATATCATCTCTAGCTTATTAAACAACTGTTGACGTAACAGTTTTGCATGTGGAGTCGTGGACATTTTACTTTGATTACATGGCATATAGTTTTGCTTCTTTGGGTTGAGTTGCAAACCATTTTTATAGAGAATGGTCGACTATCATGACTAATGACAATTGTGTTTTTGACTGTTGAGATTTAGACGTTATTTATTGTTTGGCTAATAGAATTATGATCTTGGTGATTGATAAATAATTATTTATCAAAACCATTGTTAATGTGGTACCATAATAAGTGATTGCATTAATCATGTAGAGCAAATTAAAGCTACAAGGGTCATTTTAATGGTATCTTTTTAAATGTTGTGCCATAATAAGTGTTAGGACCTAACTTTGATCAATGTCTTAGTTAGTTGGTTTTGATAAAGGAATATATATATAGAACAGGGTTTATATCAAAAGATGTTATCTGTCATAATTCTTCACTTTGACAAACTATGAGTCCGACTATGATTCTTTCTTATACAATGTTTACAATCAATCAAAAACATGAATCATAGTCTCTCTCTAAGTCATCAAGATCATCAAGTGCATCTCAGTCCTTATTAGAGATCCTCTCTGATAGCTAAGCATTGCCATGATCTGACAGCTATGACTTCAGCCCTCGTAGCCCATCTCCCCGCCTCACACCATGTTACCACAAACTCAACCATGTTAGATCCTGCATCTTCACAGCTATCAAGTCCATCAATGAAGACCAATGAAGACCACTGAAGACCTTCTAGAAGCTCTCAGTTCAAGCTCACAGCTCAAGACAGCTCATGAAGACCTGCATGTGGACAAGTGGGACAAAGACCAGTCAAATCTCATTAATGTAGCTGCAACAGTCATATTCCAACGGCTACATTGAAGGGTATAAATAGAGGATCTCTTCCTCTAACAAAATCACTGAAAAATACTCATTTTCCCAGTCAAAAACCCTTTCCAAACACCCACACACACCTCCTGTAATCCACACACACACACACCAATCCTTACCTTTAAAACCCTGTTCCAAACCAAAACCTTCACCCCTAAACCTCTTCACCAACAAAAACAACCCCATTGTGTTAATTCACAAACCCCAACCACCTAAGACTGTACTTTAGGTGTAGAATAAGTTTGTAATCACTCAAGACTGTACTTTGAGTGTATTAGTTATTTTGTAAAATCTTGAGACTGTACTTCAAGTTGTAAAAGCACTTAAGACTCGTACTTTAAGTGTATCCCTAGTTGATCGTACTAATTAGGAAGAGGAAGTTCAAGAAACTTGCCTAAATCAATCATTTGTAATTTTTGTTGATTAAAGATTATAATAAAATTGATCTCACTTGTCAAGTTTGACAGTGAGGGTGGATGTAGGAGGAGTGAACTCGAACCACTTTAAATTCTCTCGTGTTATTACATTTTTGCAATCACATTCACACACTTGCATTATCTCCTTGTGTTTGTTGTCCTACCATTATTTCAAATCACTTTTATTCCGCCGCACAAATCAAATTATCATCCTGACGCCTAAGCCAATACCATAGCCGTCGATCATCTACATAACAAGCAAGGGCCTTTCAATTGGTATCGAGCTTGTCTTCACACTTAAAAGTCTAACAACTTGTGAAGGATCCTCTTCAAACCCACCATGCCTCAACCAAGAAGAAATAATGAGAAAGACATCCCACACATTGATGACTCGTGGATCCTTTGAGATCTATGCATCAAAGATAAAAACTTATCTCGATGCAAACAGCATTTGGAACCGGTATGTTCTAGAAAATGAAGTGTCATACCCAACTCAAGTCTGTACCGATGGAGGACCAAGTAAAATCAAATCCCGAAACTTGGTCCAAGCCGAAAAGCAATTGGTAAGTGCAAACTTGAAAGTCAAGAACATTCTTCAAAAGAGTGTAAATGACTCTCTAGCTCAAGAAATTGCTAAGGAACCAAATGCCGAACCGCATGGGCTCTTATTCAAACCAAGTTCACTAAACACTCCGGTGTTAGGACACAAAACTTGTACAACTTGCTTAGGCAATTAGACAATTTCAAGTTCTACCCTGGAGAAAAGGTGAGTGCCGCTCGCCCAAGGTTTGAGAACCTTGTTAGATCAATTACCGATCATGGAAAAACATTTGAACAACAAGATCTCGCCTCAAGATTTACTCAAATCTCCCTCAAGAATATGAGAAGGTAGCATTACCTATTAGAGAAGGATCTCGAATGGAGCACCATGACAGCTTGAGCAATATTTTGGAAAGCTTGAAGCCTATGAACTGGAAGGTATGATAAAAATTCCATCACCCCTCCATTTCACAAACCTTAGCTTTAACCGCACAAGAACCTCGTCAACAAGCCAATCACTCACCATGACATTGAGACCATTGTCAACAATGCTCTTCAAAAGATAAACATCGCTCCAAATCTGTCACAAACGTATCTCCCAAGAAGACATTCCAAGCCTCATTTCCATGGCCGTCGAAATGCCATGAAATTTCAAAAGAAGTCTTTTGACAAGAAATTCAATCCCTCCACCTCTAATGCCCAACAAGACAGCCTACAAGAAGATAATTGATTGCTTCAATTGTGGAAAGCAAGGACATTACTCATCCGATTGCCCCGAACCAAGGAAACCTAAGGACAATCGACACCTAAGAAGATGACATACTCAAAAGAGATCATTCACACTCTAAGTGCAACCGCTACAATTGCTCCAAAAATAAACATGACAAAAACAAAGAGCAAGTCATGATTGCCGACTCATCAAAATTCAGTGATGAAGAGTATATGTCAAGTGATGACTCAAATTGAAGGAGAAGAAGCCATGATATGCCTTATGGTCAAGATGATGAAGAATCGACAATGAGGAAGAGATGGAAGCACTTGCCGCCGATGAACTAAAAGAGGTACATGATTTTAACTCTTTAAATATTGATGGTTTTAAACAATTAGTTTGCACTCTTTTTAATTCAAACCAAAAACAAAAAACTAGCTTTGCTTCATTGGTCAATGAGAACCTTTCCCAATCCTCAACCATTGACAACCTCACAAAACCATTTCGAGCTTGAAAAAGCATGCCAAGGGCTAAGAGATCAATGCATCATGCTTGAAAAACAAAACATGGATCTCGACAAATGAGACATCTAATAATCATGAAAATTGTCAAAAACTCGCAATCTTGAGAAAGAAAATGATGCTCTTAAAAAGAGAATAGATTCATGGAACTGCTCAAGCAAAGCATTATCCCTATTCACCTACTCTCAACAGGCGTCCTAATGACAAAACAGGATTGGTGCTACACAAAAGGGTACACTCCTCCCACCGGTGAAAGGGCCATTGAAAAAATGGTTCTAGAAAACCCGAGCTCGGCAAACTATCAAACTCAAACCTATCCCATTCAAACCAAAGGAAAAGAAAAGGAAATCTTGGGTGGCCCTAGTCAATCAAAGGAAGGACCAAATAAAATTCAAGGAAGCAAGTTTATTTGGGTTCAAAAAGGGGCCAATATAAAGGAAGAAGTCAAGCCGCAAAGGTGCTAGTCGGGCCAAGCCCCGTCGCATGCCCAAGGGTTGATGTACCCAAGGCATGACAGATGCCCAAGTTCCTCCAAACAACAAAGAACCCCAAGGCAACAAAGATTCTACAACAAGCATAAATACACCAAAAACAAAAACCTCAATGGCGTATTCAAATGGAAGAAGCCATGCACATCAAAATGACTCTCCAAGGTCATCCCATTCAAATAATTTTCGCTTCAACCCCATTACAAAGAACCCAAACCACTACTTCAATCCTTCCCAATCCACTGTCCTTACACCTTACATGATGCAAATCATGTCATATTACCATACCCTAAACCAGTTCTTCAATAAGGGATCAATGAACAATGCTAGGGCTCCAAAGAAAAACTAATCCTTTGGACCCAAAAGAATAAAAAGGGTACCATAAATCCTATTTTTTGTTTTGCAGGTATCCAGGAAAGGTCTCTAGTATTTAGATAGTGGTTGTAGTAGACATATGACCTTCAATAAAGATTGGCTGCAACAATATTCCCCTAAAAATGGTCCAAATGTAACCTTTGGTGACAATTCCCAAGCTAAGGTCAAAGGATCAGGAAATCTTGTTACAAAAGATATCATTTTTACAAATGTATCCTATGAAGGTCTCAAACACAATTTGATCAGCATTAGTCAAATCTGTGATAAGGGATATCATGTTGTTTGTACTAAAGACAAATGCACTGTTAAAAATAAAAACAATAAAGTAATCCTAACTGGATCAAGAAAAGGAAATCTCTATTGCTTGAACTTAGAGATTGTGGAAACTTCAAATGCTCACTGCCTTCTGTCTTTCAATCAATCTGATATGTCATGGCTATGGCACAAGAGATTGGCTCACCTCAATCACAAAACCATTTCCAAGCTTGCAAATTCCAATCTTGTCGAGGTCTACCAAAGATCCCATTCAAAAGGATAAACTGCAAAGCATGCCAATGTGGGAAGCAAAAGAAATCCTCATTCAAACCCAAGACCAAGTTGGACACCTCAAGACCTATTGAACTGCTTCATATGGATCTTTTTGGACCCATAAGAACTAGATCTTTAGGAGGATAAAGATACTCCCTAGTTGTTGTTGATGATTTCACAAGATTCACTTGGATCATTCTTCTTGAATCCAAAAGTGACACCCTTAGCCGTCTGATAAAGCTATTCAACAAAATTCAAAATCAAAAAGGGACATCCATCATCAAGATCAGATCTCGACCATGGAAAGGAATTTGAGAACACCGGAGTGGAAGAATATTGTGACTCAAAAGGCATAGATCACAATTTTTCAGCCCCAAGAACTCCACAAAGCAAAATGGTGTTGCGTAAAGGAAAAACAGAACAATCTGAGGCAAAGAAGAACAATGTCCGTCGAACATAATCTCCCAAAATATTTTTGGGGTGAAGCTACGTTACCACCGCCGTGTATGTTCAAAACAAAACCCCGATCAACAAATTTCACAAGAAGACTCCATATGAATTATGGAACAACAAAGTCCCTACCATTTCCTACTTTCACAGCCTTTGGAAGTAGATGCTTCATCCACAACAATGGCAAGAACAATTTGGACAAATTTGACTCCAAAAGTGATGAAGGAATTTTTCTTGGATACTCTAACACAAGCAAAGCTTATAGAGTGTACAACAAAAGAAGACTTGTTGTGGAAGAATCTATTCATGTTGACTTTGATGAAAACAATGATCAAAGTATAAGCTAATTATGTGATTTTGATGAAGGATTGGGAAATCTAGATAATCTCCTGAATCATCCCCATTCTTGATTCAACTATTCTCGATCATGAACAAGATTCATCAAACCTTCCATACATGGTTCCAAGAAATTCATCCGACACCATCCTATGCCGCATGCCCATCAACCATCCCACTCTCATCAACAACCAATCAAGCCAACAAAGTCAACAGAAATCTCTCCCACCTTCAATCCAATGGATGAGGAAGAAAATATTCAAATAAATAGTCATTCCTTGACTGATCTTCCTCAAAATCCTCACTTAGCCGCTTAACCCTACCGACAAACCCAACCCTTAGCCGACACCATCCCAATTCCTCATCTAATCTATCTTCTAACCTCCTTCCATCTTCATCCAATAATCCTCCTTCTCCTCTCAAAACCAATGATGAAACCACAATTACCTATATCATTCCACCCAATAAAGATCTTTACATCGCCTTCGATTGATAAAACCCCAGCCTGCATAACATCCTCTTTCTCATGAGTGCATTCATATCCCAAGTGGAACCAAAGAAGATAAATGAAGCACTCCAAGATGCCGACTGGATTGAAGCCATGGAAGAAGAACTGAGCAAGCTTTGAAAGAAACAAAGTATGGCAACTTGTTCCTAAACCAAGAAATCAAACTGTGATTGGAACAAGATGGGTTTTTAGAAACAAGATGAATGAAGAAGGTATTGTAATTAGAAACAAGGCCAATCGGTTGCTCAAGGTTATAGACAAGAAGAAGGCATTGACTATGATGAGACCTTTGCACTGTTGCAAGACTTGAAGCTATAAGGCTATTTCTTGCCTATGCTTCATTCAAGAAGATGAAAGTTTTTCGTATGGATGTCAAGAGTGCATTTCTAAATGGAGTTCTAAATGAAAAAGTGTTTGTATCTCAACCCCGGTTTTGAGCATCCAAAATTCCCGATCATGTATTCAAACCGAACAAAGCATTGTATGGGCTTAAACAAGCACCTAGAGCTTGGTATGACACCCTATCTAGATATCTTCTTGGAAAAGGATTCACCAAAGGACATATTGATAACACCTTGTTTATCAAAAAATATGGAGATGATCGCTTGCTCATCCAAGTCTATGTTGATGACATAATCTTTGGCTCATCAAATGAGGACTTGTGCACCGAATTTGGAGATATCATGAAGGATCGCTTGAGATGAGCATGATTGGTGAGCTCACATTCTTCCTAGGCCTTCAAGTCAAGCAAATGAAGGAAGGAATCTTCATCAACCAAGCCAAATACTCAAGGAAATGATCAAAAAGTTTGACATGCAAACCGCATCCCCGCTAAAACTCCCTTGTCAACCACAACCAAGCTTCATGCCGATCAAGATGGTCAAAGTGTAAATCCAACACTTTACGTAGCTACATAGGATCTCTCCTATATCTCGATGACTTCAAGACCAGACATAATGTTTAGTGTATGTCTATGTGCTAGGTTTCAAGCCAATCCCAAAGAATCTCATCTCTCACTGTCAAGAGAATTTTGAGATATATCAAAGGAACCCCGATTTTGGCCTATGGTATCCCACCGAATCCCCATTCTCCCTAGTTGGATTCACCGACTCGACTATGCAGTGGTGCAATCTAGATAGAAAATCCACTAGTGGTGGATGCCGCTTGTTGGATCAAGGATTATCTCATGGTCAAGCAAAAGCAAACCTCAGCTGCAACCTCAACCGCCGAGGCCGAGTACATTGCCGCAGCTTGTGTTGTTCACAAATTCTCTACCTTAAAAGTCAACTTCAAGACTTTGGAATTGAATTATCAAACATTCCCATCTTCTCGTGACAACTCAAGTACCATTGCTATGACAGAAAATCCTGTCCAACATTCAAAAACCAAGCACATTGAAGTCGCATCATTTCATCGAGATCATGTTAAAAAGGGAATATCAACCTTGCAAAAGTTTGCACCGAGAACAATGTCTCGATATTCTCACAAAAGCCATGGATGAAAAAGATTTGAACTATTGAGAGCCATGCTTGGGATGATTAATATGCCAAAATAAAAGGGGTGTTCTTTTCAAATAAAAGAGGATTACAAACAGAGTAATGCTATCACAATGTTGCTCGATAGCTATTACATCATACACATTCCTAACAAGCCATCCACCGACGCCTATCATTCCAAAAGCCTTGAAAACCAAAAACAACAAAAACTTACAACAAAAACATTCAAACAACCCATCAAATTCTTCTCTCTCATCTCAACTTACCCAACAAAAACTTCTTCCAAACCAAACAAATCTCAGATCCACTCTTTTCTCTTCAATCCTTCTCCTCTCGCCGTCGACATTCTTTGGAAATGTCACAGCCTCCCTGCACCCTCCACCAGCACTCATTCCTTCAATTCTAGCCTCCTGAGTTGATTGCAAGGTTTGTTGGTACCTCTGCAACCACACTGGATGCCTCTCCAAGAAAGGATCAATGGAAGTGACTGAATATTGGAGAGAAGGACTTGCTCTTCTAGGCCACCACTCTTCAACTGGATCATATGGCTGAAGCAATCCCTCCATTGGAGTAACAAAGCTAAATTCTCCGAAAAAGAACCATTCCCTGTGATTGCAAATGGTTGACCAACATTTGACTCCACCCTCTCCACGAGGTGCTCTTGCAGATCAAGCAACCTACAACCTGGTTGAACATGTATGAGATGGTTGAAGAAGGAGATATATGCACTCCTGCAAAGTTATCTCCTCTACCTTCCAACAAACCAACTCCTGGAGAAAGAGAATCTCTGCTCACAGGTGTATAAAGCTTATCTTGCTCAACCTTCTTTCTGACAGCCTAAGCTTCTCTCCTTAGCCGTCCGAGCTCGTCCCCGCTTCACCAACTCCCCCAGTGTGTATACCCTTTCTACCTTACTCCTTCCCTTACTTGACTCTCCTTGATCAACTTTGATTGTCTTCCCTAACAGTCTTATTCCTTCTCCCTCCTTGATGTCAATCTTTTCCCTGACAGCTACCTCCTTCATTTCTATATCTTCATCAACCCTCACTCTCTTTTTCTTTCCCTTATCATTCACTCTCTAAACTTTCAACAATGTTGAAAGCCTCTCTATCTATCTCCATCTCATCACTCATCAAATCATCCTCACCATTTTTCCCAAAGACCAATTGCTTAGCTGTTTGAGCCATAACCTTTGGATTAAACTTTGAAGAAAATCTTCCCATTTTTGTTTGTAAATCAATCTGAGTAATTTTCCTCTGAAGTTTTCATTGTTTTATAGGCAAATTTTCACCTAGCTATCTCGCATAAAGCAATCATCATTCAAACTAGCTTAACTGTCAGAGATTTCTTTCAACAGCTAGGTTAAAGCATACTTTAAGTGATTTGATCGAGTTAATTGCTCACAATTGTCACTTCCTTCGCCGCCTCTTCCACTGCAAATCTCCTTGAAAAGGAGAATGTTCTTCTTGTGTTTTGTGGGAATAAATGTCTCAACATGGGGAAGGGTAAAAACCACTGTTCATATGAACAGTTACTTAACTTTGTAACCCCCAATGCTCATTAAAGCCCACGTACCACTCATCATTTGTCTCTCTCTCTCTTTCGCAATCACCAAAATTCCTTTTTCCTTAACCCTCAGTTTAAATTTCTTCTCTTTCCCTCTCCAATCTACCATCGTATTTCTCCAACCCTAATTCTTTTTCAAAGCATCAATGGCAGACCCTAAAGCAATGTACCCAGATGCTCATGGCTACTTCATCAAACCCAACTTCTATGACTCTGAAGTTGGAATCCTCATCAAAGAACTGCTTGAGGTAAATGAACTACTTGATTTTATGGGAGCTAAACCCCCAATTTATGAAGAACTCTGCAGAGAAATTTATTTGGTAGGAAGAAGAAACAATGAAGATAATTCAATAACTGCCACCATAGAAAATGTAGAGATAACTATCACTCAAGATATGGTTAGTGAGGTCTATGGAATCCCAAATAAAGAAGATGCTGTGAAAAATATATGGGATAGAGGATCGAAAGATTAAAGATCGTTTATGAAAAATTTCTTGGTCTTAAAGTAACCGACTTCAAAGCCGTTCAAGACAAAGCTATGGTGAAGAACAAAGATGATATCTTCAAGTCAACATTGATGGATGTGGTCAACAAAGCCATTGATGGCAAACAATCCTCATTTGACCAAATGGGATCAAATGAGTGGAAGCAGATGCTCACTCGATGACCAAGGATACAAATTGGTGCATTGTCCTTCTCCATAATTTCCAACTTGCTGTCTCATCCTCTACTCTCAAATTCAAGAAGCAAGGTGGAAGGATGAACAACTTCAGATTCATGAGTGGAATCCTTGAAGTCCTAATTCCAAAGCTCAAACCCGCTCTATCCAAGAAATGGTGAAGACACGAAAGCCGTCGAAACAAGATGCTTCAATGAAAGAACCTTTTCATTGAAACAAAAGAAGGGAATTGTTATGAAGGCTGGGGATATGAGCCTTGAGAGTTTCAAAGAAGCCCAAGAGAAAATGCTTGAAGAAACAAGAATAAAGCTTAATCATTGGAAAGATTTGATAGCTTTGGCTACTAGTAGGAGAATGAAAAGAGGAGTAAAAACCAATGTCAAGAAGATCGGAGTGCTCAAGAGAACCGTAGTATCTCCTAGCAAAAAGAGCAAAAGCAAGGATGATCTGATAGCCGACAGTGAAGGAACCATCTCTCGACACCATGCTATGAATGCTGAAGAAAGAGGTGATGTTGATGGCCATGAGGTTGACACTATGAATCAAGATGATGCCGGTGATGCTAACATAGATTCTCAAGAGCTTCAGCAGCCCTTGCCCTATCCAAAACCCTTCACAAAGGAAAGCAACATCGTGCCTATCCCCTCCAAATGACAGCCTACCAGATCAAAGGTACAATCTTCCTTAACCATTCCTTCTAAATCATTACCAAAGAAAAGAAAACTTGAAAAGAAAGCCCACAAATCAAAGAAAACCAAAATATCTACCCCTTCCATTTCCCCAAAATCCACACCCAGCTCAGGACATCAATCAGCCATTGAAGCTATCCTCAATCTCAAAGAACCCTTAGATAAGCAACCTTTAAGGGGGAACACTGATGAGAATATCCCCTCTACCCAACCTCAACAGTTAGCTAAAATCATGAGAGCAATTGAGGCTATTGAGTTGGATGGGAACCCAGATACCGAAAAGGTCGTTTCTTTTTATCTTAAGGACTTTACGAGTGAGGAAGAATCTGTAGTGGCCCTAGATGAACTCAAAGCTTAGGTTAATGCGTAAAAGAAGTGGACCAGGTGAGTCATCTAGAAACCCCAAGGTGACAAACTATGAATGTAGATAGCCATCCCTTCCCTTCCATTCCCGAGACCGAACCTGTGAATGATCCTCGCCCCAACCGTTGAAACCGAAAGGGGAATCTTGATGATACTTCTAAGGTCATTATAAATCTCAAGAAGGTTGGAGTTGAGATTAATCCCATTACGGTCTCAAAAGGAGACTCAATTGTGAATGCTTGCAAAGGTCTTGAGCTTGATGGAACTCGGGAAAATGAGGAAGCTATGATAGCTATCCTTGAGAAAAGGTTGGCAAAAAGTGAAGTAAGGGCAGCCTTGAATCTCCTCAAATCTCAATTCACTTCCAGGTCTCTAAATCAAAGTCTTGGCCAAACCTATGAGCCAATCCCAACCGTTTCAACCCAATCCTCTCCACCTTCCAAGCCACCTTCTCCAATTCACGAAAATGAACCTTTTGAAGCCTCTCCACAAAGTCCAATACCGGTGGACAAGGTCAAGACATATCTCGACAGTGATCCCATTCCAAACGGTCCTCACAGTTCTCCAAGTCATTCTATTCCTCCAAATCCAAATCAATCCTTCCTTCCCAAAAGGGAACCTTGGATGCTTAGGCTGTGGAATTGATTTCTCTATGTCTTCCATCAAAGCAGCAAGGACAAGGTTACCCCATGTAACTCACATCCCGAAAATTGCAAATCCCTTCATCTATCCAAAATTCTGGGAACCTGTCAAGGAATGGCTTGATTGTTGTAGCAAGAAACACAGCGGGGTTAGTGTTCTTTGCCTATGAAAAATGGCGGTTGTCAAGAACCTCATCCACCTCCAACTTTGTTCATCAAATCCCATCCTTCCCAAAGTTCATCACTCCCAATACTCTTCTTGATTGGGAAATTCTTTTCAGCCAACTCATCTCTCCATCTCTCAATTCTTGCTTGTATATGCCAAAGGGTTTAGTCTTCTCCCTGTGCATTGACCTTGCAAAAACACTTTTCCTTTCAACTGTTTGAACAAAAGTGTGCCATTATGCTTTTATTAAGCAAAGCTGTCAACATCTTTTCCCCACCTCTTAATCCAGGAATTGAGCCATACCTCTCACCCTTCATCACCTGTAGATCCTATTAACTTCACCTCACCCAATGAAAACTCTCACTTCAAAAACTTGGTCTCTATTCCTGAGATCAAAGAATTCAGATCTTCCATAGCTCGGTCAAAGCGAGCCAGAGTATTGATCTTTCATTAGACTCGACACTATGATATTGATAGTGATAATGATGCTCCCTCAAGCCCTGATCAAGACTCTCCAACAATATTTCCACCCCCTACAGTTTCCAATCCTCCTCAGCAATTCACTCATGCTCAAGCATCAGTTCAGCCACAACCAGATCAACCCAGTGTGCCCATGCAGAGCAAGAAGACCAGGAACAAGAAGAAACATTTGTGGGGCACAATGAGAATCAGAAATGATCAAATACCCCTTAGAAGATCTCAACTGAAGTCAAAGGAAGACAAATTCTTCAAGTATGATGAAAGGATGTCCTGGGAGTGGAACAATGAGTTCTTCTACAGAGGAGTTGAGCCTGAAATGAGAAGAGAGTTAGAGGATGAAAGAAATCAGATTCTATCAGCCAGACAAGAAAGAGATGAATTCTATGATCAATTGGCTGATGAATAATTGTAATTGTTATGGAACAATTTTTTTTTGTTAAAAACAATTTGTTTTGTTTGCCTCAGTTTGTATGACAGTATTTTGTGAACTCTTCTCATCTTGAGATTAATTCCAAGTATTCAATCTCAGTTTGATTACCTCTGCCTGATATGATTCCTTGGATTACTTCTTTTATTATTTCTCTTATCAAACTGTGAAAACTTGTTCTAAAAAATCTTCCTTTACCAAAAAGGGGGAAATTGTTAGGACCTAACTTTGATCAATGTCTTAGTTAGTTGGTTTTGATAAAGGAATATATATATAGAACAGGGTTTATATCAAAAGATGTTATCTGTCATAATTCTTCACTTTGACAGCTATGAGTCGCGGCTATGATTCTTTCTTATACAATGTTTACAATCAATCAAAAACATGAATCATAGTCTCTCTCTAAGTCATCAAGATCATCAAGTGCATCTCGAGTCCTTATTAGAGATCCTCTCGATAGCTAAGCATTGCCATGATCGACGGCTATGACTTCGGTCCTCGAGACTATCTCCCTGCCTCACACCATGTTACCACAAACTCAACCATGTTAGATCCTGCATCTTCACAGCTATCAAGTCCATCAATGAAGACCAATGAAGACCACTGAAGACCTTCTAGAAGCTCTCGGTTCAAGCTCACGCTCAAGACGGCTCATGAAGACACTGCATGTGGACAAGTGGGACAAAGACCAGTCAAAGCTCATTAATGTAGCTGCAATGTCATATTCCAACGGCTACATTGAAGGGTATAAATAGAGGATCTCTTCCTCTAACAAAATCACTGAAAAATACTCATTTTCCCAGTCAAAAACCCTTTCCAAACACCCACACACACCTCCTGTAATCCACACACACACACACCAATCCTTACCTTTAAAATCATGTTCCAAACCAAAACCTTCACCCCTAAACCTCTTCACCAACAAAAACAACCCCAGTGTGTTAATTCACAAACCCCAACAACCTAAGACTGTACTTTAGGTGTAGAATAAGTTTGTAATCTCTCAAGACTGTACTTTGAGTGTATTAGTTATTTTGTAAAATCTTGAGACTGTACTTCAAGTTGTAAAAGCACTTAAGACTGTACTTTAAGTGTATCCCTAGTTGACTGTACTAATTAGGAAGAGGAAGTTCAAGGAACTTGCCTAAATCAATCATTTGTAATTTTTGTTGATTAAAGATTATAATAAAATTGATCTCACTTGTCAAGTTTGACAGTGAGGGTGGATGTAGGAGGAGTGAACTCTGAACCACTTTAAATTCTCTGTGTTATTACATTTTTGCAATCACATTCACACACTTGCATTATCTCCTTGTGTTTGTTGTCCTACCATTATTTCAAATCACTTTTATTCCGCTGCACAAATTAAATTATCATCTGACAGCTAAGCCAATACCATAGCTGTCTGATCATCTACATACCAAGCAAGGGCCTTTCAATAAGTGATTGCATATAATTATATACCACGAAATAAGTACAAATTGTAGAAAGTTTTCATAAGCATTTTTAGAAAATCTTCTAACCATACAGCAATGTATATAAGAGTTACTACAATTTCCTCTTATTAATATCGTCATTTTCTTTCAAGTTTTTCTGATTGGTTTATCAATTGTGTAATAAATTAAGAAAGACTCATTTAAGGAAAAAAAAAAAAGGGTTTGAAAATTAATGAATTATGTTCTAGGGGTTGTTATGCAATTGATGTTGCGTAATCAACATTTCAAAGCATCTTTACGATAAGGAAAAAAATAATAGGTTTTAAGTATCCATCATTTCCAAAGGAACTCTCTTCTTGACCACAAGTTATAAGAGATAAAAAAAGATACATACTTGAAATTTTAGCTATTTCCAGACAATTCTAGAATTAAGATATCATCTCTCAATTACTAAACAACTGTTGACATAACAGTTTTGCATGTGGAGTCGTAGACTTTTTACTTTGATGACATGGCATATAGTTTTGTATCTCTGGGTTGAGTGGCAAACCATTTTTATAGAGAATGGTCGACTATCATGGCGGATGACAATTGTGCTTTTGATCGTTGACGTTTAGAAGATATTTATTTTTGGCTAATAGAATTATGATCTTGGTGATTGATTGATAATTATTTATCAAAACCATTGTTAATGTGGCGGGTCATAGCACAATTGAACCAACAAGTGAATGAAAATGCAAAGATGTGGTTGTGTGAGTTGGTTAGAAGTTGGAAGGGTATTGGTCGGTTGGGTTCGCTTGTTACTAGCCGAATGCAATGACTCATTTGTATATGAGGATTTCCCCTACCCCGGTCTCACATTTTATTCTAAAAACCTTATATGGAAATGAGAATAAAATTAAAATGGTCTCTCTCAAGTGTGTGTGAATTAAACTAAGGAAAATAGGGGGATTCACTAAGTTATGATATTTCCTATTTTGCTCATTGCGAATATTTTGGTAGCATGTTACCAACTCAAAAACTGCTTAGTAAGGATGTATGGACAAAGCGATGACATATTTGTTTCAACTCAACAACCACAATCACATCTTCTTCCATTCATAAACACAAAACGAAAAAAATAGCATACCAACTAATAAATACAAGAAAAAGAATAGTCGTGTAACGAAAAGGACGTGATATGGTAGAAATTAATTAGTCACCAAACAAAGTATCGAGTATATCTTTCACTTAATGACTTGAAAAAAAATAGCTGAATAGAAGTCATTTTCTCAATCTATGAAGCCTATAAAAGGATGTGTTACAAAACCAAGTTACTCAAAAATCTCTCCTTTCTACAACAAACAAAACACTACAACCCGGTCGTGTTCGTGGTATGTCGTGAAATGTTATAGCATTAAAGCCTAATACTTTTTATGATATACCACGAACAACGATCAGATTGATGAAGTTTTCAACAAAATTAGCAGTTCATTCATATATTATTTTCCAAGTCTAGCTAGTACAAGGATCCATACATTACAAGAATCTACAAATTGGTCGTGTTCATTGCATTTCATTAGTCTTTTGTTTTTGAGGATATTGATTCTAATGAAATGTTATGAACATCGACCTGTTTGTAAAAAAAATTTCCACACAATATCACTCTATGACGCTCGTCGGATAACTTTGCAAATTTTGTTCCAATTGTTCAAGCATCTGCACATCCAAAAGACACCAACACACACACACACACACAAGTTTGTTCCCTAAAAATAATAAAGTTTCTTAATTGAGTTCCAATTTAAACTGATCCCTTTAGAGAAAACAGTTGTTCCAACTTTACATCCTATTAGGCTTTGATTTTTCTTTTCGATCGGCCTAATGGTTATTTATAGGCAAAAAACAATTTTATCCTAGTGTTTTTGTTACTAGTTTCAATTTTTATCAAATGAATTTTGTATGAGAAATAAAGAGTTCTAATCCCATAGGTGTAGGCATTAACCGATAATTCAATCTATAAAAGCGAGAGATTTTGAGATCCTTTACGTGTAATATTAATGAAGAATGTACGATATATTGTAATTTAAATGAAACCTTCTCTTTTCATTTTTGCGAATCTATAATTCCAAATTTCTAAACACATGATTTTAAGACTAATTGTTAAATAGAGAACAAAATATACCATCAAATGTTCTATCCCCTTATAATTTCATTAGGCCAAGATAAAAGGCACCAAGGGTTCAAAATATCCATCCATGTTTTTAAACAAAGTAAGCATATTAATGTTTAAAAAAAATCCATTAAAACTAATTCCGTCGGGTAATCGTTAGAAAATTAAAATTAACGAAACATAACATTGCCAACATCAGGAAGATATAAAAGGTGTAACGATTTACTTAAAGTCATATATATTTAAACAATATATGTTTTGCATAAAAAAAAGCATATTATGCACAATCTCATAATTCCGATAAGATGTTTGACGTAATAAAATATTTTGGTTTAATGAACTTTTCAACAATCATTATTGTATTTGATTTTTACAAAAATATTTTATAACCCTTGGACCAAAATCGATGGTTTACATATTGTTGGACCTAATTCTATCAATTTATCTTCATGACATAAATGTTAAGATTAATATGATGAAAAAGATAAGACCAATAAGGATGCTTTTTGTATCTGGCTGAAGTCTATAAAAGGATCCACTAACGAACCCCAAATGGTTCAAAACCCACTTCCCTTTAATTATGTAGAGAAAATTAAGAGTCGGTCTGGGGAGAAACGCGTTTCTCCGTGCTTCTGGAGAAACGGGGCTTGTTTTGTCGCGCGACATCATAAGCCAGTTTCTGGATATACTTTCATCAGCTTCTGGATATCCAGAAGCTTTGGAAAGGATATCCAGAAGCTTTGGAAAGGATATCCAGAAACCAAATATTTTTTCTGGATATCCTTTACAAAGCTTCTGGATATCCAGAACATTGAATATGGATATCCAGAAGCTTTGGAAAGGATAGCCAGAAAAAATATTTGGGTTCTGGATATCCTTTCCAAAGCTTCTGGATATCCTTTACAAAGCTTCTGGATATCCTTTCCAAAGCTTCTGGATATCCAGAAGCTTTGAAAAGGATATCCAGTTGTGGTGGCTAAGTATGTCGCGCGACAAAACAAGCCCCGTTTCTCCAGAAGCGACGGAGAAACGCGTTTCTCCCCAGATTTTGTGGAAAATTAATGCTCTGAGGGTCATTTTTATGGTATATTGTGAATTTTTGTACCATAATAAGTGATTGCATAATATATTAAGGAAAAATTGCAAATTTTAGAAAGTTATCATAAGTATTTTTGGAAAATCTTCTAACCGTATGGCAATGCATATAAGAGTTACAACATTTTTCTCTTGTTAATATCATCAATTTAGTTTTAAGTTTTGCTAAAAGGATTATAGATTATGTAATAAATTAAGAAAGACTCATTTAAGCAAAAAAATGTTTGAAAATCAATGAATTATGATCTAGGGGTTGTTGTGCAATTGATGTCGCATAATCAACATTTCTAAGCATCTTTACGATAAGGAAAAAAAAATAAGTTTTAATTATCCATCATTGCCAAAGGAACTCTCACATTGACCACAAGTTATAAAAGATAAAAATAAGATACAAAGTTGAAATTTTAGCTATTTCTTGACAATTCTAGAATTAAGATATCATCTCTAACTTACAAAACAACTGTTGACGAAACAGTTTTGCTTGTGGACTTGTGGACTTTCTAATTTGATGACATGGCATATATTTTTGCTTCTCTGGGTCGAGTGGCAAACCATTTTATAGAGATTGGTCGACTATCATGATTGATGACAATTGTCTTTTTTACCGGTGAGGTTTAGAAGTTATTTATTTTGGGCTGATAGAATTATGATCTAGGTTATTGATTGATAATTATTTATCAAAACCATTGTTAATGTGGTGGTTCATAGCACAATTTAATCTACAAGTAAATGAAGATGCAACAACGTGGTTGTGCGAGTTGGTTAGATGATGAAAGGGTGTTGGTCAGGTTGGATTCGCTTGTTACTAGCCGATTGCAATGACTCATCTGTATATGAGGATTTCCCCTATGCCGGTCTCACATTTTATTCTGAAAACCTTACATGGAAATGAGAATAAAAGTAAAATGGTCTCTCTCAAGTGTGTGTGAATTAAACTAAGGAAAATAGGGGGCTTCATTAAGTTATGATATTTCTTATTTTGCTCATTGCGAATATTTTCCCAGTGTGTTACCAACTCAACAAGTGCTAAGTAATGATGTATGGACAAAGTGATGACATATATTTTTTTTCAATCAACAACCACATTCATGTTTTCTTCCATTCATAAATACAAAATGACAAAAACAGCATAACAACTAATAAATACCAGAAAAAGAATAGTCGTGTAACAGAAGGGACGTGATAAGGTAGAAATTAATTAGTCACCAAACAAAGTATCGAGTAAGTCTTTCACGTAGTCTATTCTATCTAGCCTCGACTGGTCTTGACCTTTTGAGATCACGTGTGATGCATCTGATTTTGCTATTGGGGCTGTTTTAGGGCAAATAGTAGAAAAATTACCTCATGTTATCCATTATACAAGTAGGACTTTAAATGATGCACAACTTAATTACACCACCTCTGAAAAAGAATTTTTAGTGTTTGTTTTTGCTTTTGAAAAGTTTCATCCATATTTACTTGGATCTAAGATAATTGTCTATTCAAATCATGCGACCTTAAGTATTTGTTGACTATGAAAGATGCAAAATGTAGACTGCTTAGGTGGATGCTTTTATTGCAAGATTTTAATTAGAGATTATGGACAAGAAGGGGACTGAAAATGTAGTGGCGGATCATTTATCTAAGCTAGAGGACTTTACTTTTCATAATTTGATAGAAGGTCCAATTCCAGTGAATGAAATCTTCCTTGATGAGCAATATTTTGCTTTACATGTCCAGAGTCTTGGTATGTTTATTTTGTGAATTATATTTCTTCTAACTTGATTTCATCTAGTTCCACATATTATCAAAAGCGTAAATTTAAATCTGATGTTAAAATTTACATTTGAGATGATCCTTACTTGTGAAAGATTTGATCGGAAGGATTTTGCGTAGATGTGTGCTGAAACATGAGCAAGTGGGTGTCTTGCACTTTTGTCATGAGCTCCAATGTGGGTGGCACATTATTGGGCAAATGACCGCAAGAAAGATTCATTAAGTAGGTTTATATTGGCCCACCATATTTAAGAATGTCCGTTACTTTTTCAAGAGATGTGAAAAATGTCAAAAGACCGGTAACATATGTAAAAAGGATGAGATGCCCCTACACAATAACTTTGTTGTTGATATTTTTGATGTGTGTGACATAGTGCTAAACACTCGTGGTTCGTCAATTGGTTTGACGCTACTAGTCCATTGATGTCTCAAAACGCACGTAAAACTTGATCAGTGTGTCCTTTTCTACATTATAATTGCCAAAAAAACCATTCGCACTTTCTGACCATAACGTTGTACGTAATATCCCGAGCAACGGATCATCCCTAAAATGTGCCAAAATCCAATACCTCCTATTCTCAAACATATTCGACAAACACTTGTTATCCTTAAAAATGAATTCTTCTATGACAAATTTCTAGCCCTCTTCAAATTTCGACGCATCTATGCTTCCATTCCAAATTTAACCATTAATCTTGGACATAAAATTAAAGTCCTTGCACAAGTCAGGTCCATCCTGTACAGATATTAAAATGATCCCAAAGTCTCAATAATTGATAAATATGTGTATTTTCGTGATTGGACTTGAATTCAGTAGATAATTACCTACTGAATCAATATATATTTTCATGATTACACTAGGATTCAATAGCTAACTTAGCTACTAAATCTAAGTGCAATATTCAAAAAATATAAATGGATTCAATAGCTAAGTAGTTACTTAGCTACTGAATCAAAGTGCAATGTTCAAAACAATACTTAGATTCAGTAGCTAATCAGATACTGAATCTATGTGTATTTTAATGATTGGACATATATTCGGTAGATAATTACCTACTGAATCAATGTGTATTTTCATGATTATACTTGGATTCAGTAGCTAATCAGCTACTGAATCCAATTGTATTTACCAGTTGTCTATTTTCAATAACTGATATATATGTTTTAAAAAAAAAAGTGTACCTTTGTTGGAAGCTTATTCATAATATGCCACATACACTAAGAATGCCTCGTCGAAGTGAAAAACCCATATGTAATGCAAAAGTTCCTCTCTTGAAAGTAGATTGGCAGCAAAAGTGACACACTTCCTGTGATCATCCACACCACAAATTGGGACAAAAAGCATATTCATCAATAATGAATAAAGAAAATAGATTACAATCTATCTATTGTTACTGAATCTAAGGGTAAATATTTACTTACCTATTGAATCTAAATCAAAAATAAAAAGTAAACTTAGATATAGTAATTATTTAGAAAACTATTGATGTTGAATGTATAATAACATCACTTACAAAATAATAATATAAAATAAATAATCACTTGTTTGTACCAAATGTAGCATCGAATGATATTATGTCACCAAAACCTCCATAGTTTCTATGTCTTATCGGATCAGCCTAAAATAACTTGGTCAAGTGACCCGATGAGTCAGCCTCGTATTCATAATAAAAACAACCAAGTTCTTCCTTGGTCACCTTATATTTATCCATAGTAATCTGAGCATCCTTGTCTCCAATGCATTGCTTGAAATCTCTAGTGCGATTCCTAAAATATCTAATAGTAGCACTAACATTTTCTTTACAACCAACCAACTCTTTCATAAAACTATGAGCTTGAGATGCACATATTTTCACCTTCACGACATCAAACGCAAAGCTCTTTTATGCCCTAATGACAATTCCCCCAACCAGAGTTTATGAAATGCCTGCCCAACTGACCAACTAATTTATGATTATGCTCCTAAACAAAAATATACACACATACGCCCTCCAAACCAGATAACTTCAATGCAAGCTTTGAATTACAAACACATCTAGAGAACATGTTCTTCTGGCATTTTCTACTACTCTCACCATCGATATCTTCCATTGTTTTACTTTGGAAAAAATGCAAAAAAAGCACACCACTATTTTGGATTTTACCACCGAAATCATTTTCATTGCATACAACACATCCAACTCATTTTTTTGTATCCATTGTCACTATCATTAATCCAGTTAATTTTTCACCGTTAAATAGTCATATGCAGCGCATGTAATCAAATTATAAAGGATTTTTTTTACTAGTTTGATCTAAAAAGAAAAAAAAATATGGATGTAATTGTTCCTTTGAAATTTGCTAGGGGTGAATTAAATAAAGAAAATAACATTTATCCCTAAAATACCCTCCCCTTCTTCATTCATGCCACCCCCTCCCTTTCTCTTCTATCAGTTAACAACCTGTCTCAATTTGCGTTAGAGAAATTGATCATAGAAGCAAAAAAAAAATTACAGCTTGACAAAAGGATTTGATCGAAACAAAGAGGCCAGTTGTTGGCCAGAGTGTAAGCTAGAGTTTTTGAGATGGTGGTGTAGCCCGAATCTGTCAAGGTGTGCGAACGGAGCAGAGAGAGATTAGGGCCAGAGAAATTGATCGAAGCAGCAGTCGATCGGAGCAGAGATTTTAGATCAGAAGGATTCCCCTAACTTTTTTTTGTTTTTTAATTCATTTTTCCCAATCTTCTGTTTGGCCGAACTGAAGTGTTTTTTACTTCCATTTTGTGATTTGTAGAGAAATAATTTGGAGTTTCAATTTTTCTGGGTCATGATTTATGAATATGTGTTTTGGGTGGTTGATGATGGTGATGGGATGGTGGTGGTTGATGTTGACGGTGGAGGGGATGGTGGTGGTTGATGATGATGGTGGTGGCGGCGATGGTGATATGGTGGTGAGTGTTGGTATATAAAACCTTTGTCCCAAAATGAATATTTCAAAAGAATATTTATACTTACTTCAACATAGAAATAGAATTATAGAATAGGAGTCTATATTATTGTTATTTCTTCTTTTTTTGAAACAAATAAAAATATCAAATTTTTTTACGATGACCCATATATCATTTTTATTTCTTAGAAAAATACAAATCAAGATAATATAAAATAAAATAAAATAAAATTTTATTTGCTTTTTTTTTAATTAATATTAACGTCTAATTCAAAAATAATAATAATTTAGAAATAAAATGAAGTTTAGTGACTAAATTGAGAAAAGGTTAATAGATCATGGACTATTAAGAACAAGTTAAACTTTGAATGTGTGAACTACCAAAAATACCCCTTACAATTCGATTGTATGTGCGGCAAAAGACCGTTTAACGGTTAAAAAACTAACGAGGTTAGTGATAGTGACAATGGATACACAAATAAATGAGTTGGATGCATGTGTTGGATGCAACGAAAATGAGTTCGATGGTAAAATCCACAAAAGAAAAAAGTTGGGATGCTATTTTTACATTTTTTTTCCTTTCACTTTTAATATCAGTGACCCCTTCCATATGGCATAAAAATACCTAAGCATAATTTCTCCATTACTCGATTTCATACAAGTATTACGACGAACATAAAAACCACACATCCGACCTTATGATTCATAAATTCAAAACCATTGTCAAAACTTGCAAAATACTAACCAACATGTGGCTTATAAGCATCGGCACAAATAGGAATCCAATACCTGCTAAATTTCGGAGAAATATACAACTGTAAAGAAGCATTATCACTCTCAATTTCATAAGAGCCCACATCATTAACACTTGAAAGGTTAAACCCTACAACATTATTACTTCCATCACCTTAAAAATTTAATGTAAAAATAAGAATCATATATAATAAAAACAACACAAATACACTTGGATTCAATAGATAAGTATCTATCGAATCCAATTGCAAATCATCAAAATAAACATTGATTCAGTAGCTAATTATCTACTTAATCCAAGTACAATAATGAAAATACACATAGATTCAATAGATAATTAATTATTGAATCCATGTGCAATGTACAAAATATATTTGGATTCATTAGCTAAGTATCTACCGAATTCAAGTGCAAATCATGAAAATACACATTACAAAATATATAATTATCTACTGAATTCAAGTGTAATCAAGAAAATAAACATGAATTCAGTAGCTAATTAACTACTAAATCCATGTTTAATGTAAAAAGTACATATGGATTTTATAGCTAAGTATCTATCGAATCTAAGTGAAAAATCATGAAAATACATATGGATTCAGTAGCTAATTATCTACAGAATACAAGTGCAATCATAAAAATACACATGAATTCAGTACCTAATTAGCCATTGAATCCATGTATAATGTAATACTGAATCCATGTGCAATCATGAAAATACATCAAATAAATTATTAGAATACAAAAATACGTGAACTAGAAGCTTGATTTTGTTCCATCATACCACGAAACAACTATCTGCAATTAAACAAACAACCCATGATTATTATTGCTAGTTGTATATATAAAACTGAATTATTTTTCGAACAATACAAAAATCAACAATAAATAACATGTTAAATAACACCCAAATAAAATTAAAAATAACAAAAATATAATCCTTACAACTAAAATAAATTTGGGGAGAATTTATTTAACCGAGCCTACACAAAACAACTCACCGGAGAAAAGATTGAGGACGTCGGCGAGTAGCAACACAATAGATGTCAGTGAATAGCAGATCCAAGGACCAGTAATTAGCAAGGGAAGGAGGCCAAAGTTGTGGGCGCCTCCCAACTCCCGGAACCTAAAACCCTTGTCCCAGGATTAAAGGGTCCCAAAACATAACTTTTTCAAAAAAAACTTTTCTTTTGGATCACTTGAAAAGTATAACAACCCATTTTCAAAATAACCTCCCTACATAGAGCTGTAATATAAACCTGGTTCTACTACTTATAACCTGTATCATTTACAAATACTATAACTGCAACGACTTACATATGCCAACCATAAAACAAATAAATCCCAAGATTAATTACAACATTACGTACTGAAAATGTCTTATAACAGTTTCCCAGCATAAACTAACCACAACTACTCCCAACTCCCACATAAATAAGTACATACCCTGACAACCAAAATATGATCCAAACTCCTTTTCGGCTTCACCGGTACGATCCACCTGTCTCAGCTGAATCTAAAACAGTAAAGGGAGAAGGGGTGAGATAAAAATCTCAGCAAGCTATTATGTATGCAACAATATGCCATACCATATGCAACACATAACAGGTTGCTCACAATCAAATTGGAAAACAGTAAACACTTTACTTTACCTTTTCCTTCGGACCAGCAAGTCCTACAATAGGCAACACATAAACCAGTTGCTCATATAATATGCAACACACACAGGTTGCTCAATATCAAATATGCAACACCAAACAGGTTGCTCAAATATCACACACTAGTACAAAATAAAGCATAGATAGCGCTTTTTTTTGAGCTTAGATAGCGCTTACAAGCGTTATCTAAGCTACCGCTATGCAAGTTAGCATAGCGCTTAAGAAAGCGCTATCTTAGCTCACGAACTTAGATAGCGCTTTTTAAAAGCGCTATCTAAGAACTTCTTTTATTTCTCTGCAAATCGACATACATAGCGTTTTTCAAAAGCGATATGCAAGTAAGCGCTATGCAAGTAAGCGATGTGTGAGTGGCTAATTTTCAATTTTTTTTTCCTGTTGCACCTAAATTAAATTATATAAAAATAAAAATTAATAGAAACTAACAATCATTCCATTCAACAATAATAATCAACCATTCATTTATTACACAACAATAATTCTTAGAATCATCCAACAAAAGAGTTATAAACTAACATGAGTTAAAAGATATTTGTTCTCTAAAAGCATTGTTGTTACTGACATCAAAACCATAACTGAAAATCTCTCAACCTACACTATGCCTAGCTACATGTACCAACAAAAGCATTTCCAGACCTTGACCAAGATACGAGCAACAATTTGTCCCTTCATTCCCAGCCAAGTAATTTTTAAGTAATTGAGGATGATACTCCAGAATCTCCCGAAATATTAAGTCCCGGATGTCCTCTTTTGTTACCCTACGCCTCTCAAACTCCAACTTTGAAATAGGCTGACAAGAAGGTTCCCTTTCTACCTTAGCCAGGCCCTTCAAGTAAGGTTCAGCGGGAACGTTTGTATTAAGAGCAAAAATTACGTCCTGGACATCCTCTTCAACCTCAAGCGAGTAGAGGTTGCAAAAGACCTGAAACAATATATATACACAAAGCATAAAAACATTAGCACATAGCCTATGTGTCAAGTACCCAGTGAAGGAACACGAAAGAGAGAGAGAGAGTTTTCACAGACAACTCCCAGACTAGGCACATTTCCAAATTAACAAGATACACCATCCGTCAAGACAAAGAGCTACAGATATAAAAAAGAACTACAACAATGATATCCTACAACTCATAGCCTGCATAAAGTAACAGATCCAGTTCAAGAACTACAGATATAAAAATGAATGTGGTTTCAAAAGTTCACCGCATACAGGCCAACCTGCACTCTGTTGCAGTACTTGTGCAATATGCTATAGAATTGATCAGCCACCTGCACATTATCGAACCGGAAAAACAATGATATCCTACAACCACCTCCTCCACCAGCCCACCCCCCAAAAAAAGGTATGTACTTCAATAATAATGGATGTCGTGTACCTCCTCATAAGCTTCAAAGTCATAAGGCAAAATGACCAGGTGAGTACAAAGAGCTTTTGCATTTCTAATAAATATTCCTGCCCTTACTCCTAAGACATATACAAACTATCAATTAGATCAGAAAAAGAACTTTCAGCATACATAAAAGAAACCAGGATAACACTAACCATGACCTCGGGCAGGGTAATTGGCTGATGAAATTTCATAAGAGCCACAATAGTTTCTGAGATGTTCTCCAGTACACTGCAGAAGGAAACCGATCACATTAGGCATCTCATTTGCAAATATAGATACTTCCTCGGAAGGTATGTACTGAAGGCTTCTATTATGAAATTTATCCAGTTATTTAGGTTCCTGTGCAAAAAGAGCATTTATGCTAAAAAAATAAATTATTTCCTCTTATGAATTATGATTGTACTAGAATTTACTTGGACTTGAATGATCTCACTCAGATTTGATCAAGTAATATGCCTTTCTGGATAAATTTTACATAAAGATGTTGTATAGATGTCTAGAAACCTAAGATGAGATATAGTACGCAACCGCTGAAGGTTCTGGTTACTCATTTTCTTTTTGTGCATCTATATCTGGGGTCTACAGTCACCTGTATATTTAGTTTCCACAAAATGCATGCAGTTCAAACTTCTGCATAGGGTAATTACTTAACAAGATAGGTGAGAAGATTTGTCAAATATTGCAATACCCTGCATCCCGAAATGATAGTCCCTCTTTTTTTAGTGATTAATTTGATTGAATTTTGACAAAAGATTTAGGAAACATAGTTTTTTAGTTATTTCAATGAATTTTGACAAAAGATTTGGGAGAGTTCATTAAAAGGGCTGTCAAAATTTGAAGTGTGTAATAACGTATATAGAAATCATCCTCTAACTGTCAATGCAACAAAATAGGATAAGAGTACAATAAAATGAGCTATAAATTGATAAGATTGTTGGTAGGAATACCATTTCAACATCATCACGTTCTTCTCTTAACACTAACACGCTCAGAAGCACCGGAAAGCCTACAATAGAAGTTAATTGTATTTGTTATGCATTTAAATCAAGATTTACACATTGTACCGTGAAAATGAGTTACTCATCCATTGCCCCAAAAGCTAGTTGTGCAGCCTGACTTTCTGCAACAACAGCTTGAAGTTCAGCCATAGCATTTCTTCTATCCTCTGCAAGTTTACCATTGCTTATACAGTCGAGCAAGCGTTCGACATAGCTTTTTATACAGGCACAAAAAAAATTAGTCGCAATCTATCAACGGCCTCAACAAATTGTGGAACATAGAAGTCAAAAGATGATATAATCTATTGATTTCTTCCATAGTTGTGAGGATTAATTCTAGAACAAAACACCAAAATGCTAGACAATCCAATGCAGAATGATCCACAACACACTTATAATTTGCATTTTTCATAATGACCCAACAATGTAAAGCGAATGAAGGAATTCAATTCAAACCACTTCAAAACCGCTAATAAAAACATACCTATCTTCACTTGAACAAACTAAAATTCAAGAAAAACATCCATTCCAAATAAACTCAATTGCCCTCTCCTCGCCCCCCTTGCACGCGAACATGAAATAGAGAATTTCATCAACAGCAAATCAGCAACAGAACATAATTGGCTTCCACTCCAGATTCACCCTAAAATAAAACCCTAAATTTGAAATTGAAACTAAACCCTAAAATTAGGGACAGGTAGATGCGATTACTAACCTCGTTAATGGCAGAAAGTAAATTAATCGGCTTCTACTCCAGGTTCAACCACGCTTGTTGTTGTACCACCAGGTCCACGATGGAGATAGGGACGACGCAGTAAGAACGACGAAGGCAAAAGATCAATGGGTAGTCTGTACTCGCTCAAAACCATTGACCCCATTAAATCGACGAGCGATGAAGGCGAAAGAGCGATTGATAGTCCGGCTGCGCCTCTCGCGACCTTGATTGATGATGTAGATTGCGATTGAGTCGAGTTGCTAGAGAGAGAGAGATGGAGGGGATAAAATGCGTTTAGAGAGAGAGAGAGAGAGAGAGAGAGAGAGAGGGATGAAAGAGTACGTGTTTTGATGCTTAGATAAATGACCTTATGAAACGTATAGTAACGTAGCGCTTCTATTGAGCGCTACCTAAGCTTTCACTAAGATAGCGTTTTTTAAATATGGGCTATCTTAGTTATTTTTTTTTAATTTTTTTAATTTTTTTTGCTTTGATTATTAAATTTAAAAACGTGGATGCGCTATGTAAGTTTACTCCTTAGATAGCGCTTTTTAAAAGCGCTATCTAAGGTGCGTTTCCTAAGATCCAATCTGTACTAGTGACATTGGGAAAACAGTAAACACTTTACGTTATCTTTCCCTTTACCTTTTCCCCATCTGGGTCATATGTAGTACTACGGTGGGAGTTATACATATACTCCACTCATTTTTGTGAACTGCTAGTGCTTATCCACATCTTATACGACCCCTTATAGAGATCCATATAAGCTACCTCGCTATCTTGTTGCATGACTGCACATATCCACAGACGCTGAACCCCTCAATCCGTGGCCACAGAAAGGGGTGAACGGTCCAAGTATAAAGACATCCAACCACCTTATGAAATACTTTCTCATAAGTGATGGGATTCTCTATACCCCCGAATATCAGCTGACATAACCATATTCAATCACATAACAGATACTTGAAATTAAGTCCACCCAATGGGACATCAACACATATAAATATAACAAGTTACTGCAACTCATGTTAAACCAATGAAACAGTGCAACACGTATTTAAAAACCATGTGCACAATTAATTATGAATATGTAAACACTTATGTCACAACGTATATCACATAATTCTTACACATTCGAAATCAATCCCATAGTGCAGTGCAAGATATATTTCACGCACTATCTAAACCTATAACCACATACAGGTAACCACGTAGGGGTACAATATAATATAAGTAGTCCTACGCATTCATGTCATAAGGTGGAACACTTCTATAAAGGTTCCAACCAAGTACTTAGTGTATTACACCTTCTGCACATAATTTGAACCAACCACCATGTAAATATAACCACGTACCATATATCACATACGAGGCCTACATATTCAAAACACAATGTATAACTTAGTAAGAGGATATTAACACTCCTGCCACAACCACTGAAGTAGTGCACTATATATTTTATGCACTAATTAATCCAATAACTATATACATGTAACCACGTAGAGGTATAATAACATACAATTCACCCTACGCGTTCATAATATAACATTATACACCTTCTTTAAAGGTTCCAAGTTCAATTACCAAGTTTTACTACCTTTGGTTCAAGTTTCACATTTCCCTCTCAAGCATTTTCAAGTCATTATTTAAAGCTCTTCCCAATATAATTTTGGCCTATTTCAAGTTCCATAGTGTAGTACTAAACTTGTACTAGATGCGTAGTTAAAGAGTAACTTAGTTCATACCCATTAAACTAGGTGCTCAAGGCCTAGGAAATGGTTCCAGGACTGCAGGGTAGGGCACGACTCGTGCCCTATTAAACCCTCACCAGATACAGTCGTACTGCATTGAGTCACGACTGCTCCCACTAGACCAAAGGTGTCGCACCACTTGGCGAAGCGAGGTCACGACTCGTGCTTCAGGGCACGAGTCGTGCCCAACTCCAGAAGTTGAATCAGCAGCTGTTCTTCAGCAACATCAGCAGAACAACAACAGCACTCTCAGTTCTTCAATTCAGCATCTACCAAGGTATCTATAACAGTGTCTATACATGTTTTACCTCCTAATATACTCCCTCCATAACACATAACACATCTATAACATGTTATTAATTCAATTCAACTATATATTCATATCCTATTTTCACAAGTTCCTTCAACCCAATTCATTTCTTTTCATTTCAACACCAAGAACATGATTCCAATCTTTACAAAACGGATTTAGAATAGCATAACAACATCATAATACAAGGTATGAACAGTTATTGAAGGGAACCATAACAACTTACCAATTTTTATCAAAATAAAAGGAAGATATACTAGGCTCTTCTTGCTCTATTCCACTTCCTTAGCATTAATTTGAAGACGGAATCAACAACAACTCTACGGCTGAATTTCTAGGATTTTATGAAGATTACCTAGGGTTTGGTTTCTCTCTAGAACGTGGAAGAAGGGAGAAGAACTGAAGAGGTGATAATCCTCTTGGATAAACTTAGGATGATATTTATACAAACAAGTTTACACTCTAGATCCTCAAGGATTCAAACAACTACAAACCACCCCCTTAAACTTACACTTACACATAAGCACCTTAAGGCTTTATATAACACTTCCATTTCAAATTTCAAATGTTATCATTTTACTACACAACTTTCCCATTTCTCTCTTTTAGACATTATATAATCCATTGATATTTTAATATCTAAAATCAAGTAATTTCTCAACTTGGAAAATAAAACATAACCAAATCCAATTTCCAATTCAAATGCCAGTATAAACACATAGTCATTCCGTAAATCACATAATACATAAGAGGAGATGCAACGCACCCCAACCCCCTCGTGCTTCACGTGTAACCAAAATGTTCCTAGGTTTAGGGTCGTGACACTCACTCCCCCTTAAATAAAATTTGTCCCGAATTTTAGACATACTTACCTGAGATCTCAATGATCACATATACAACGCGAGCATTTTGAATTCTCAAACCCAACGGCTTTCTCAATGACATGATTTTTCCACTCAATTCAACTCAACCTGAAGTTCCTCGGTTGAAGAATTCAATATTGGGATAGGATCATAAAGATACTTCCTCCCATACCTAGTTCCATACAGTGCCAATTCAATACTGAACTGCTAGCTGTTGATATACGCAAATTCCACTAAGGTTGAATAAACCTCTCATAATGAGGGAAAAACCATCATATACACATGTAACATATCCTCACCATCTGGATAGTTTTCTCTGTCTGCCCATCTACCTGAGAATGAAAAGCAGAACTGAAACTCAGCTCGGAGCCCAAGCCTCATACTAAGTCTTCCCAAATCGCAATAAGAATCTTGGATCCCAATCTGATATAAAATATGGATTGGTACTCCGTGAAATCAATCAAATCTCTCGCCTCTATGGTTATGCTAACTTTTCCATTCAATCCTTTAGTAATCTGGGTAGAAATGGACCAACCTGGTCAATCTATCCACTACTACTCAAACGCATCCCTCTTCTTCAATTCAGGATCAATTTAGGAAACCTCCAGAAGCTTCCATAACTGTAGGGATATTCAAATTCACAATTTATGTCTTATTTTGCAATTCACCAAACCAAAATGTTGACAATGAAGCCTTTCGGCTAATCGCATCCAGAACCACACTAACTTTCCCAGATGATATAAAATACCACAATAAAAGTCTTGTAGTACTTCTAGCCATTTCTCTATCTGTTGTTCAATTCCTTTTAAGTAACCAGGTACTGCAACTCTTCTGGTTAATAAAAATCTCAATTTTAACTTCATATAGATAATGTTCCACTTAGGTAACATAAAGGAATCACAAAGTTCTCACATCCATCAAGTAGGTTAAGGATTGAACTATAATCAATCTATTCTTTAACTCTTCAAAACTGGTTTCACCATTTTGCATTCCATATCAATAATATCTCCTTCCAAGTAATTCACCCTCGAAAGTCCATCAAATCTTATCTGGTAACAATCAGTTAACCCAGAAAACTACGGGATTGTAACACTGGTAAAGGTTATCCATTTGACCAGAGTCTCAATACTCAATAGATTAATAACAATGCCAAAGCTTGAAACTATAAGGCCCAACATTACAATTTTCTTGAGTCACAACTCAGACTTCCTGAATTCCGCAACCAATTGATTCTCACGAAAAACAGATACATAACTTGCAAATAATTCCCATAATCTCTTCATAACTCTGAATAACCCAAGATATTCTCTTTAAAGATTATCACAAGTTATCAAAATCAAGTTTGAAACCTTACTCATCATATTTACCAACACATCTGGTGCCCTTCCGCAAGGTACTGTTGGATATGGCAATAACCTGACATTACAACAATATAACATTCACCTGCCCTAACTGCCAGTATGAAGTACTTTGAGGAAACACATCACCAATTCACTTACCACTGGTAATTAAGATAATTCAGGTGACTTTTTATTCAAGTCTAACACAGAAACCAAATAACATTCACATGCTTTTAGACCAAACATTTAGGCCTTTAATGCATATACAACACAATATCAAATAATGACTTATCCGCCTCAATTACAAACAGAGGCAAGTCAACATAGAAAAGGAGACTCGCTACCTGCGACAGTCTACCCAAAAAACGACAACTACTTAACCACTGCAGGCCAAGTATAACATCAATATCACGAATTGGTAAGTCTACCAACTCTAGAGGCAATCCATGCCCACATATATCATTCCACAATCATGATAATCAATGAAATTTGAGGTAATCTCCCATAGGAGTTGAAACCTAGCACATAAGAGAACTCTTAGGCCAATTATACAAATAAACCAAATGCAATGCCACCTAAGAACGGGATAAACTAGAATCTATAAAAATATGACCCCTAATTCCTGAGACAGGTAATATACCTTTAATAACTGCGGAGGAATCTATCTCTCTATAATCCCAAGTCAAGACTCGGCCTTAGACTTTCTCTTTTGCTTTCCCTTCAATATCTCTCTTTGTACCAGCACTTTGTTGCCCTCTTTGCTGGCCACTGCCTGATGTCTGTCCTTGTTGAAGTCTAGATTTAGGACAATATTTTCTAAAATGCCCCATTTCCCCACACTTCAAACATTTCCCATATTTTTTCCAACATGTCTCGTCTGTATGTCCAGTCCGCTGGCAAAATTTACAAACTATGCTAAGTTGACCAAATACTGGCTGAACTGTACAAGCTGCAATCTGTGCTCCTTGAACACTTCCAGAAACTGAAGAACTGGGCGGTCCTCTGATCAGTTTGAAGCCTTGTCCTTGATACTTTAACTTGCTTTCATCCCTTTTCAATTCCCCTTGGTGCTTCTCAAGGTCATTCTCAATCTGAAACACTCTATCCCAGGTCGTCTGATAACAGACAAAATCATAAGTCGCTAATCGCTTCCTCAATGCCTGCCTCAAACCTTTTATAAAATGATAAACTCTCCTCCCTTCATGGGTTAACAAATGAGGACAATATTGAACCAATTCCGCGAACCTTGCCGAATATTGAGCTACCGTCACGGTTCTCTATTTTAGACGTAAGAACTCCCCCTCCATCTTATCTCGGGTAACCATGGTAACAACATAATCCTCGAAATTCCGAGTGAAATTATCCCAAGTTTGGGGAGTATGAGCCCGCTCCTAATATTCATGCAACCCTTGCCACCAATGATTCACTAGACCTTCCAGCTTGAAAATAGCACACTTAACCTTTTCTTCATCAGGAATGCATATAGCCTCAAAAATTTTATTCATTGCTTCTAACCAATTTTCTTCCTTTCCCGAATTCAGATTTCCGTTAAAACTTGGTGGATTCATTCTTACAAAATCCTCTATTCTAGGCTCTAGTCTTACCCCAGGTTGTTGTTGAGCTTTCCACTGAGCTGCCATATTCTGTAGAAAGACCCTGAACATCTTCATCATTTCTATATTCTGGTCTCCTCTTGTTCCCACATTATTCACATTTCCGTGATCCCTTTGTTGGTCGTCACTATTTCCCGCCATTGAACAACTTCCTGCATTCAACCCTCGGCGTCAGATATCACACACTCCCCCTTAGGCTAGACATCTACCCTTGACTTCTAACCTGAGCTTTGATGCCAACTGTGGGCGCCTCCCAACTCCCAGAACCTAAAACCAGTGTCCCAGGATGAAAGGGTCCCAAAACATACCTTTTTCAAAAAAAAAACTTTTCTTTTAGATCACTTGAAAAGTATAACAACCCATTTTCAAAATAACCTCCCTACATAGAGGTGTAATATAAACCTGGTTCTACTAGTTATAACCTGTATCATTTACAAATACTACAACTGCAACGGCTTACACAAGCCAACCTTAAAACAAACCAATCCCAAGATTAATTACAACATTACGTACTGAAAATATTTTATAACAGTTTCCCAGCATAAACTAACCACAACTACTCCCAACTCCCACACAAATAAGTACATACCCTGACAACCAAATGACGATCCAAACTCCTTTCCGGCCTCACCGGTATGGTCCACCTCTCTCAACTGAATCTAAAACAGTAAAGGGAGAAGGGATGAGTTAAAAATCTCAGCAAGCTATTATGTATGCAACAATATTCCATACCATACGTAACACATAACAGGTTACTCACAATCACATTGTAAAACAGTAAACACTTTATGTTACCTTTTCCTTCGGACCAGCAAGTCCTACAATAGGCAACACATAAACCAGTTGCTCATATAATATGCAACACACACAGATTGCTCAATATCAAATATGCAACACCAAACAGGTTGCTCAAATATCACATTGGGAAAACAGTAAACACTTTACGTTACCTTTCCCTTTACCTTTTCCCCATCTGGGTCATATGTAGTACTACGATGGGAGTTATACATATACTCCACTCATTTTTGTGAACTGCTAGAGCTTATCCACATCTTATACAACCCCTTATAGAGATCCATATAAGCTGCCTCGCTATCTTGTGGCATGACTGCACATATCCACAAACGCTGAACCCCTCAATCCGTGGCCACAGAAGGGGGTGAACGGTCCAAGTCTAAAGACATCCAACAACCTTATGAAATACTTTCTCATAAGTGATGATCTCTATACCCCCAAATATCAGCTGACATTACCGTATTCAAGCACATAACAAATAATTGAAATTAAGTCCACCCAATGGGACATCAACACATATAAATATAACATGTTACTGCAACTCATGTTAAACCAATGAAACAGGGCAACACGTATTTAAAAACCATGTGCACAATTAATTATGAATATGTAAACACTTATGGCACAACGTATATCACATAAGTCCTACACATTCGAAATCAATCCCATAGTGTAGTGCAAGATATATTTCACACACTATATAAATCTATAACCACATACAGGTAACCACGTAAGGGTACAATATAATATAAGTAGTCCTACGCATTCATGTCATAAGGTGGAACACTTCTATAAAGGTTCCAACCAAGCACTTAGTGTATTACACCTTCTACACATAATTTGAACCAACCACCATGTATATATAACCACGTACCAAATATCACATACGAGGCCTACACATTCAAAACACAATGTATAACTTAGTAACAGGATATTAACACTCCTGCCACAACCAATGAAGTAGTGCACTATATATTTTATGCACTAATTAATCCAATAACTATATACATGTAACCATGTAGAGGTAAAATAACATACAATTCACCCTACGCGTTCATAATATAACATTATACACCTTCTTTAAAGGTTCCAAGTTCAATTACCAAGTTTTACTACCTTTGGTTCAAGTTTCACATTTCCCTCTCAAGCATTTTCAAGTCATTATTTATAGCTCTTCCCAATATTATTTTGGCCTATTTCAAGTTCTATAGTGTAGTACTAAACTTGTACTAGATGCGTAGTTAAAGAGTAACTTAGTTCATACCCATTAGACTAGGTGTTCAAGGCCTAGGAAATGGTTCCAGGACTGCAGGGTAGGGCACGACTCGTGCCCTATTAAACCCTCACCAGATACAGTCGTACTGTATTGAGTCACGACTGCTCCCATCAGACCAAAGGTGGCGCACAACTTGGTGAAGCAAGGTCACGACTCGTGCTTCAGGGCACGAGTCGTGCCCAACACTAGAAGTTGAATTTGTAGTTGTTCTTCAGCAACATCAGCAGAACAACAACAGCACTCTCAGTTCTTCAATTCAGCAACTAACAAGGTATCTACAACAGTGTCTATACATGTTTTAGCTCTTAATATACTCCTTCCATAACACATAACACATCTATAACATGTTATTAATTCAATTCAACTATATATTCATATCCTCTTTTCACAAGTTCCTTCAACCCAATTCGTTTCTTTTCATTTCAACACCAAGAACATGATTCCAATCTTTACAAAACGGATTTAGAACAGCATAACAACATCATAATACAATGTATGAACAATTATTGAAGGGAACCATAACAACTTACCAATTTTTATCAAAATGAAAGGAAGATATACTAGGCTCTTCTTGCTCTATTCCACTTCCTTAGCATTAATTTGAAGACGGAATCAACAACAACTCCACGGCTGAATTTCTAGGATTTTATGAAGATTACCTAGGGTTTGGTTTCTCACTAGAACGTGGAAGAAGGGAGAAGAACTGTGGAGGTGATAATCCTCTTGGATAAACTTAGGGTGATGTTTACATAAACAAGTTTACACTCTAGCTCCTCGAGGTTTCAAGCAACTACAAACCACCCCCTTAAACTTACACTTACACATAAGCACCTTAAGGCTTTATATAACACTTCCATTTCAAATTTCAAATGTTATCATTTTACTACACAAATTTCTCATTTCTCTCTTTTAAACATTATATAATCCATTGATATTTTAATATCTAAAATCAAGTAATTTCTCAACTTGGAAAATAACACATAACCAAATCCAATTTCCGTTTCAAATACCAGAATGAACACATAGTCATTCTGTAAATCACATAATACATAAGAGGAGATGCAACGCACCCCAACCCCCACGTGCTTCACGTGTAACCAAAATGTGCCTAGTTTTAGGGTCGTGACAAATGTGCTCTCTCTCTCTCTCTCTCTCTCTCTCCCACTCTCTTAATTTATCAAAGGTCTTAAAAAGAAAGCTACATAGCCAAATGATGTTACTACCCTCATAGTTCACAAAAATTGCAAAAATGCCACCACGTGTTGTTCCTCATTTAGGCACATTCACACACACACACATATATATATATATATATATATATATATATATATATATATATATATATATATATATATATATATATATATAGGTAGGTGCTTAAATGAGAACCACTTGTATACACTTGTTTACAGTAGATACTTAGCTACTATATACATATACAGTCTACTGTATATGTATACAATAGTTAAGTATCTACTGTATACAAGTGTATAACCACACGTATGCACTTATATACAGTAGCTAAGTATATGTATACAGTAGCTAAATATCTACTGTATACAAGTGGTTCTCACGGTTCTCATTGGAGCATGACCCTATATATATATATATATATATATATATATATATATATCATCTCTTTTAACTCTTGGATTTATTTTAAAATCCAATACGTGTAAAATGAATGAAAAATGTATGATGTATTGTTATTTATATGAAGCCTTCTCTTTTTCATTTTTTCCAATCTACAATTCAAATTTTCTAGACACGTGATTTAAAGATTAATTTTTAAATAGAGAACATAATATACCATCAAATGTTCTAAGAGATTCATTAATGATTATCCCTTTTCTATTTTCCTTAGGTCATGATAAAAGGCACCAAGGGTTTAAAATATCAATCCATATTTTTAAACAAAGTAAACACTGAAAGGTCCTGTTTACTTTAATCAGATTGAAAGGTTAGACAGTTAAGCTTTGACAGCTGAGGTGAGATCTTAGCTGTCAAATATTAACTGGATTTAAAAACAAGTGTTAAATATGCAGCGGAATAATAAGTGTTGGAATAATGTAAAGACAAGTGAATAGTGTATGTGTGTGTAGATGTGTGTGTGTGTTGTGTGATAATACCAAATGAACACAAGGAATTTTAAGGTGGTTCAGAGTTCACTCCTCCTACGTCCACCCTCACTGTCAACCTTGACAAATGAGATCAATCCACTTAAATCTAGTTCCCGTTAAGATTTACAAAGGATTGGATAGGCAAGTTCCTTGAACTTCCTCTTCCTAATAAGTACGGTCTATTAGGGATTATGCTCTATACTAAGCAAGTTACAGTACCCATTTAAAGTCAGTCTTAAGTGGTTTTACAAATCAGTTTATACACCTGAGGTCAGTTACAAGTGTGTTAATGTTGTTTTGATTGTTGGTTGCAGGTTGACAAGGGTTGGAGGTAAGGTTGTAGAAGTTGTGTGTAAAGGGGCAATATCTTCAGTCTTGGAGGACTCCTTTTATAGGCTTGAATATAGCCGTTGGAGGGGACAAGGAGACAAGGTAGTAAATGCATGTTGGAGTTGCATTTAGAGCCTTTGTTGACTGGATAATAACATAGCTGGAATCTGCAACCATGGATGAGATCTTTATCGAGATGAGCTGGCAGCATCAATTGAGAGAAATTTGGGCAATGCTCATCTTGATTATCACATAAGTACATCACTGCTGTTTGTTTGAAGATCATAGCTGTCAGAGGGATGAAGCCTTTGCTGTTTGAGAACCTTAGCTGTCAGAGCTAAGTTCTTGATCTAGATGGTTTAGGCAATATGAAATGCTCCATATGTAAATAGATACATTAATGTATATGATTAGTTTTGAGTTAGATCATTGCATATTGGTTGAATCATAGCTATCCAGTTGATATATAAGATGTGCAGTTTGAGTTATGGGCTCAGCTGTCCAGAGTCATATGTTATCTTGGCTGTCAGATAGCATATGATATATTTTTTTGTCAAAACCTTTTATAACTATGTGGCTTACATAGTTAGGTCCTAACAATTTCCCCCTTTTTGGCAAAGTAATATATCTAATAAGATATAACCTGCAAGATACTCATGAATTGAATATACCAATGAAGATGAGATTAATCTTCTTGATTCAATCAAAAGAGCTTTAAAACAAAACACATTATCCAAAATAAACATTGTTTTTAAAGCAGAAAATAAAGGTAGGGTTTAAAAAGACTTATCCAAATAAAAGACATAAAATTTTCTTAATCAGAAAATTCATCTCTTTCTCTTCTTGCTGCAAGGATCTCCTCTCGTTCAGCTAGCAGCACTTTCTTCATCTTGTCATCAACACCTCTGTAATACATCTCATTGTTCCATTCCCAGCTCATCTCATCATCATATGTGAAGGATTGATCTTGCCTTTCCTTGAGAACAGCCTTGGAGAGAGGTTCTTCATCATCTCTTAATCTCAGATTACCCCATTTGGGAGTCTTCTTTGGTTTTGAGCTTTGACCTCTGATTCCTACAAATAGGTTAGAGAAGAAGGGGTTTGTTTGAAGAGAGATGGGTTGTTGAGCTTGATGTAGAGGAGGATCTGTAGTGATAGTGAGAACAGTAGAGGTTGAAAACTGATGCTGTTTCATCACAGAAGCAATATCTTCATCATCACTTGACAAAACAACATTGGGAGCAGCACCAGAGGCTCTTTTTCCTAGGTTGACATCTTCTTCCTCAGACTCAACAGCTTTCCCTTTAAATGCCTTCTTATCAGACTTGGATCCAGATGAGACTTCCAAAATGTGTCTCATTTTGGTTATCATTGACCTGGTGAATTTCTGCATGTCTGAGATGGTCACATGATATGGAGGCACATAGGTTGAAGGGTTAAAGGTTGGAGGAAGGTTCGCTTGAAGAGATCTGGTGTTTAGGGGAATGAAAGAGGGAGGTACTGAGGAGGTAGTGGGAAACATAGCTGTCAGGCTTGGCTTTGCAATGACAGCCATGATTATGGATTTATTGAGGCAAATCCTCCGATACATTTCTTTGGCAAGCTCAATGCAAAGGGCATAAACCAGGGATGAAGGCATATAGATGCATTCATTGATATTTGAAGAGAGAAGCTGGGAGAACAAAATTTCCCAATCAATGATGGTGGCAATATCCATGAAGTTTGGTGGTCTGGGGGCTTTGTGAAAGAAGGAGTTTGGGAGAGCTATTCTGTACTTTTTCCATTCCTCATGGGCAAATATAATGAGACCACACCTATTCCTTGCATGGATCATAATGGAATTTTTGCTCAACAGCCAAGGATTGGGGATTAAGCTAGGATTGGCAATCTCAGGAAGGTGGGTAATCTCCTTCAATCTTTGGTGAGCAGCCATGATGGAGGGTAAGGAAAAATCAATGTCACAGTCTAGAATCCAAGGTTCACAGGTTGGAAGAATTTCAAACTCAGGGGTAGGATTAGGTGGATCTTGTGTTACAGGTTCAGGTTGGGTTTCAGAATCATGGGTAGGATCAGCTATTTCTTGGGTTTGAGCTGGCTCAAAAGGATTGGATTGAGATTCAGGTTCAGGCATGCTAGCTTTCTTAGCTATATCTCTGGTTCTGATTAAATCCAAGGCTTTTTGAACATCTTCCTCAGTTAACAGGGATCTCAAGTAGTAAAGAACAACTGGGAGATGCTTAGGATTTTCTAAAGATAGTCCTTCAGATGCTTTAAAGATGTTTTCAGGAATGGGGGAAGGATCTGAGGGACTTGGAATGGGTGATGCATGATCAGAGAAGGGCATAGCTGTCAGAATAGGAGATTGAGAACTAATGTTCCCCCTTAACTGAGGCTCATCCTTTTCAGAGCTAGGACTATTCCCCCTTTCTTTTTCAACACTAGGCTCATTTGGACTAATGTTGGAGGGATTGAGGTTGAGAATGCCTTGAGCCACAGAGTCATGTGGTGAACTGGATTGGTCTTTAGATTAGGAGGGTTGAGGTGTGATTGGTTTCAAGGGTAGATGAAACAAGAGAGGAAAGGTTTGAGAGAGAGTTTCTGTCATATAGACTCCAAACTGATAATGGTTTGGAACAGGAAGTGGATCAAATGCTAAATGATAATCCACATAAGGAATAAGATTTGATAGAGAGAGAGATAAGAAGGAAATTTTGGGAGGACGAGAGACTACCACTGTTGGAGGGTGAGAAAAATAGGTTAAGGGAGATAGCAAGGAACAAGGGTAAAGCTAAGATGATTGGAGAGGGGCACAATGATCTGACAGCTAAGGTTAAGCTGTCAAGAAAAGAGAAGGAAGGTGAATCAAGTAAGCATGTTAAGGAAGATGTAGAGAGGGTTTACACCTTGGGAGAGCTAGTGAAGCTTGACAGCAATGAAAGGATTAAGGTTGACACACAAATTGGTCAACCTGATTTCATAGCTGTCAAGAAGTACACAACTATAACCAGGGATTCACTTACTCTTGGTTAAACAGTTCTTGAGGGAACTGGAGACAACTTTGCAGGTGTGCAAAGTTCTCCTTCCAAGGTTTATATGAAGTTATTTTCTCAGTTTCTCAAGTGTTTGAGTCCAGCAGCTTTGAATGGTGATGAAGATGAAGGTCCTAAGTCAGATCAAGCTATTATTGCACAGGCCAGTGCAAACTCTTCAGGTACCTTCAGCTTTATCTCACCACACAATGAGTATCCTCCTTATAATGCAGTGGAGGAATGGTGGCCCAGGAGGGTGTGTCCTTCTTTGCAGTTTTCAACCACAGCTATTAATCCTTTTATGGAAAGGCACCCGGTATGGCTAGAGAGGTATGGGGACTTCAAAGAGAATGCATATCAAGCTCCAGATATTATCTATAGTGATAATGGATGTGGAGATGATTGCTTCCAAGATCATCTATGGAATAGTCAAGATTGACAATCCTTAGCTGTCAGAGCATTCAGAAGGGCTAGCTGTGATGGGAAGGAGGATAGTGAAGCTTTTGATAAGGAAATTTGTGTTTTTGTTTGATGATTTGTGTTTTGAAGATTTGATGTAAGGTAGGAGTGTGTTTTGGTTTGATGTTTAAGAAGGTTTTAGGATAGGGTGATGGTTAGCTGTCAGATCCCACAATGTTGACAGCAGCCATAGGTAATGTTTTTCCTTGTTATCAATGAAAGCTCTTTATTTTGGCAAGTTAATCATCCCTAACATTGCTCTTAGCATTTCAAATCTCTTTTCAAGAATGGCTTTTGTTAGGATGTCAGAGACATTATCTTTTGTGCAAACTTTGGCCAAGTTAATATTATCCTTTTCTACATGGTCTCTAATGAAGTGATGCCTAACTTCTATTCCCTTGGTCTTGGAATGTTGAACAGGGTTTTCTGTCATTGCAATAGTGCTTGAGTTGTCACAGAATATGGGAATGTTAGACAATTCTATTCCAAAGTCTTGAAGTTGACTTTTGAGGTAAAGAATTTGTGAACAACATAAGACAACAGTAATATACTCAGCCTCAGCTGTTGAGGTAGCTACTGAGGTTTGCTTTTTGCTTGACCATGAGATGTTTCTTGATCCAATAAACTGGCATCCACCACTTGTGGATTTTCTATCTAGATTTCATCCAGCATAGTCTGAGTCAGTGAATCCAATTAGAGGGAATGGGGATTCAGTGGGATACCACAAACCATAATCAGGGGTTCCTTTGAGATATCTTAAAATTCTCTTGACAGCAGAGAGATGAGATTCCTTGGGATTGGCTTGAAATCTTGCACAAAGACAAACACTAAACATGATGTCAGGTCTTGAAGCTGTCACATATAGGAGAGATCCAATGTAGCTTCTATAAAGAGTTGGATTCACACTTTGACCATCATAATCAGCATGTAGTTTGCTTGTGGTTGACAGAGGGGTTTTAGCTGGGGAAGCAGTTTGCATGTCAAACTTCTTGATCATATCCCTTGTGTATTTAGCTTGGTTAATGAAGATTCTTTCCTTCATTTGCTTGACTTGAAGGCCCAAAAAGAAAGTGAGCTCACCAATCATGCTCATTTCAAACTGATTCTTCATTATATCCCCAAATTCAGTGCACAAGTCCTCATTTGATGAGCCAAAAATGATGTCATCAACATAGACTTGGATGAGCAACTGATCATCTCCATATTTCTTGATAAACAAAGTGTTATCAATATGGCCCTTGGTAAATCCTTTGCCAAGGAGATACATAGATAGGGTATCATACCAAGCTCTAGGTGCTTGCTTAAGCCCATACAAGGCTTTGTCCAATTTGTATACATGATCAGGAAATTTGGGGTGCTCAAATCCAGGGGGTTGAGATACAAAAACTTTTTCATTTAAGACTCCATTCAGGAATGCACTCTTGAAATCCATCTGAAACACTTTCATCTTCATGAATGAAGCATAGGCAAGGAATAGCCTTATAGCTTCTAGTCTTGCAACAGGAGCAAAAGTCTCATCATAATCAATACCTTCTTCTTGTCTGTATCCTTGAGCAACCAGTCTAGCTTTGTTCCTTACTACAATACCCTCTTCATTCATCTTATTTCTAAAAACCCATCTTGTCCCAATGACAGTTTGGTTTTTAGGCTTAGGAACAAGCTTCCAAACTTTGTTTCTTTCAAATTGCTCCAATTCTTCTTCCATTGCTTCTATCCAATCTGGGTCTTAAAGAGCTTCATTTATCTTTTTGGGTTCAATTTGAGAGATGAAGGCACTCATTAGAGAGTCAAGAACAGGCATGTTAGGAGGTATGTCCATTTTATGTATAGGTAGATCAATATAGATGTTTTTGTTTGGAGGGATGATGTGGGTAATGGTTTCAGGTTGAGGATTTGAATGAGTGGTGTTGTCACAAGGTTGGATAGGGTCTTTTTCAAGGGGATTTTGATGACTGGATGAAGGTAAGCTATTAGGTACATCATGGCTGTCAGATGCACCTTTGCTCTTGAGAAGGGATTCTTGACTGTCAGACAAAGTGGGATGAATATTAGAGTTTTTGGGCACCATATAGGGAAGGGAAGGTGAATTTTCTTCAGGATTGAGGTTTGAGGGATCATGAATAGGAGACACCTCAGGAACATTGTCTGAATTCCCAACAGATTCATCAAAATCACATAATTCAGTGTGGCTTTGATCATTGTTTTCATCAAAGTCTACATGAATTGATTCTTCTACAACAAGTCTTCTTTTGTTGTAAACTCTATAGGCTTTGCTAGTGTTAGAGTATCCAAGAAAAATTCCTTCATCACTTTTGGAATCAAATTTGTCAAGGTTGTTTTTCCCATTATTGTGTATGAAGCATCTACTTCCAAAGCCATGGAAGTATGAAATGGTTGGTGTTCTTCCATTCCATAGCTCATAGGGAGTCTTGGAGTGAAACTTGTTGATGAGGGTCTTGTTCTGGACATAGACAGCAGTGGTGACTGCTTCACCCCAAAAGTACTTAGGGAGGTTATGTTCTGACAGCATAGATCTTGCTGCTTCACATATTGTTCAGTTTTTCCTTTCAGCAACTCCATTTTGCTGTGGAGTTTTGGGAGCAGAGAAGTTGTGCTCAATCCCTTTTTGATCACAATATTCTTCAACACCTGTGTTTTCAAATTCCTTACCATGATCAGATCTGATTTTTATAATGGATAAACCCTTTTGGTTTTGAATTTTATTGAACAGTTTGACTAGTTGTTCCAATGTATCTCTTTTGGATTCAAGAAGAATGATCCAAGTAAATCTAGTGTAGTCATCAACTACAACAAGAGAGTATCTCTTTCCATCAAGAGATCTAGTTCTGATTGGTCCAAAAAGGTCCATGTGAAGTAATTGAAGAGGTTTTGAGGTATCTAATCTGGTTTTGGCAGTGAAGGAGGTTTTCTTTTGCTTTCCACATTGACAAGCTTTGCACAATTTGTCCTTTTTGAAGGGTATTTTGGGTAGGCCTTTTACTAGGTTTGAGTTGGCTAGTTTTGAGATGCTTTTCAGGTTTAGGTGAGCCAATCTTTTGTGCCATAGCCATGACATATCAGATTGAATGAAGGAGAGTAGGCAATGGGCATCTGAAGAATCAACAATTTCAAGGTTTAGACAGTTGAGGTTGCCTTTTCTTATTCCAGTGAGAATTAATTTGTTCTTGGCATCTTTGACAGTGCAGTGGTTTTTGGAACATACAACATGATATCCCTTATCACAAATCTGACTAAGGCTAATCAAATTGTGCTTGAGACCCTCTACATAAGACACATTAGTAAAAATAATGTCTTTAGTAACAAGGTTTTCTGATCCTTTGACTTTGGCTTGAGAGTTGTCACCAAAAGTTACATTTGGACCATTTTTAGGGACATATTGTTGTAACCACTCCTTGTTGAAAGTCATGTGCCTGCTGCATCCACTGTCCAAGTACCATATTCCTTTCCTAGGTTCCTACAAAACAGAAAAATAAATTTATGGTACCCTTTATTCTTTTGGGTCCAAAGGATTAGAATTTCTTTGGTACCCTAGCTTTGTTCATTGCCCTCTTTCCAAAATACTGGTTTAGGGCATTATAATATCCCATGATTTGCAACATATAGGGTGTAGGAGCAATAGGTTGGGATTGATTAGGAAACTGGTTGGGAGAAAAGAATTGGTTTTGGTTGTGAAACTGAGAATGATTTTGGAAGCTGTTTGAGTGAGATGATCTAGGGAAAGTATTTTGACTGGCATGACTTCTTCCATTTGAGTATGGCCAGTTGGGTCTTTGTTGTTTGGTATATGAATGGTGGTTGTAGAATCTTTGCTGTCTGGGAGATCTCTGCTGTCCATCATGTCTTGGTTGTCTGGGAGATCTCTGCTGTCCACCATGTCTTGGCTGTCTAGGAGATCTCTGCTGTCCACCATATCTTGGTTGGTTTTTCTTTACTTGCTCCTTGATTCCTTTCTTTTGCCAAATGTAATTACCTTTGTTGCCTTTGTTTGCTTGTTTTTCTATACCTTTGGATTGACTTGGACTGGCAATATGAGTTTCATCGGTGCAAGAGGGACTAGTTGGAATTGTTTCATCAGTGTGGTTGGAGCAAGCTTCATCCATTTTTCCCTTTTTATTGAGATCTTCCTTGGTTTGAATAGGATAGACATTTTTTTGGGCTTTGACATAGTTCATGCTTTCAAGAACCATCTTGTCAATAGCCCTTTCATCAGTGAGAGGGGTGTATGTGTTCATAGTAGGATTATTAGCTCCAATCCCTGATTTGTCACTTGGGTGTCTTTGGTTGTAGCTAAAGTGGGTCAAGGCTTTTCCAGAACTATTCCAGGATTCAAACTTCTTTCTAAGGGATTCATTTTCCTTTTCAAGGTTGATGTTGATTTGGTTGGTTTCCAGAAGTTTGGAATTCATAGCTGTCAGCTCTTCATTAGCTTTTTCAAGCATAAGGTTTTGAACTTTCAGTCCTTGGTTGGCTCTTTCAAGGCTATCAATGGTTTTACTTTGGGATAGATTATCAGTGAGCAATGAAGCAAAGCCAGTTTGGTGTCTTTTTATTTGAATTAGAAAGGTACTAACTAATTGTTTAAATTCTTCATTATTTAAAGAGTTGAACTGAGGTACCTGTTTTAGTTTTTCAGCAACAACTAAGGCTTCAAGGTCTTCTTCATTGTCTGAATCTTCATCATCTCCTGCCATTAAGCATATCATTGCTTCTTCTCCTTCACTTTCAGAGTCACTGAACTCACATTCCTCATCACTGAACTTAGATGAGTCAGCAATCAGTACTTGCTCTTTGTTCTTCTCATTCTTCCTCTTTGTGCAGTTGTAACAGTTACACCTTGAACTGTGTATGATCTCCTTTGAGTATGAAAACATCTTAGTTGTCTGATTTTCCCTAGGTTTCCTTGGTTCAGGGCAATCAGATGAGTAATATCCAAGCTTCTTACAGTTGAAGCATTCAACTTTCTTTTTAGGGTTTTCTTGTTCAGAAGTTGATGGGCTATAGCTTCTTTCAAATGACTTCTTATGTGCTCTCAGGGTATTTCTGACAGCCATGGATATGAGACTTGGTAGGTCTCCTTGAGAGAGGTTGTTTGAGGGAAGGTTTACTTTTTGGAGGGAAAGAAGAACCATGGAGTCAATGTCTTGTTGGGTGATTGGTTTTTGAGTGGTTTCTTGGGCAGCTAAGGCAAGGGTTTGTGAAATAGAATGAACTGGTTAAAGTTTTATCATTCCTTCTAGTTCATAAGCTTCAAGCTTTCCAAAGTATTGTTCAACAGTCATGGTGCTCCATTCTGAGCCTTCTCTTATTGGTAGAGCTACCTTCTCATATTCTTGAGGAAGGTTGGAGTATATTTTGAGACACAGATCTTGGTTCTCAAAATTTTTACCATGATCAGCAATGGATCTTACCAAGTCTTCAAACCTTGGTTTTGCAGCACTTACTTTCTCACCAGGGTAGAATTTAAAATTGTCAAGTTGTCTAAGAAGGTTGTATAGGTTTTGGGTTCTAACACTGGAGTGTTTCTGGAATTTGGTATGGATGAGTTCCCAAGCAGCCTTTGCAGTTGGCTCTTTTGCAATTTCTTGTGCTAGAGAGTCATTAACACTCTTTTGGAGTATGTTTTTGACTTTCAAATTAGCACTAACCAGTTGTCTTTCTGAATTATTCCAGAATTATGGGGATTTATTTTTGCTAGGTCCACCATTTGAATCTAGGGTGACAGGGCAAATGACTTCATTTTCTAGCACAAACCAGTTCCAGATGCTGTTTGCATCAAGGTAGGTTTTGATTTTTGAAGCATATATTTCAAAGGATCCACAGTCATCAATGTGGGGAATGTCTTTCTCATTATTTCTCCTTGGTTGAGGCATGGTGGGTTGGTAATTGATCCTTCACAAGTTGTTAGACTTTTGAGTGTGAAGACAAGCTTTGATACCAATTGAAAGGTCCTGTTTACTTTAATCAGATTGAAAGGTTAGACAATTGAGCTTTGACAGCTGAGGTGAGATCTTAGCTGTCAGATATTAACTGGATTTAAAAACAAGTGTTAAATATGCAGCGGAATAATAAGTGTAGGAATAATGTAAAGACAAGTGAATAGTGTATGTGTGTGTAGATGTGTGTGTGTGTTGTGTGATAATACCAAATGAACACAAGGAATTTTAAGGTGGTTCAGAGTTCACTCCTCCTACGTCCACCCTCACTGTCAACCTTGACAAGTGAGATCAATCCACTTAAATCTAGTTCCCGTTAAGATTTACAAAGGATTGGATAGGCAAGTTCCTTAAACTTCCTCTTCCTAATAAGTACGGTCTATTAGGAATTATGCTCTATACTAAGCAAGTTACAATACCCACTTAAAGTCAGTCTTAAGTGGTTTTACAAATCAGTTTATACACCTGAGGTCAGTTACAAGTGTCTTAATGTTGTTTTGATTGTTGGTTGCAGGTTGACAAGGGTTGGAGGTAAGGTTGTAGAAGTTGTGTGTAAAGGGGCAATATCTTCAGTCTTGGAGGACTCCTTTTATAGGCTTGAATATAGCCGTTGTAGGGGACAAGGAGACAAGGTAGTAAATGCATGTTGGAGTTGCATTTAGAGCCTTTGTTGACTGGATAATAACATAGCTGGAATCTGCAACCATGGATGAGATCTTTATGGAGATGAGCTGGCAGCATCAGTTGAGAGAAATTTCGGCAATGCTCATCTTGATTATCACATAAGTACATCACTGCTGTTTGTTTGAAGATCATAGCTGTCAGAGGGATGAAGCCTTTGCTGTTTGAGAACCTTAGCTGTAAGAGCTAAGTTCTTGATCTAGATGGTTTAGGGAATATGAAATGCTCCATATGTAAATAGATACAATAATGTATATGATTGGTTTTGAGTTAGATCATTGCAGATTGGTTGAATCATAGCTGTCCAGTTGATATATAAGATGTGCAGTTTGAGTTATGGGCTCAGCTGTCCAGAGTCATATGTTATCTTGGCTGTCAGATAGCATATGATATATTTCTTTGTCAAAACCTTTTATAACTATGTGTCTTACATAGTTAGGTCCTAACAAACACATTAATGTTTAAAGAAGATCTATTAAAACTAATTCCGTCGGGTAATCCTTAGAAAATTAAAATTAACGAAATATAACATTGCCAACATCCGGAAAATATAAAAGGTGTAACGATTTATACAAAGTCATATATAGTAAAACAATATATGTTGTGCATAAAAATACCAAGTTATGCTCAATCTCATAATTTCGATAAGATATTTGACGAAAAATATATTTTGGTTTAATGAACCTTTCAAAAATTATTATTGTATTTAAATTTTACAAAAATATATCATTTGGTTTTTCGAACCCTTGGACTTAAATCGATGGTTTACATATTATTGGACCTAATTCTATCAATTTAGGTTCATGACATAAATGTTAAGATTAAAATGATGAAAAAGATAAGATCAAACTGAATGCTTTAAGAAAGGATATATCACACATTTTATGGTATCTTACGAGCAATGTATATAAGAGTTACTACAATTTTGTCTTGTTAATATCATCAATTTAGTTTTAAGTTTTGCTAAAAGGTTTATAGATTATGCAATAAATTAAGAAAGACTCATTTAAGCCAAAAAAGGGTTTGAGAAATAAAGAATTATGTTCTAGGGTATGTTATTCAATTGATATTGCATAATCAAAATTTTAAGCATTTTTTCGATAAGGAAAAAAGATGTTTTAATTATCCATCATTGCAAAAGGAACTCTCACATTGACCACAAGTTATAAAAGCTAAAAACAAGATACAAACTTGAAATGTTAGCAATATCTAGACAATTCTAGAATTAAGACATCATCTCTAACTTACTAAACAATTGTTGACATAACGGTTTTGCTTATGGGGTCGTGTTCTTTTTAATTTGATGACATGGCATATATTTTTTCTTCTCTGGGTTGATTGGCAAACCATTTTTATAGAGAATGGTTGACTATCATGACTGATGACAATTGTGCTTTTAACTGTTGAGGTTTAGAAGTTATTTATTTTTGGCTGATAGAACTATGATCTTGGTGATTGATTGATAGTTATTTCTAAAAACCATTGTAAATGTGGTGGGCCATAGAAAAATTGAACCTACAAGTGAATGAAGCTGCAACGACGTGGTTGTGCGAGTTGGTTAGGAGAGGGAAGGGTACTGGTCTGGTTGGGTTCGCTTGTTTTTAACAGAATGCAATAACTCATCAGTATATAAAGACTTCCCTTATGCCGGTCTGACATTTGATTCTAAAAACCTTATATGGAAATGAGAATAAAAGAAAAATGGGCTTTCTCAAGTGTGTGTGAATTAAACTAAGGAAAATAGGGGGTTTCATTAAGTTATGATATTTCCTATTTCGCCAATTGCGAATATTTTGCCAGCGTGTTACCAACTCAACAAATGCTAAGTAATGATGTATGGACAAAACGATGACATATATTTTTTCAAATCAACAACCACATTCACGTTTTCTTCCTTTCATAAACACAAAATGACAAAAAAGGCATAACAACTAATAAATACAAGAAAAAGAATAGTCGTGTAACGGAAAGGATGTGATGAGGTAGAAATTAATTAGTCACCAAAAAAAGTATCGAGTATATCTTTCACTTAATGACTTGAAAAAACTAACTGAATAGAAGTCATTTTCTCAATCTATGAAGCCTATAAAAGGATGTGTTTACAACAAAAAAAACTCTACAACCCGGTCATTTTTTTTTTATTTTTTTTCTTTTTTTTTTTTTTTTTCTTTACTTAAAAGAAGGGGATCAACACATTTCACCGCTCCCCCCTTGATGCACTTCACAGAGGCGCCTAGCTATGCTAGGGAGGGCAATGTCATTCCCTCTACAACCCGGTCATGTTCGTGGTATGTCGTGAAATGTTTTAGCATTAAAGCATAATACATTTGATGATATATCACGAATAATGATCAGATTGTTGAAGTTTTCTACAAAATTAGCAGTTTATTCGTATATTATTTTCCAAGTCATAGCTAGTATAAAATCATCTAACCATACGGAAATGTTATAAAAGTTACTACAATTTGCTCATGTTAATATCATCAATATAGTTTTAAGTTTTACTAAAAGTTTTATCAATTATGTAATAAATTAAGAAAGACTCATTTAAGCAAAAAAATGGTTCAGGAACTAATGAGTTATGTTCTAAGGGTTGTTATGCAATTGATGTGGCATAATCAACATTTTTAAGCATCTTTATGATAAGGAAAGAAGAGTTTAAATATCCATCATTGCCAAATGAACTATCACATTGACCACAAGTTATAAAAGATAAAAACAAGATATAAACTTCAAATTTTAGCTATTTCTAGACAATTTTAGGATTAAGATATAATCTCTAGCTTATTAAACAACTGTTGACGTAACAGTTTTGCATGTGGAGTCGTGGACTTTTACTCTGACGACATGGCATATAGTTTTGCATCTCTGGGTTGAGTGGCAAACCATTTTTATAGAGAATGGTCGACTATCATGACGGATGACAATTGTGCTTTTGACTGTTGACGTTTAGAAGATATTTATTTTTGGCTAATAGAATTATGATCTTGGTGATTGATTGATAATTATTTATCAAAACCATTTTTAATGTGGCGGGTCATAGCACAATTGAACCAAAAAGTGAATGAAAATACAATGATGTGGTTGTGCGAGTTGGTTAGAAGTTGGAAGGGTATTGGTCAGGTTGGGTTCGCTTGTTACTAGCCGAATGCAATGACTTGAAAAAAGTATCAAGTATATCTTTCACTTGATGACTTGAAAAAAATAGCTGAATAGAAGTCATTTTCTCAATCTATGAAGCCTATAAAAGGATGTGTTTACAACACCGAGTTACTTAAAAATCTCTCCTTTCTACAACAAAAAAAAAAAACACTACAACCCAGTCATGTTCGTGGTATGTCGTGAAATGTTTTAACATTAAAGCATAATACATTTGATGATATATCACGAACAATGATCAGATTGTTGAAATTTTCAACAAAAATTAGCAGTTCATTCGTATATTATTTTCCAAGTCATAGCTAGTATAAAGATCCATACATTACAAGAATCTACAAATTGTTCGTGTTCATAGAATTTCATTAGTCTATTATTTTTGAAGATATTGATTACTAATGAAATGTTATGAACATCGATCTATTTGTAAAAATCTTTTCCACTCAATATCACTCTATGACGCTTGTCGTGTAACTTTGCAAATTTTGTTGCAATTCTGCAAGCATCTTCACTTCCAAAAGACACCGACACACACACAATTTTGTTCTTTAAAAATAATAATGTTTCTTAATTGAGTTCCTGTATAAATTGATCCCTTTAGTGAAAACAATTGTTCCAACTTTACATCCTATTAGTCTTCGATTTTTCTTTTCGATCGACCTAATGGTTATTTATAAGCAAAAATCAATTTTATCACACTACTAGAAACAGGGTCATTACCGACGGATTTTTACCGACGGACGAAGTCCGTCGGTAATACAGACAGAAACTTTTCATTTACCGACGGAAATTTATTTTATTTTACCGGGAATTTAATTTTTTAAAATTTCATTTTGTCCGTCGTTAATTTCTAAATTCCGTCGGTATTTTCGTCGGTAATACCGACGGACTATGTCCGCCGGTATTACCGAAGGACTCCGTCCGTCGGTAAATAATTCATATATATATGCGTATCTTCTCCATTTTTAATTACGCATCATTTTTATTACGCCCCTTATTTCCTCGGTCCTTCGCGAACCCCAGCCCCAACGCCAAGCCGTCGCCGTTGCCGCCGAGCCTCGCCGTCGCCGGTAAGTCCTCTTTGTCTCTCTTAATCGCTTCTCTCTCTCACTTTCTCTCTCTTACTTTCTCTCTCTCTCATCAGTAAGAACACGCCGTCGCCGCCGTCGTCTCTTTCCATCGCCGTTTGCGGTCGCCGGTGCGTTCTCTCTCTCTCTCGCTTTCTCTCTCTCAATCGTTCTCTCTCTCACTCGATTTCTCTCTCTCATGAATGATTAATTTTAATGAGCTGAGAAACCCTAGTTTTTATTCAAGTAATTGTCTTTCAGTTTTGTATATACATGTTGTTGCTGTTAATGCATTATCATGTGGAGTTGTGTTCCAAATGTTCATTAGGAGTTGAACTAAACTACAGAAAATGTGAATAATTTCATACTTGGGTTTATTTTGGTAGCTCTTTGTTTATTGTGTGTTTGTGTGTGTGCAATTAGAAATGTAGGGTTTGAGGTATTAAAAATGTATGTTTGTGTTATCAATGTGTCTTATGTGCGTATAAAGATGTTTTGTTATATTGTACAATAGCCTTTTAGATTATATGTTCAGTGCGTATAAACTAGTATTTGTGATTGCATCTATATTTCTTAATAGAGACCGACGGCAGTGATTTATATGATTTAATTTTGTAAAAAAATATAAAATGATATCTTGTTAAATTTTGTAAGAACCCTAATTTGTTTTTGATTCTAATGTTCATGATTATTGATTGGTATTTGTGTGAATTTTCAAATATTTGAATGTTTGATGCTTGATTGGTCCTCCGATTTAGGTTGTTTGCATTTTCTAACTAGTTTATCAAGCTGGGTTTTGGAAGTGGCTCTTCATTATACCTAATTGGTAGTTAATTAGGCTTTAAATAGATTGAGGTACAACTCTATTTAAAATATAAATAAGATGAGAGCCTTTTTTCACCCACGCCTATCAAAATTGTCTTCTTTGACCAAGGAAGACAGCAAACAAGTTCATTGCGCGTTTGAGTCAAGGATTTTCTGTTTAATAAGAGTTTTTAGTGAAACCGTAAAACTCTTATTAAACGAAAATCCTTGACTCAAACGGCAATGAACTTGTTTGCTCTGTCTTTCTTGGTCTAAGATGAGATTGGGTTTTGATAGTTGTGGATGAGAACGACTCTTATCTTGTTTATAAATGTTAATTTAATTCATCATTGTAAAATTTCAAATTTTACAATAAAGAATTAATATTTCAAATTATTCACAATATTAATAATTTAAAAAATATGATAGATGTGTGTGTTAATTCATTATTGTAAAATTATGCATTTTACGGTAATTAATGTTACGACGTGACGTTGAGACGGTTGAAACACAAAAGCTTAGAAACCCGTTTAAGAATCTTTAACTTATCATGTTGAGGTCAACATGTAGTCATCGATTCTTAAATTGTCTGTGTGGACAGTCTTGAAATGCACGATTATATGATTTGTAAATATCATCATTGTCTATTAAAATTGCTTGAATAGTCGATAGTTGAGATATTTCGGTTGCATTAATCCTATTGTTCTCCGAGTGTATACTAGACATATATGGTTGATTACACACTGTCGATTCTAATCGATAGTGTTTGATTGACCTAGTCTACGTCGTGCACTTGGAGACCATGGGGTTATGCTGCCGAAATTTCTTGATTTTCGATTATAAAGCAAGTAGACAAGGTGATATTTGCAATTCATACGTGTATTTCGGGATGGGATAGAAGCCAACCCCACTCTAAACCTAATGGACATGAATTGTCCTTTCATCATAGGGAATGATATACTTTACAACAAAGAATTAAATATTAATATTCAAAATATTAAGGGGTGTCAGACCTCAATTCGTTAATTACATCTAAACTGTTAATACATTATGAAATGCAGGAGTTAATTATGTCTGGAGAAGATCGTAGTTGGATGGATAATCGTAGTAATCCCGGTAGAAGGGGTGTCAGACCTCAATTCGTAGAAGGTTTAGAACATTTCGTGGAGTTTGCTAGAGCGCATCCCCAGTGCATGCGTGGTGATAAGATTAGGTGTCCTTGTAAAAAGTGTAAGAATAGAAAATATCTGAGTGTTGGATGGGTAAAGAAACATGTGTTAGAGGCAGGGTTTGTTGATGGTTACAAGGTATGGGTAGCGCACGGGGAGCGTTATGTGGTTGAAACAAGTGTTCGCAATCATCCTACTTTATCAAGTGGTCCGCCAAGGGAACCTGAACATTTGATTGATGAAGGGGAGCCGTCTGTCGGTTTAGATGATATGGTTCGAAATGCAGCTGGCCCAGAGTTTGATTGGAACCCTAATCCAACAGAGGCACCAAATCCCGTTGCAAAGAAGTTTATGGATTTAATGGACTCTGCAAATGAGAAAATTCATCCTGGTGCAAAGGCTACAGTGTTAGAGCAAGTGAGTGAGCTTCTAACTATCAAGGCTGATACAAATATGAGCCAGCATACTTACGATCGTATAATGTCATGGGGACATCGGATGCTACCGGAAGAAAATAATATGGTTCACAATTTTTATGAGACAAAAAAGTTGGTGGGGCAGATCGGTCTTGGGTATGTTAAAATTGATGCTTGCAAGAATCAGTGCATGCTTTTTTATAAAGAAAATGAGGGCCTCGATACATGTTCAATATGTGGACTTAGTAGGTATAAGCCACAACGCCGTGGTAGTGCCAAGCACAAGAAAAATGTGCCTCGGGCGCAGTTACGTTATATGCCGCTAATTCCTGTGTTGCAACGAATTTACGCATTGAAAGAAAGCTCGAAGCCATGCGTTGGCACAAAGAGTGTCCTCGTGAAGAGGGTGTGATGACTCATCCTTCTCGACGGTGAAGCATGGAAACATTTTGATGCCACTTACCCCGATTTTGTCGCGGATCCTAGAAACATAAGGTCAGGGGATATGTACAGATGGGTTTTCTCCATTTGGACCAGGGCAAAATCTTATTCATGTTGGCTCGTTATAGTCACAAAGTGTATAATCTTCCCCCGTGGTTATGTATGACCGATCCTTATATGTATTTGAGTTTGTTCATTCCCGGCCCTTCGAATCCGTGCAAAAACATTGATGTGTATCTTCGACCTCCGATGGATGAACTCAAACAACTGTGGAATGATGGTGTCCAGACATGGGATGCTTTCAAGTTGCAAAATTTTAACATGAGGGTCAAAGCTGATGTGGACAATTAATGACTTTCCCGCTTATGGTATGATGTCGGGATGGAGCACACATGGGAGATTGGCCTGTCCGTATTGTATGGAAAATACAGTATGCATTCACACTTCAAAGATTACAAGAAGCAAGTGTTGGTTTGATTGCCACAGACGGTTTCTTCTTAGTGACCATCCATTTCGTAAACAGAGGAATGCTTTCACCAAAAATAGAGTTTAGCAACGGGGCCCCCTCCTCGTCCGAGTGGGGAGGATATTTTTGAGCAGTGTGTCCGAGGTGTCCGATGTCGGGTGGGGAAAGAAGTTTTCAAAGGATAGACCAGACGGATTTGGTAAAGACCATAACCGGATTAAAAAGAGTATATTTTGGGAGTTACCTTATTGGAAGACGAACTTGATAAGACATAACCTTGATGTCATGCATATTGAAAAACATGTGTTTGACAATATTTTCAATACAGTGATGGGTTTTAAGGCCTCAACGAAGGACACAGACAAGGGTCGGCTAGACCTTGAAGCGATTTGCAATCGTAAAGATCTGAACATTACTAAAGTTAATGGAAAAGATTTTAAACCAACTGCGCCTTTGTTCGTCAGAGAGGATAAGCAACGTGTTCTCGCAAAGTGGTTGAAAGATTTGAAACTTCCCGATGGGTATGCATCTAATATTGGCAACTGTGTGAATGTGGAAGAAGGGACGGTATATGGGTTGAAAAGTCATGATTGTCACGTATTATTGGATAGGTTGCTACCCATCGCATTTAGAGACATTCTCCCTAATGAAATACGGGTTGCCCTAACAGAGTGAGCGAATTCTTCGTAGCATTGACTTCCAAAGACTCTTCGTGTTGAGGATATGAAAAGACTCGAAGAGAGCATTGTGGTGACAATATGCAAGCTTGAAAAGATATTTCCGCCATCTTTCTTTGATTCAATGGAGCATTTACCAATTCACCTAGCTTATGAAGCTAGAGTTGGAGGACCTGTTCAGTATAGATGGATGTATCCATTTGAACGATTTTTGGGGAGTTTGAAAAAGAAAATGAGCAATAGAGCAAAAGTTGAGGCATCTATGTCTGAATCAGTGATTGTCGACGAAATTGTGTCGTTTGTTTCAACATATTTTCACCCAGACATTGAGACAAGGTTCAATAAAGTGGGACGCAATTATGATCGGCACTACAAGAAAACTGACAGATACTGACGGAAATTAGTGACGGAAATAAATCCGTCACTAATACTGACGGATTAGCGACGAAATAGCAACGACCTGGGGTGAAAAACAAAAAACGAAATTAGGACGAGATTACCGACGGATTTAGTGACGGATATGCCGACGGATTCCATTTCGTCTCTAATCCGTCACCATTTTGGCGCCAAAAATTTGCGCACTTTTTTACCGACGAAATTGTGACGGAATGGCGACGGATATTTTTACTGACGGATTTGAGTCGTTGCTAAATTATTTAAAACAATTATTAAATTTATATTTTAGGTTAGCGACGGATTAGTGACGGATTTAATTACCGACGGATTAAAATCCGTCGGTAAAGTAATTACATATTATTACCGACGGATTTGAGTCGTTGCTAAATTATTTAAAATAAACCTTAAATTTATATTTTAGGTTAGTGACGGATTAGTGACGGAATTAATTACCGACGGATTAAAATCCGTCGGTAAATTATTTAAAATAATTATTAAATTTATATTTTAGGTTAGCGACGAATTAGTGACGGATTTGATTACCGACGGATTAAAATCCGTCGGTAAATCAATTACATATTATTACTGACGGATTTGAGTCGTTGCTAAATTATTTAAAATAATTATTAAATTTATATTTTAGGTTAGCGACGGATTAGTGACGGATTTAATCCGTCGGTAAATTAATTACATATTATTACCGACGGATTTCAGTCGTTGCTAAATTATTCAAAATAATTATTAAATTTATGTTTTAAGTTAGCGACATATTAGTGAAGGATTTTTTATATAAAAAAAGTTAAGAATTTTTAAAGAAATAAAAGTATAAAATAGAAGAGAGACGGACAATAACATATAAACTTTTTTTAATTTTTTATATTTTTTTTGATAAATAAAATTATTTGAGATGTTGGTTAGTAGTGGATTTTTTTAAAAATAAAAAAACTATAAATTTATAAATAAAAAATTAAAGAATTTAACCTGTCCCTGATTTCTTTATTATACTTTCATATTTTTATTTTTTATCTAACTTTTTTATATAACTTTTTTTAAAAAAACTTTAATACTAAAAAATGTCCAATGTATTTATTTATATTCATAAAAAATAAAAAAAATTATACATTTATAAATAAAAATTAAAGAATTTTACCCGTCCCTGATTTCTTTATTATACTTTCATTTGTTTATTAATTTTCTAACTTTTTTTATATAACTTTTTGAAAAAAACTTCAATACTAAAAAATGTCCAAAATATTTATTCATATTCATAAAAAATAAAAAAATATATACATTTATATAAAAATTAAAAAAATTTACCCGTCCCTGATACCCTATACCCTACAGGGTATACCCTATACCCTATAAGGTATACCCTATAGGGTATAAGGTATACCTTGTAGGGTATACCCTATAGGGTATATGGTATACCCTATATGGTATAGGGTATAGAGTATAGAGTATAGGGTATACCCAATAGGGTATAGGGTATAGGCTATAGGGTATACCCTATTGGATATACCCTATACCCTATACTCTATACCCTATACCCTATAGGGTATACCCTATACCCTATTGGGTATACCCTATACCCTATACTCTATACCCTATAGGGTATAACCTATACCCTATAGGATATAGGCTATAGGGTATACCCTATACCCTATACCCTATAGGGTATAGGGTATACCCTATAGGGTATAGGGTATACCTTATAGGGTATAGGCCATAGGGTATACCCTATACCCTATACCCTATAGGGTATAGGCCATAGGGTATACCCTATACCCTATACCCTATTGGGTATACCCTATACCCTATACTCTATACCCTATACCCTATAGGGTATAACCTACACCCTATAGGCTATAGTGTATACCCTATACCCTATACCCTATAGGGTATAGGGTATACCATATAGGCTGTAGGGTAAAGGGTATACCCTATAGGGTATAGGGTATACCCTATAGGGTATAGGATATACCCTATACCCTATACCTTATATGGTAAAGGGTATAGGATATAGGGTATATGGTATAGGGTATAGGATATAGGGTATAGGGTATATGCTATAGGGTATAGGGTATAGGGTATAGGGTATACCATATAGGGTATAGGGTATACCGTATAGGGTAACCTATAGGGTTTAGGGTTTACCCTATACCCTATAGGGTATACCACTATACTACCTATAGGGTATACCCTATAGGGTTATACCCATAGTGATATAGGGTATAGGGTATTGGGTATAGGGTATAGGGTATAGGGTATACCCTATAGGGTATAAGTGTACCCTATACCCTATAGGGTATACCCTTTACCCTATACCCTATTGGGTATACCCTATAGGGTTATACCCTATAGGATATAGGGTATAGGGTATAGGGTATACCCTATATAGAGTATAGGGTATAGGGTATACCCTATACCCTATACCCTATAGGGTATACCCTATACCCTATACTCTATACTCTATACCCTCCTATAGGATATACCTATACCCGATAGGGTATAGGGTATACCCTATACCCTATAGGGTATACCCTATACTCTATACCCTATACCCTATATTCTATAGGATATACCCTATAGGGTATAAGATATAGGGTATATGGTATACTATAGGGTATACCCTATAGGGTATAGGGTATACCCTAGGGGTATAGGGTATACCCTACAGATATAGGTGTATATAGGGTATACCACATACCCTATGTATAGGGTATACCTATCCACTATAGTAAACCCTATAGGGTATACCACATAGGTATAGGGTATAGGGTATACCATAGTGGTATACATAGGTATATCCTATACTCTATGTGGTATACCCTATACTACCACAGTATACTCTATACTCTATACTCTATACCCTATAGGATATACCCTATACCCTATACCATATACCTATACCCTATACTCTATATCTTATATACTATACCCTATACCCTATATCGTATACCCTATATACTATACCCTATACCCTATACCCTATACTCTATACTTTATATAGGGTATATGGTTTAGGATTTTGGGTATAGAGTATAGGGTTTAGGGTATATGAGATTTAGGGTTTAGGGTATATGCGAGGTTTAGGGTTTAGGGTATGAGAGTATATGAGGTTTAGGGTATGTGGGTATATGAGGTTTAGGGTATATGAGGTTTAGGGTATGAGTGTATATTAATAAGAATTATTAATATTTTAAAAGTATAATTATTTTTTTAAAATTTATTTTTGAATTGAGATAAATATTTTAGACTTTTTTTGGTAAGGAAGTTTTTTAAAAAAAATTATAAAAAATAAGTTAGAAATTAACTAAATAAATGAGGGACAGACAATATCATTCACTATGAGTATTTTTTAAAATTTTTTTTTTGAATAGAGATAAATGTTTTAGACTTTTTTTAGTGAGAAAGCTTTTTTCAAAAAAATTATTTTAAGAAAATTATTTAAAAAAATTGATATTAGACATACCACTTTAATTAAAATTTTGGGTAAATCAAATAAAAACATGTAAATATTTTAGATAACTTTTTGTAAATTTCAGTAATAAAAAAAGTCTAAAATATTTTTTCCTAGTCAATAAAAAATAATAAAAATTACTAATTATTATTAGTACTATTATTAATATTATTACTGTTTATATAATTAATATTAATATTAATTAATTAATCAATTATATAATTAATAATTCATTAATAAATATTATTGATAATAAATATTATTATTATTGATATTAGGCATAATATTATTTTATATTTTAAATTATTATTATTATTAATTATTTTTATTAATTATTATAATCATGAAGAAATACAATATTCACATGGATCATTATCCAAGCAACATCTTCACCATTAAATGCATCACATCCAATGGTCCAAATTAATCCCATAAAAACAAAAACACACTTTCATTTGATTGGCCCTTTAATATTCACATGGATTATCAATAAATCAATCTATACCATTAATCTTACTCAAATCCAATTGGCCCTAATTCATCATTATATATATATATTTCTTTTAATATTATATACTCCTCACACACACTCACTTTCTCTTCCCAGTCACACACACACTCTCTCTCTCACACACACACTCTCTCTCTCACACACACACACACTTTCTCTCTCTCTACTCCATCTCTCCCTTTTCGTCTCCCTCTCTCAGATCTAGATCTGGCGACGGCAATTTCTAAATTCCCCCAAGCCAACCTCAATCTAATTAGTAAAGCAAATTTTAAAAGCCATAACCTATAAATCCACAAATTTCCAAACACATGACGCAGAAACCACCCCAAGTCAGGCTCCAACTCCGTCGGCTCATCACAGCGTCAAACAACCACCGGCACCTGCACCAACTGCTTACAAGAAATCAATGAAAGTCGGACCACAACCACTTCTCAACCGATTGCAGGCCGCGAGGATGAGTTTGAGGGGAAGACTAAGGAGGCCGGCGTGCGCCTCCGGCGTCTCCTTCCAATCAATCCTTGTGTTGGCGAATGTTGTTGTTTCCTTGGCGAATTCGGAGCGAGGGCCTGAGAGAGCAGTGCTGGTGTTGCTCAAGGGGAAGTCCTGGAATGGGTCCCAAATGTCGAGGGAGAATGGGTCGAAGACGTTGCTTCGTCGGCCGCCGAAGAAGCTGATCGGAATTAGAGACATTGTTGCCGGAATTGAGAAATGACAGAAGATTTAATAGATGCCTTAGTACTCTGTAGATTCGATCAATTGCTTGAGTAATTTGATTTCGATTTGTAGAAATTTCTTTTGATTTGTTCATATTACTCCCTCTACATCTCTCTCTCGATTTGTTCATATTTCGATTTCGATTTGTTCATTTTAACGTATTTTGTGCTTTATTTCGATTTGTACAAACTTTTGTTTGATTTGTGTTGGTTGTGGATGGTGGTGGAGCAAAGTGAACTTTTGAAAAATGTAAGGATTGATTTGAATATAAAAAAAGTTTAGTGATTGTTTTGAGAATAAAAAATGTTAAGAGACTAATTTGAGAATAAAAAAAGTTGAGGGATTGATTTGAGAATAAATATATATATATTTTTTAAAATATATATATATATATATATATATATATATATATATATATGTATATATATATATATATATATATATATATATATATATATATATATATAATTCTTTTTTAATAAAAAAATATCAAATTAGCGACGAAAATATCCGTCGGTAATTTGATATATCAAAAATAAAAAATATTGAAAAAAGAAAATTTAAAAAAATTAATAAAATTGGGAAAATTTGGAATAAATTTTAGCGACGGAATGATCCGTCGATAATCCGTCACTAAAATGGTCCAAAAAAATAAAATGACCATTTAAATAACGACGGAATAATCCGTCGATAATCCGTCACGAAAATGGTCCAAAAAATAAAACGACCGTTTAAATAGCGACGAAATTTTCCGTCACTAATCCGTCGGCATAATGCTTTAAATTGGTTGTTTATTTTACCAAATTACCGACGGATTTTAAAACGTTAGCGACGGAAATTTCCGTCGCTAAATCTGATTGAAAACCGTCAGTAATCCGTCGAAAAATTTAGCGACGCACGTTTTAACATCGGATTTTTTACGTCTAAAATCCGTCACTAAATTGATTTAGTGACGGATTTTTGGCATTTAGTGACGGATTTTTCCGTCAGTAACTGCCGTTTTTCTTGTAGTGCGGGGAGTCACTGATCCTGATGGAAAAATTTCAGTTTTTTCTTCTCCTGGTCGATTCCTTTGCAATAGAAATTGCACGCGCATGCTAAGCAAAAAAGAATTAGATGCGGCTAAACTCTATATTCTCCTTAACTGTGCTGAGGTCGAGGACTACATGAAGTAAGCATTCTTTATTTGTTACTAAGTAATAACTTTAATACGAACTAAGCAACTTTATGTTCTCCTTGAATGCAGTATGTTCGAAGAACAGGCTGGAGACATTGCGCCTGAATTGATTTCAATAAGGACAGACAACGAATTTCCCTCCTGGTTTAATAATTATGTAAATGCCAATTCATTAATTCAATGTTTTTAATAGAATTTGAAGTATGAGTTTTTTACTATCTATGTACTTTTATTTAGATTTTGAACAACCTTGGAGATGCAAAAGCTGCGAAATTACAAACATTAGCACACGGTCCGTCCTTAAGAGTGAATGTATATAAGGGATATTTTGTCAATGGCTACGTATTCCACACCGAAGAATATGGCCAAACGAAATCAACTTGGAATAGCGGGGTCAATCTCAAGGGAAATCTCGATTATTATGGCGTATTGAAAGAAGTTATTGAATTGGAGTACTTGCTTGGAAATTCTGTAGTTCTTTTCAATTATGAGTGGCGGGACGCTGAGCGAGGCATTACAAAACATGGCACTTTTGATCTCGTTGACTTAAAGCATTCTTCTAGGCATAATGGTGATGATGTGTTCATTCTTGCATCTCAAGCACTACAGGTGTATATGACCCCCTACCCCCGTCGACGAAGAGAGTCTAGCGGATGGTGGGCCGTATGGAAAACCAAAGCAAGAAGCACTTTTGATATACCATTGCGTGCAAAAACGTCTACTTCAAATATTGATTCATCATTAAATGATTGTTATCAGAAGAGGAAATGCCTATACCTCCGATTATTCACTTGAATGATAATGTCGAGGAGGATGAAGCATTAATGGCCGAAAACACCCGTCCACTGGGGAGGAAGTCACTTTCAATGAAATCGATGATGACAATGTGGAGGATGAGGAAGGAGAAGAGTATATATCTGGGTCCGATGATGAAGATGAGGAAGAAGACGACGACGAGGAAACTAGTGAAGAAGAAATTGAATTTTGTAGTGATAGTGATCAAGATTGTAGTGAATGAATCAGTTTAGTTTTAATTCAGATAATGTTTTGTATATAATGTTTTGTACATTTTATATCACTTATCACTGTAATATTATATCTATCTCATGATTTTCAATTTTACTTGGTTACTCTTTACATGATATGTAATATTACATCTATCTCATGATTTGGACAATAAATGATTCCTACTATTACATCTTACTCCATAATTTACTTGAACATGTAGTCATTAATTTGAATGTCATCGTGTGAAAAGGTTGTTGGAAAAAAATAAATAATTCGTAAAAAATAATAATAATAATAATAATAATAATAATAATAATAATAATAATAATAATAAATCTACTTTCAAAGTTTCAATCTTTGGGCCAAATGCTGGTCGATTATAAAGCAAGTAGACAAAGTGATATTTGCAATTCATACGTGTATTTCGGGATGGGATAGAAGCCAACCCCACTACTATCATGTACAACCACTACCATGGGGTTATGCTGGAGTGGAAAATCTCAAGTTTTTTGCACAAGCGTTAGGCCCAAAGATTGAAACTTTGATTAATTATTAAAATAATAAATCTACTTTCAAAGTTTCAATCTTTGGGCCAAATGCTTGTGCAAACTTGATATTTTCCACTCCAGCTCATTATAAATGTAAACCCTCTCTCTCTCTCTATTTTAAAGAAAACAACAATATTATTTCAAATTCAAGCAGTCCAAGTGAACTCCATTATTTTGCTTCTTTTTGTTTTTAGTAAAACAACCTTATCTGAAACCACTGGTCCATGTGAACCCCATTATTTACTGTTTTCATATTGTCATTTCTATTTTAAAGCTGTAAGAAGTGCAATT
>JAFEMH010001002.1:400000-407500 GCA_022495995.1 Adenophora triphylla var. japonica
TACACTCCTCCCACTGGTGAAAGGGCCATTAAAAAAATGGTTCTAGAAAACATAAGTTCTGGCAGCTATCAAACTCAAACTTATCCTGTTCAAACTAAGGGAAAATATAAGGAAATCTTACCTGGTCCTAGTCACTCAAACAAAGGACCAAGTAAAATCCAAGGAAGCAAGTATATTTGGGTTCAAAAAGGGGCCAATATACAGAAAGAAATTGAGTTGCAAAAAGATGCTCGATAGCCAAGCCCGACAGATGCATACTAAGGCATGACAGACAGCCAAGATCTTCCAAACCACATAGAACCCCAAGGCAACAAAGATTCTATAACAAACATAGGTACACCAAACAACAAAAACCTCAATGGCGATTCTCAAATTGAAGAAGTCATGCAAGTCAAAATGACTCTCCCAGATCATCCTCTTCAAATAACTTTCAGTTTCAACCCCAATACAACAACCCAAACCACTTCTTCAATCCATCCCAATCCACTGTCCTTACACCTTACATGATGCAAATCATGTCATATTACCATACCCTAAACCAGTTCTTCAACAAGGGATCAATGAACAAAGCTAGGGTTCCAAAGAAAAACTAATCCTTTGGACCTAAAAGAATAAAAAGGGGTACCATAAAATTTACTTTCTGTTTTGTAGGTGCCTAGGAAAGGACTTTGGTATTTAGATAGTGGTTGTAGTAGACATATGACCTTCAATAAAGACTGGTTGCAACAATATTCCCCTAAAAATGGTCCAAATGTAACCTTTGGTGACAATTCCCAAGCTAAGGTCAAAGGATCAGGAAATCTTATTACAAAAGATATCATTTTTACAAATGTGTCTTATGTAGAAGGTCTCAAACACAATTTGATTAGCATTAGTCAAATCTGTGATAAAGGATATCATGTTGTTTGCACTAAGGATAAATGCACTGTTAAAGATAAAAGCAATAAAGTCATTCTGACTGGTTCAAGAAAAGGAAATCTCTATTGCTTAAACTTAGAGATTGTGGAGTCCTCAAATGCTCACTGCCTTCTGTCATTTAGTCAATCTGATATGTCATGGCTTTGGCACAAAAGATTGGCTCACCTTAACCATAAAACCATCTCCAAGCTTGCAAATTCAAATCTAGTCAGAGGTCTTCCAAGGATTCCATTCAAGAAGGACAAACTATGCAAAGCATGCCAATGTGGGAAGCAAAAGAGATCTTCATTCAAGCCCAAGACCAGATTGGACACATCAAGACCTATTGAACTACTTCATATGGATCTCTTTGGACCCATAAGGACTAGATCTTTAGGAGGAAAAAGATACTCCCTTGTTGTGGTTGATGACTTCACCAGATTCACTTGGATCATTCTTCTTGAATCCAAAAGTGACACCCTTAGCTGTCTGACAAAGCTGTTCAATAAAATTTAAAATCAAAAAGGGACATCCATTATCAAGATCAGATCTGATCATGGAAAAGAATTTGAGAACACAGGAGTAGAAGAGTATTGTGATTCAAAAGGTATTGATCACAATTTTTCAGCCCCAAGAACACCCCAACAAAATGGTGTTGCTGAAAGGAAGAACAGAACAATCTGTGAGGCAGCAAGAACAATGCTTTGTCGTAACACAATCTCCCAAAATACTTTTGGGGTGAAGGCTGCCACTACCGCGCGTATGTTCAAAATAAAACACTGATCAACAAATTCCATAATAAGACTCCATATGAACTATGGAATGACAAAGTTCCTACCATTTCCTACTTTCACAGTTTTGGAAGTAGATGCTTCATTCACAACAATGGCAAAAACAATTTGGAAAAATTTGATTCCAAATGTGATGAAGGAATCTTTCTTGGATACTCTAACACAAGCAAATCTTATAGAGTTTACAACAAAAGAAGACTTGTTGTGGAAGAATCAATTCATGTTGACTTTGATGAAAACAATGATCAAAGTGTAACTGAATTATATGATTTTGATGAAGGTTTGGGAAACCTTGATAATCTACCTGAAGCATCTCCCATTCTTGATTCAACTGTTCTCCATCATGAACAAGATTCATCAAATCTTCCATACATGGTTCCAAGAAATTCATCTGACAGCTATCCTGTGCCAGACAACCATGACCAATCCCACTCCCATCCTCAACCAATCCAGCCAACCAAGTCAACAACAATCACTCCTACTACCAATCCAAAGGATGAGAAAGAGAATACTCAAAAGAATAGTCATCCCTTGACTGACATCTCCCAAACTTCTTCCTTAGCTGACAGCCAACCCTTAGCTGACAGTCATCCAAATTCATCATGTAATCCATCCACTAGCCATCTTCCATCTCCATCCAATAATCCTCTTTCTCCTCCCAAAACCAATGATGATTCCACCATTACTCACATCATTCCACCCAATAAAGACCTTTACATCAGTCTTCAAATTGATAAAACCCCAGTTCCAGACAACATCCCTTTTCTCATGAGTGCATTCATATCCCAAGTGGAACCAAAGAAAATAAATGAAGCACTCCAAGATGCTGACTGGATAGAAGCCATGGAAGAAGAACTAGAGCAGTTTGAAAGGAACAAAGTGTGGCAACTTGTTCCTAAACCAAGAAACCAAACTGTCATTGGAACAAGATGGGTCTTTAGAAATAAGATGAATGAAGAAGGTGTTGTTATAAGAAACAAAGCTAGACTGGTTGCTCAAGGATACAGACAAGAAGAAGGTATTGACTATGATGAGACTTTTGCACCTGTTGCAAGACTTGAAGCTATTACGCTATTCCTTGCCTATCCTTCATTCAAGAAGATGAAAGTATTCCAAATGGATGTCAAGAGTGCATTTCTGAATGGAGTCTTAAATGAAAAGGTTTTTGTATCTCAACCCCCTGGTTTTGAGCACCCAAAGTTTCCTGATCATGTGTACAAATTGGACAAAGCATTGTATGGGCTTAAGCAAGCACCAAGAGCTTGGTATGATACTCTATCTAGATATCTCCTTGGCAAAGGATTTACCAAGGGCCATATTGATAACACTTTGTTTATCAAGAAATATGGAGATGTTCAGTTGCTCATCCAAGTCTATGTTGATGACATCATTTTTGGAACATCAAATGAGGACTTGTGCACTGAATTTGGAGATATTATGATAGACCAGTTTGAAATGAGTATGATTGGTGAGCTTACTTTCTTCTTGGGTCTTCAAGTCAAGCAAATAAAGGAAGGAATCTTCATTAACCAAGCTAAATACACAAGGGATATGATCAAGAAGTTTTACATGCAAACTGCTTCCCCTGCCAAAACACCCTTGTCAACCACAACCAAACTCCATGCTGATCTAGATGGTCAAAGTGTAAATCCAACACTTTACAGAAGTTACATTGGATCTCTTCTTTATGTAACAGCTTCAAGACCTGACATTATGTTTAGTGTCTATCTTTGTGCTAGATTTCAAGCTAATCCCAAGGAATCTCATCTCTCTGTTGTCAAGAGAATTCTAAGATATCTTAAAGGAACCCCTGATTTTGGCTTGTGGTATCCCACTGAATCCCCATTCTCTCTAATTGGATTCACTGACTTTGACTATGCTGGATGTAATCTAGATAGAAAATCCACAAGTGGTGGATGCCAGTTTATTGGATCAAGAATCATTTCATGGTCTAGCAAAAAGCAAACCTCAGTAGCCACATCAACAAATTTGAGTATATTGCTGCAGGCTTGTGTTGTTCTCAAATTCTCTATCTTAAAAGTCAACTTCAAGACTTTGGAATTGAATTATCCAACATTCCCATCTTCTGTGACAACTCAAGCACTATTGCCATGACAGAAAACCCTGTCCAACACTCAAAAACAAAGCATATTGAGGTAAGACATCACTTCATCAGAGACCATGTTGAAAAAGGGAATATCAACCTTGCAAAAGTTTGTACTGAGGATAATGTCTCTGATATTCTTACTAAGGCAATGGATGAAAAGAGATTTGAGATGTTAAGAGCCATGCTTGGAATGATAAATATGCCAAAATAAAGAGTTGTACTTCATAAATAATGGAGGCTTACATAATTCAGGGCAATGCTGTAACAATGGAGCCAGACAGCTATTCCCTAAAAAACATCTCTGATAGCTATCCACTGATAGCTATCCATACAAAAGTCATGAAAAACAAAAACATAAACAAAAACAGAAAACAAACCATGAAATCCCTCTCTCTTTCATCCTCATTCATTCACCAAAAACCTCCTTGAAACCAAACAATCTCCAGAACCAGCCTTCCTCTTCAAATCCTTACCTTAGCTGTCAGACATTCTTGGGGAATGTCACTGTTTCTCCAGATCCTCCTCCAGCACTCATTCCTTCACACCTTGCCTCCTGTGTAGATTGCAAGGTCTGGTGATACCTTTGCAACCATATTGGGTGCCTCTCCAGGAAGGGATCAATTGAAGTGACAGAATATTGAAGTGAAGGACTTGCTCTCCTTGGCCACCATTCTTCAACTGCATCATATGGTTGAAGCAATCCTTCCATTGGTGTCACAAAGCTAAATTCTCCAGAATAAGACCCATTTCCAGCAACTACAAGTGGTTGGCTAGCTCTTGACTCTTCTCTCTCTACTGCAGGAACTCTGGCAGGGCTAAAACAACCAATAACCTGGTTGAATAGGTATGAGATTGTTGAAGAAGGAGAGACATGCACTCCAACAAAGTTATCTCCTCTCCCCTCCAACAATCCAACCCCTGGAGAGAGTGAATCCCTACTCACAGGAGTATACAGCTTCTCAGGCTTAACCTTTTTCTTGACAGCTAAGCTCCTTTCCATAGCTGTCTGAGCCCTATCTTGCTTAACCAATTCCCCCAATGTATAAACCCTCTCCACCTTACTTTTTCCCTTACTGGACTCACCCTGATCATCCTTGATAGTCTTTCCAAAGAGTCTTATTCCCTCTACCTCTCTACTATCAATTTTCCCTCTGACAGCTATCCCAACCAGGCAAATAGCTACCAGATCCAAGGTACAATCCTCTTTATCCATTCCTTCTAAATCCTTGCCAAAGAAAAGAAAACCTGAAAAGAAAGCTTCTAAGGCCAAGAAAACCAAAATAAATACCCCTTCCCTTTCTCCAAAATCCACTACTATCAGTCCAAGAATGGACAAGTCATCAACACCTAGCTCAGGTCACCAGTCAGCCATTGAAGCCATCCTTAACCTCAAAGAACAATCAGAGAAGCAACCATTAAGGGAGAACACTGATGAAAACATCCCCTCTACCCAACCTGAACAGTTAGCCAAAATCTTAAGAGCCATTGATGCTATTGAGTTGGATGGGAACCCTGATACTGAAAAGGCTGCTCTCATTTATCTAGAGGATGTTCTTAGTAAAGAGGAGACGGTGATTGCCATAGATGAACTCAGGTCTAGGCTTATCAAGAAAAGAAGTGGACCAGGAGAGTCATCCAGTAATCCAAAGGTGACAGCTATGGATGAAGATATCCCAATCATCCCTTCCATTCCTGAGACTGAGCTTGTGAATGAACCTACCCCAACTGTTGAAATTGATAGGGGGAATCCTGATAAGACATCTGAGGTCATTCAAAGTCTTAAGAAAGTTGGTGTTGAAATTGATCCCAATCTTGTCTCAAAGGGAGAAACAATCCTTAATGCTTGCAAGGGACTTGTGTTTGATGGAACACCAGAAAATGAGGCAGTCCTTATATCCATTCTTGAGCAAAAGTTGACCAAGGGAGAAGTCAGGGCAGCTTTGAATCTTCTGAAATCCCAATTTTGCTCTGATCTCCTCAAGCAAAGTCTTGATCATTCATCTGTCTCAATTCCATCTTTTTCAACCCATGCCTCTGCTCCTACCAAGCCAATCTCCCCAATCCCTAAAAATGAATCAGTTGAAGCCTCCCCTCAAAGTCCAATACTAGCTGGACAAGGTCAAGATGTGTCTGACAGTGATCCCTTGCCCAACAGTCCTGACAGCCCTCCAAGCCACTCCATTCCTCCAACTCCCAATCAAGCCTACCTTCCCAAAAAGGAACCTTGGATGCTTAGCTGTGGCATTGACTTTTCAATTTCTTCCATCAAAGCAGCAAAATCAAGGTTAGCCAATGTGACTCATTTCCCAGAAATTGCAAACCCCTTTACCTATCCAAAATCATGGGAACTGTCAAGAAATGGTTTGATTATGGTGGCAAGAAATCTTGCAGGTTTAGTTTTCTTTGCCTATGAAGAATGGAGAGTGTCAAGGACTTCTTCAACCTCTCATTTTGTTCATCAAATCCCATCATTCCCAAAATTCATCACTCCCAATACACTCATTGATTGGGAAATTCTCTTTAGCCAACTTCTCTCTCCATCACTCAATTCTTGTCTCTTCATGCCAAAAGGCCTAGTTTTCACTTTATGCATTGAACTTGCCAAATCATTCTTTCTCTCTCTGTTTAAACAGAAGTGTGCCCTTATGCTTTTGATAAGCAAAATTGTCAATATCTTTCCCCCAACCCTTAATCCAGGCATTGAGCCCTATCTTTCACCTTTCATCTCTGTTGATCCCATTCTCTTCAACTCTCCCAATGAAAACTCTCATTTCATGAAACTGATCTCTATTCCTGAGATCAAAGAGTTCAGAGCATCCATTGCTGTCAGCCAAAGCAGAGCTCATACTGTTATTGATCTTTCATCAGACTCTGACAGTGATGATGATGATGATGATGATGATCTTTCAAGCCCACATCAAGTCTCTCCCATTATCATTCCATCTTCTACCATTCCCAATCCTCCTCAACAATCCTTTCATATGTCCCCTATTCCTCAAGCCCCAGTGCATATGTCCCCTGTTCCTCAACCAGATCCATCCCTTGTGCCCAAGAAAAGCAAGAAAGCAAGGAACAAGAAGAAGCATCTGTGGGGCACAATGAGAATAAGAAATGATCAGATGCCTCTCACTAGAGCTCAACTGAAAGCAAAGGAAGATAAGTTTTTCAAGTATGATGAGAGGATGACTTGGGAATGGAACAATGAGTTCTATTACAGAGGAGTTGAACCAGAAATGAGAAGAGAACTGGAAGAAGAAAGAAATGAGCTCCTTTCAGCAAGACAAGAAAGAGAAGAATTTTATGATCAACTTGCTGATGACTGAATTGTACTTTGTTAACATTTTTTGTGGTTGAAACAATCTTTTGTTTGGTTTTGTGTTTGAATGGCTGTAATTTGTGAACTTTTCTCATTTTGAGATCAAATCCAAGTATTTCAAACTCATTATGATTACTTGTGCATGATATGAATCCCTGAATTACTTCTTTCATTTATATTTCTATTATCATTAAACTATGAAGACATGTTCTAAATAGATCTTCCTTTACCAAAAAGGGGGAAATTGTTAGGACCTAACTTTGATCAATGTCTCAGTTAGTTGGTTTTGATAAAGGAATATATATATAGAACAGGGCTTATATCAAAAGAGGAAATCTGTTATATTCATCTTTTAGTTTATCTGACAGCTATGAGTATGACAGTTATGA
>JAFEMH010001002.1:412500-437500 GCA_022495995.1 Adenophora triphylla var. japonica
CATGCGATTTAAAATTAACGAAATATAACATTGCTATTAAAGTTATTTTACAAAATTTCAACATCTTGAAAATATAAAAGGTGTAAAGATTCACACAAAGTCATATAGTCCAATAATATATGTTGTGTATAAGAAAAAGCAAGTTATGTTCAATCTCATAATTTCGTTAATATATTTGACAGAAAATAATGTTTTGGATTTATGAACATTTCAACAATCATTATTGTATTTAATTTGTACAAAATTATATCATTGGGTTTATAGAACTCCTTGAACCTAAATCGATGGTTTACATGTTGTTGGACCTAATTTTATCAATTTAGCTTCATAACATGAATGTTAAGATTAATATGATGAAAAAGATAAGACCGAATTGATGCTTCAAGAAAGGATATATCACACATTTAATGAGTTGCATAAATGTTGATAAAGATGATTTTTATAACCGGATGAAGTCTATAAAAGGATCCACTAACGAACCCCAAATGGTTCAAAACACACTCCTCTTTAATTATCTAGTGCAAATTAAAGCTACAAGGGTCATTTTAATGGTATCATTTGAAATGTTGTACCATAATAAGTGATTGCATATAATTATATACCATGTAAAAAGTGCAAATTGTAGAATGTTTTCATAAGCATTTTAGAAAATCAGCTAACCATACGGCAATGTTATAAAAGTTACTAGGTTTATCAATTGTGTAAAAATTAAGAAAGAATCATTTAAGAAAAAAGGGGGGGGGGGTTTGAAAATTAATGAATTATGTTCTAGGGGTTGTTATGCAATTGATGTTGGGTAATCAACATTTCAAAGCATCTTTACGATAAGGAATAAATAATAGGTTTTAAGTATCCATCATTTCCAAAGGAACTCTCTTCTTGACCACAAGTTATAAGAGATAAAAACAAGATACATACTTGAAATTTTAGCTATTTCCAGACAATTCTAGAATTAAGATATCATCTCTCAATTACTTAACAACAGTTGACATAACAGTTTTGCATGTGGAGTCGTGGACTTTTTACTCTGATGACATGGCATATAGTTTTGCATCTCTGGGTTGAGTGGCAAACCATTTTTATAGAGAATGGTCGACTATCATGACGGATGACAATTGTGCTTTTGACTGTTGAGGTTTAGAAGATATTTATTTTTGGCTAATAGAATTATGATCTTGGTGATTGATTGATAATTATTTACCAAAACCATTTTTAATGTGGTCGTGTTCATAGCATTTCATTCTTTTATTATTTTTGAAGATATTGATTACTAATGAAATGTTATGAACATCGATCTATTTGTAAAAATCTTTTCCACTCAATATCACTCTATGACGCTTGTCGTGTAACTTTGCAAATTTTGTTGCAATTCTGCAAGCATCTGCACATCCTAAAGACACCGACACACACACAATTTTGTTCTCTAAAAGAATAAAGTTTCTTAATTGAGTTCCTGTATAAACTGATCCCTTTAGTGAAACAATTGTTCCAACTTTACATCCTATTAGTCTTCGATTTTTCTTTTCGATCGACCTAACGGTTATTTATAAGCAAAAATCAATTTTATCATAGTTTTTTTGTAACAAGTTACAATTTTTATCAAATGAGTTTTGTATGAGAAATAAAGAGTTCCAATCCCATAGGTGTAGGCATTAATTGATAATTCAATCTATAAAAGTGAATTTGTGATTTTGAGTTCGATGAAAAGCAAAAATAAATGCTTGCTATAGAAAGCAGTGTTTGCCTATAATATATATATATATATATATATATATATATATATATATATATATATATATATATATATATATATATATATATATATATATATATATATATATATATATATATATATATATATATATATATATATATATATATATATATATATATATATATATATATATATATATATATATATATATATATATATATATATATATATATCATCCCTTTTAACTCTTGGATTTATTTTTGAAATCCTTTACGTGTAATATGAATGAAGAATGTAAGATGTACTGTAATTTAAATGAAACCTTCTCTTTTTCATTTTTGCGAATCTACAATTCAAAATTCCTAGACATGGGATTTAAAATTAACGAAATATAACATTGCTATTAAAGTTATTTTACAAAATTTCAACATCCCTAAAAATATAAAAGGTGTAAAGATTCACACAAAGTCATATAGTCCAATAATATATGTTGTGCATAAGAAAAAGCAAGTTATGTTCAATCTCATAATTTCGTTAATATATTTGATGTAGAAAATAATGTTTTGGATTTATGAACATTTCAACAATCATTATTGTATTTAATTTGTACAAAATTATATCATTGGGTTTTTAGAACTCCTTGAACCTAAATCGATGGTTTACATGTTGTTGGACCTAATTTTATCAATTTAGCTTCATAACATGAATGTTAAGATTAATATGATGAAAAAGATAAGACCGAATTGATGCTTCAAGAAAGGATATATCACACATTTAATGAGTTGCATAAATGTTGATAAAGATGATTTTTATAACCGGATGAAGTCTATAAAAGGATCCACTAACGAACCCCAAATGGTTCAAAATACACTCCTCTTTAATTATCTAGTGCAAATTAAAGCTACAAGGGTCATTTTAATGGTATCATTTGAAGTGTTGTACCATAATAAGTGATTGCATATAATTATATACCATGTAAAAAGTGCAAATTGTAGAATGTTTTCATAAGCATTTTAGAAAATCATCTAACCATACGGAAATGTTATAAAAGTTACTAGGTTTATCAATTGTGTAAAAATTAAGAATCATTTAAGCAAAAAAAAGGGGGGGGTTTGAAAATTAATGAATTATGTTCTAGGGGTTGTTATGCAATTGATGTTGGGTAATCAACATTTCAAAGCATCTTTACGATAAGGAAAAAAATAATAGGTTTTAAGTATCCATCATTTCCAAAGGAACTCTCTTCTTGACCACAAGTTATAAGAGATAAAAACAAGATACATACTTGAAATTTTAGCTATTTCCAGACAATTCTAGAATTAAGATATCATCTCTCAATTACTTAACAACAGTTGACATAACAGTTTTGCATGTGGAGTCGTGGACTTTTTACTCTGATGACATGGCATATATAGTTTTGCATCTCTGGGTTGAGTGGCAAACCATTTTTATAGAGAATGGCCGACTATCATGACGGATGACAATTGTGCTTTTGACTGTTGAGGTTTAGAAGATATTTATTTTTGGCTAATAGAATTATGATCTTGGTGATTGATTGATAATTATTTACCAAAACCATTTTTAATGTGGCGGGTCATAGCACAATTGAACCAACAAGTGAATGAAAATGCAACGATGTGGTTGTGCTAGTTGGTTAGAAGTTGGAAGGGTAATTGTCAGGTTGGGTTCGCTTGCTACTAGCCGAATGCAATGACTCATCTCGTATATGAGGATTTCCCTACTCTCAGTCTCACATTTTATTCTAAAAACCTTATATGGAAATGAGAATAAAATTAAAATGGTCTCTCTCAAGTGTGTGAATTAAACTAAGGAAAATAGGGGTTTCACTAAGTTATGATATTTCCTATTTTGCCCATTGCGAATATTTTGGCAAAAGATGTTACCAACTAAAAACTGCTAAGTAAGGATGTATGGACAAAGCGATGACATATTTGTTTCAACTCAACAACCACAATCACTTTTTCATTCATTCATAAACACAAAATGAAAAAATAGCATACCAACTAATAAATACAAGAAAAGAATAGTCGTGTAACGGAAAGGACGTGATATGGTAGAAATTAATTATTCACCAAAAAAAGTATCGAGTATATCTTTCAATTAATGACTTGAAAAAAATAGCTGAATAGAAGTCATTTTCTCAATCTATGAAGCCTATAAAAGGATGTGTTTACAACACCGAGTTACTTAAAAATCTCTCCTTTCTACAACAAAAAAAACTCTACAACCCGGTCATGTTCGTGGTATGTCGTGAAATGTTTTAGCATTAAAGCATAATACATTTGATGATATATCACGAACAATGATCATATTGTTGAAGTTTTCAACAAAATTGAGCTCATTCGAATATTATTTTCCAAGTCATAGCTAGTATAAAGATCCATACATTACAAGAATCTAACAAATTGGTCGTGTTCATAGCATTTCATTCTTTTATTATTTTTGAAGATATTGATTACTAATGAAATGTTATGAACATCGATCTATTTGTAAAAATCTTTTCCACTCAATATCACTCTATGACGCTTGTCGTGTAACTTTGCAAATTTTGTTGCAATTCGCAAGCATCTCGCACATCCTAAAGACACCGACACACACACAATTTTGTTCTCTAAAAATAATAAAGTTTCTTAATTGAGTTCCCGTATAAACCGATCCCTTTAGTGAAACAATTGTTCCAACTTTACATCCTATTAGTCTTCGATTTTTCTTTTCGATCGACCTAACGGTTATTTATAAGCAAAAATCAATTTTATCATAGTTTTTGTTACAAGTTACAATTTTTATCAAATGAGTTTTGTATGAGAAATAAAGAGTTCCAATCCCATAGGTGTAGGCATTAATTGATAATTCAATCTATAAAAGTGAATTTGTGATTTTGAGTTCGATGAAAAGCAAAAATAAATGCTTGCTATAGAAAGCGTTGTTTGCCTATAATATATATATATATATATATATATATATATATATATATATATATATATATATATATATATATATATATATATATATGTATATATATATATATATATATATATATATATATATATATATATATGTATATATATATATATATATATATATATATATATATATATATATATATATATATATATATATATATATATATATATATATATATATATATATATATATATATATATATCATCCCTTTTAACTCTTGGATTTATTTTTGAAATCCTTTACGTGTAATATGAATGAAGAATGTAAGATGTACTGTAATTTAAATGAAACCTTCTCTTTTTCATTTTTGCGAATCTACAATTCAAAATTCCTAGACATGGGATTTAAAATTAACGAAATATAACATTGCTATTAAAGTTATTTTACAAAATTTCAACATCCTGAAAATATAAAAGGTGTAAAGATTCACACAAAGTCATATAGTCCAATAATATATGTTGTGCATAAGAAAAAGCAAGTTATGTTCAATCTCATAATTTCGTTAATATATTTGACAGAAAATAATGTTTTGGATTTATGAACATTTCAACAATCATTATTGTATTTAATTTGTACAAAATTATATCATTGGGTTTTTAGAACTCCTTGAACCTAAATCGATGGTTTACATGTTGTTGGACCTAATTTTATCAATTTAGCTTCATAACATGAATGTTAAGATTAATATGATGAAAAAGATAAGACCGAATTGATGCTTCAAGAAAGGATATATCACACATTTAATGAGTTGCATAAATGTTGATAAAGATGATTTTTATAACCGGATGAAGTCTATAAAAGGATCCACTAACGAACCCCAAATGGTTCAAAATACACTCCTCTTTAATTATCTAGTGCAAATTAAAGCTACAAGGGTCATTTTAATGGTATCATTTGAAGTGTTGTACCATAATAAGTGATTGCATATAATTATATACCATGTAAAAAGTGCAAATTGTAGAATGTTTTCATAAGCATTTTAGAAAATCATCTAACCATACGGAAATGTTATAAAAGTTACTAGGTTTATCAATTGTGTAAAAATTAAGAATCATTTAAGCAAAAAAAAAAGGGGGGGGGGTTTGAAAATTAATGAATTATGTTCTAGGGTTTGTTATGCAATTGATGTTGGGTAATCAACATTTCAAAGCATCTTTACGATAAGGAAAAAAATAATAGGTTTTAAGTATCCATCATTTCCAAAGGAACTCTCTTCTTGACCACAAGTTATAAGAGATAAAAACAAGATACATACTTGAAATTTTAGCTATTTCCAGACAATTCTAGAATTAAGATATCATCTCTCAATTACTTAACAACAGTTGACATAACAGTTTTGCATGTGGAGTCGTGGACTTTTTACTCTGATGACATGGCATATATAGTTTTGCATCTCTGGGTTGAGTGGCAAACCATTTTTATAGAGAATGGCCGACTATCATGACGGATGACAATTGTGCTTTTGACTGTTGAGGTTTAGAAGATATTTATTTTTGGCTAATAGAATTATGATCTTGGTGATTGATTGATAATTATTTACCAAAACCATTTTTAATGTGGCGGGTCATAGCACAATTGAACCAACAAGTGAATGAAAATGCAACGATGTGGTTGTGCTAGTTGGTTAGAAGTTGGAAGGGTAATTGTCAGGTTGGGTTCGCTTGCTACTAGCCGAATGCAATGACTCATCTGTATATGAGGATTTCCCCTACCCCAGTCTCACATTTTATTCTAAAAACCTTATATGGAAATGAGAATAAAATTAAAATGGTCTCTCTCAAGTGTGTGAATTAAACTAAGGAAAATAGGGGGTTTCACTAAGTTATGATATTTCCTATTTTGCCCATTGTGAATATTTTGGCAGCATGTTACCAACTAAAAAACTGCTAAGTAAGGATGTATGGACAAAGCGATGACATATTTGTTTCAACTCAACAACCACAATCACTTTTTCATTCATTCATAAACACAAAATGAAAAAAATAGCATACCAACTAATAAATACAAGAAAAAGAATAGTCGTGTAACGGAAAGGACGTGATATGGTAGAAATTAATTATTCACCAAAAAAAGTATCGAGTATATCTTTCAATTAATGACTTGAAAAAAATAGCTGAATAGAAGTCATTTTCTTAATCTATGAAGCCTATAAAAGGATGTGTTTACAACACCGAGTTACTTAAAAATCTCTCCTTTCTACAACAAAAAAAACTCTACAACCCGGTCATGTTCGTGGTATGTCGTGAAATGTTTTAGCATTAAAGCATAATACATTTGATGATATATCACGAACAATGATCATATTGTTGAAGTTTTCAACAAAATTGGCAGTTCATTCGAATATTATTTTCCAAGTCATAGCTAGTATAAAGATCCATACATTACAAGAATCTAAAAATTGGTCGTGTTCATAGCATTTCATTCTTTTATTATTTTTGAAGATATTGATTACTAATGAAATGTTATGAACATCGATCTATTTGTAAAAATCTTTTCCACTCAATATCACTCTATGACGCTTGTCGTGTAACTTTGCAAATTTTGTTGCAATTCTGCAAGCATCTGCACATCCTAAAGACACCGACACACACACAATTTTGTTCTCTAAAAGAATAAAGTTTCTTAATTGAGTTCCTGTATAAACTGATCCCTTTAGTGAAACAATTGTTCCAACTTTACATCCTATTAGTCTTCGATTTTTCTTTTCGATCGACCTAATGGTTATTTATAAGCAAAAATCAATTTTATCATAGTTTTTTTGTTACAGGTTACAATTTTTATCAAATGAGTTTTGTATGAGAAATAAAGAGTTCCAATCCCATAGGTGTAGGCATTAATTGATAATTCAATCTATAAAAGTGAATTTGTGATTTTGAGTTCGATGAAAAGCAAAAATAAATGCTTGCTATAGAAAGCAGTGTTTGCGTATATAATATACATACATAGATATATATATATATATATATATATATATATATATATATATATATATATATATATATATATATATATATATATATATATATATATATATATATATATATATATATATATATATATATCATCTATCTTAACTCTTGGATTTATTTTTGAAATCCTTTACGTGTAATATGAATGAAGAATGTAAGATGTACTGTAATTTAAATGAAACCTTCTCTTTTTCATTTTTGCGAATCTACAATTCAAAATTCCTAGACATGCGATTTAAAATTAACGAAATATAACATTGCTATTAAAGTTATTTTACAAAATTTCAACATCCTGAAAATATAAAAGGTGTAAAGATTCACACAAAGTCATATAGTCCAATATTATATGTTGTGCATAAGAAAAAGCAAGTTATGTTCAATCTCATAATTTCGTTAATATATTTTACAGAAAATAATGTTTTGGATTTATGAACATTTCAACCATCATTATTGTATTTAATTTGTACAAAATTATATCATTGGGTTTTTAGAACTCCTTGAACCTAAATCGATGGTTTACATGTTGTTGGACCTAATTTTATCAATTTAGCTTCATAACATGAATGTTAAGATTAATATGATGAAAAAGATAAGACCGAATTGATGCTTCAAGAAAGGATATATCACACATTTAATGAGTTGCATAAATGTTGATAAAGATGATTTTTATAACCGGATGAAGTCTATAAAAGGATCCACTAATGAACCCCAAATGGTTCAAAACACACTCCTCTTTAATTATCTAGTGCAAATTAAAGCTACAAGGGTCATTTTAATGTTATCATTTGAAATGTTGTAGCATAATAAGTGATTGCATATAATTATATACCATGTAAAAAGTGCAAATTTTAGAATGTTTTCATAAGCATTTTAGAAAATCATCTAACCATACGGCAATGTTATAAAAGTTACTAGGTTTATCAATTGTGTAAAAGTTAAGAATCATTTAAGCAAAAAAAAAAAGGGGGGGTTTGAAAATTAATGAATTATGTTCTAGGGGTTGTTATGCAATTGATGTTGGGTAATCAACATTTCAAAGCATCTTTACGATAAGGAAAAAAATAATAGGTTTTAAGTATCCATCATTTCCAAAGGAACTCTCTTCTTGACCACAAGTTATAAGAGATAAAAACAAGATACATACTTGAAATTTTAGCTATTTCCAGACAATTCTAGAATTAAGATATCATCTCTCAATTACTTAACAACAGTTGACATAACAGTTTTGCATGTGGAGTCGTGGACTTTTTACTCTGATGACATGGCATATAGTTTTGCATCTCTGGGTTGAGTGGCAAACCATTTTTATAGAGAATGGTCGACTATCATGACGGATGACAATTGTGCTTTTGACTGTTGAGGTTTAGAAGATATTTATTTTTGGCTAATAGAATTATGATCTTGGTGATTGATTGATAATTATTTATCAAAACCATTTTTAATGTGGCGGGTCATAGCACAATTGAACCAACAAGTGAATGAAAATGCAACGATGTGGTTGTGCGAGTTGGTTAGAAGTTGGAAGGGTAATTGTCAGGTTGGGTTCGCTTGCTACTAGCCGAATGCAATGACTCATCTGTATATGAGGATTTCCCCTACCCCAGTCTCACATTTTATTCTAAAAACCTTATATGGAAATGAGAATAAAATTAAAATGGTCTCTCTCAAGTGTGTGAATTAAACTAAGGAAAATAGGGGGTTTCACTAAGTTATGATATTTCCTATTTTGCCCATTGCGAATATTTTGGCAGCATGTTACCAACTAAAAAACTGCTAAGTAAGGATGTATGGACAAAGCGATGACATATTTGTTTCAACTCAACAACCACAATCACTTTTTCATTCATTCATAAACACAAAATGAAAAAAATAGCATACCAACTAATAAATACAAGAAAAAGAATAGTCGTGTAACGGAAAGGACGTGATATGGTAGAAATTAATTATTCACCAAAAAAAGTATCGAGTATATCTTTCAATTAATGACTTGAAAAAAATAGCTGAATAGAAGTCATTTTCTCAATCTATGAAGCCTATAAAAGGATGTGTTTACAACACCGAGTTACTTAAAAATCTCTCCTTTCTACAACAAAAAAAACTCTACAACCCGGTCATGTTCGTGGTATGTCGTGAAATGTTTTAGCATTAAAGCATAATACATTTGATGATATATCACGAACAATGATCAGATTGTTGAAGTTTTCAACAAAATTAGCAGTTCATTCGAATATTATTTTCCAAGTCATAGCTAGTATAAAGATCCATACATTACAAGAATCTACAAATTGGTCGTGTTCATAGCATTTCATTCGTCTATTATTTTTGAAGATATTGATTACTAATGAAATGTTATGAACATCGATCTATTTGTAAAAATCTTTTCCACTCAATATCACTCTATGACGCTTGTCGTGTAACTTTGCAAATTTTGTTGCAATTCTGCAAGCATCTGCACATCCTAAAGACACCGACACACACACAATTTTGTTCTCTAAAAATAATAAAGTTTCTTAATTGAGTTCCTGTATAAACTGATCCCTTTAGTGAAACAATTGTTCCAACTTTACATCCTATTAGTCTTCGATTTTTCTTTTCGATCGACCTAATGGTTATTTATAAGCAAAAATCAATTTTATCATAGTTTTTTTGTTACAAGTTACAATTTTTATCAAATGAGTTTTGTATGAGAAATAAAGAGTTCCAATCCCATAGGTGTAGGCATTAATTGATAATTCAATCTATAAAAGTGAATTTGTGATTTTGAGTTCGATGAAAAGCAAAAATAAATGCTTGCTATAGAAAGCAGTGTTTGCGTATATAATATATATATATATATATATATATATATATATATATATATATATATATATATATATATATATATATATATATATATATATCATCCCTTTTAACTCTTGGATTTATTTTTGAAATCCTTTACGTGTAATATGAATGAAGAATGTAAGATGTACTGTAATTTAAATGAAACCTTCTCTTTTTCATTTTTGCGAATCTACAATTCAAAATTCCTAGACATGCGATTTAAAATTAACGAAATATAACATTGCTATTAAAGTTATTTTACAAAATTTCAACATCCTAAAAATATAAAAGGTGTAAAGATTCACACAAAGTCATATAGTCCAATAATATATGGTGTGCATAAGAAAAAGCAAGTTATGTTCAATCTCATAATTTCGTTAATATATTTGACAGAAAATAATGTTTTGGATTTATGAACATTTCAACAATCATTATTGTATTTAATTTGTACAAAATTATATCATTGGGTTTTTAGAACTCCTTGAACCTAAATCGATGGTTTACATGTTGTTGGACCTAATTTTATCAATTTAGCTTCATAATATGAATGTTAAGATTAATATGATGAAAAAGATAAGACCGAATTGATGCTTCAAGAAAGGATATATCACACATTTAATGAGTTTCATAAATGTTGATAAAGATGATTTTTATAGCCGGATGAAGTCTATAAAAGGATCCACTAACGAACCCCAAATGGTTCAAAACACACTCCTCTTTAATTATCTAGTGCAAATTAAAGCTACAAGGGTCATTTTAATGGTATCATTTGAAATGTTGTACCATATTAAGTGATTGCATATAATTATATACCATGTAAAAAGTGCAAATTGTAGAATGTTTTCATAAGCATTTTAGAAAATCATCTAACCATACGACAATGTTATAAAAGTTACTAGGTTTATCAATTGTGTAAAAATTAAGAATCATTTAAGCAAAAAAAAAAGGGGGGGTTGAAAATTAATGAATTATGTTCTAGGGGTTGTTATGCAATTGATGTTGGGTAATCAACATTTCAAAGCATCTTTACGATAAGGAAAAAAATAATAGGTTTTAAGTATCCATCATTTCTAAAGGAACTCTCTTCTTGACCACAAGTTATAAGAGATAAAAACAAGATACATACTTGAAATTTTAGCTATTTCCAGACAATTCTAGAATTAAGATATCATCTCTCAATTACTTAACAACAGTTGACATAACAGTTTTGCATGTGGAGTCGTGGACTTTTTACTCTGATGCCATGGCATATAGTTTTGCATCTCTGGGTTGAGTGGCAAACCATTTTTATAGAGAATGGTCGACTATCATGACGGATGACAATTGTGCTTTTGACTGTTGAGGTTTAGAAGATATTTATTTTTGGCTAATAGAATTATGATCTTGGTGATTGATTGATAATTATTTATCAAAACCATTTTTAATGTGGCGGGTCATAGCACAATTGAACCAACAAGTGAATGAAAATGCAACGATGTGGTTGTGCGAGTTGGTTAGAAGTTGGAAGGGTAATTGTCAGGTTGGGTTCGCTAGCTACTAGCCGAATGCAATGACTCATCTGTATATGAGGATTTCCCCTACCCCAGTCTCACATTTTATTCTCAAAACCTTATATGGAAATGAGAATAAAATTAAAATGGTCTCTCTCAAGTGTGTGAATTAAACTAAGGAAAATAGGGGGTTTCACTAAGTTATGATATTTCCTATTTTGCCCATTGCGAATATTTTGGCAGCATGTTACCAACTAAAAAACTGCTAAGTAAGGATGTATGGACAAAGCGATGACATATTTGTTTCAACTCAACAACCACAATCACTTTTTCATTCATTCATAAACACAAAATGAAAAAAATAGCATACCAACTAATAAATACAAGAAAAAGAATAGTCGTGTAACGGAAAGGACGTGATATGGTAGAAATTAATTATTCACCAAAAAAAGTATCGAGTATATCTTTCAATTAATGACTTGAAAAAAATAGCTGAATAGAAGTCATTTTCTCAATCTATGAAGCCTATAAAAGGATGTGTTTACAACACCGAGTTACTTAAAAATCTCTCCTTTCTACAACAAAAAAAACTCTACAACCCGGTCATGTTCGTGGTATGTCGTGAAATGTTTTAGCATTAAAGCATAATACATTTGATGATATATCACGAACAATGATCAGATTGTTGAAGTTTTCAACAAAATTAGCAGTTCATTCGATTATTATTTTCCAAGTCATAGCTAGTATAAAGATCCATACATTACAAGATTCTACAAATTGGTCGTGTTCATAGCATTTCATTCGTCTATTATTTTTGAAGATATTGATTACTAATGAAATGTTATGAACATCGATCTATTTGTAAAAATCTTTTCCACTCAATATCACTCTATGACGCTTGTCGTGTAACTTTGCAAATTTTGTTGCAATTCTGCAAGCATCTGCACATCCTAAAGACACCGACACACACACAATTTTGTTCTCTAAAAATAATAAAGTTTCTTAATTGAGTTCCTGTATAAACTGATCCCTTTAGTGAAACAATTGTTCCAACTTTACATCCTATTAGTCTTCGATTTTTCTTTTCGATCGACCTAATGGTTATTTATAAGCAAAAATCAATTTTATCATAGTTTTTTTGTTACAAGTTACAATTTTTATCAAATGAGTTTTGTATGAGAAATAAAGAGTTCCAATCCCATAGGTGTAGGCATTAATTGATAATTCAATCTATAAAAGTGAATTTGTGATTTTGAGTTCGATGAAAAGCAAAAATAAATGCTTGCTTTAGAAAGCAGTGTTTGCGTATATAATATATATATATATAAATATATATATATATATATATATATATATATATATATATATATATATATATATATATATATATATATATATATATAGGGAATGGACGACTATCATGATTATCATGACGGATGACAATTGTGCTTTTGACTGTTGACGTTTAAAAGATATTTATTTTTGGCTAATAGAATTATGATCTTGGTGATTGATTGATAATTATTTATCAAAACCATTGTTAATGTGGCGGGTCATAGCACAATTGAACCAACAAGTGAATGAAAATGCAACGATGTGGTTGTGCGAGTTGGTTAGAAGTTGGAAGGGTATTGGTCAGGTTGGGTTCGCTTGTTACTAGCCGAATGCAATGACTCATCTGTATATGAGGATTTCCCCTACCCCAGTCTCACATTTTATTCTAAAAACCTTATATGGAAATGAGAATAAAATTAAAATGGTCTCTATCAAGTGTGTGTGAATTAAACTAATGAAAATAGGGGGATTCATTAAGTTATGATATTTCCTATTTTGCCCATTGCGAATATTTTGGTAGCATGTTACCAACTCAAAAACTGCTTAGTAAGGATGTATGGACAAAGCGATAACATATTTGTTTCAACTCAACAACCACAATCACATTTTCTTCCATTCATAATCACAAAATGAAAAAAATAGCATACCAACTAATAAATACAAGAAAAAGAATAGTCGTGTAACGGAAAGGACATGATATGGTAGAAATTAATTAGTCACCAAACAAAGTATCGAGTATATCTTTCACTTAATGACTTGAAAAAAAATAGATGAATAGAAGTCATTTTCTCAATATATGTAGCCTATAAAAGGATGTGTTACAACACCAAGTTACTCAAAAATCTCTCCTTTCTACAACAAACAAAACACTACAACCCGGTCGTGTTCGTGGTATGTCGTGAAATGTTATAGCATTAAAGCCTAATACTTTTTATGATATACCACGAACAACGATCAGATTGATGAAGTTTTCAACAAAATTAGCAGTTCATTCATATATTATTTTCTAAGTCTAGCTAGTACAAGGATCCATACAATACAAGAATCCACAAATAGGTCGTGTTCATTGCATTTCATTAGTCTTTTTTTTTTTGAGGATATTGATTCTAATGAAATGTTATGAACATCGACCTGTTTGTAAAAAAAATTTCCACACAATATCACTCTATGACGCTCGTCGGATAACTTTGCAAATTTTGTTCCAATTGTTCAAGCATCTGCACATCCAAAAGACACCGACACACACACACACACAAGTTTGTTCCCTAAAAATAATAAAGTTTCTTAATTGAATTCCAATTTAAACTGATCCCTTTAGAGAAAACAGTTGTTCCAGCTTTACATCCTATTAGGCTTTGATTTTTCTTTTCGATCGGCCTAATGGTTATTTATAGGCAAAAAACAATTTTATCATAGTTTTTTTGTTACATGTTACAATTTTTATCAAATGAATTTTGTATGAGAAATAAAGAGTTCTAATCCCATAGGTGTAGGCGTTAACCGATAATTCAATCTATAAAAGCGAGAGATTTTGAGATCCTTTACGTGTAATATGAATGAAGAATGTACGATGTATTGTAATTTAAATGAAACCTTCTCTTTTCATTTTTGCGAATCTACAATTCCAAATTTCTAAACACATGATTTTAAAACTAATTGTTAAATAGAGAACAAAATATACCATCAAATGTTCTATCCCCTTATAATTTCATTAGGACAAGATAAAAGGCACCAAGGGTTCAAAATATCCATCCATGTTTTTAAAAAAAGTAAGCACATTAATGTTTAAAGAAAATCCATTAAAACTAATTCCGTCAGGTAATCATTAGAAAATTAAAATTAACGAAATATAACATTGCCAACATCAGGAAGATATAAAAGGTGTAACGATTTACTTAAAGTCATATATATTCAAACAATATATGTTTTGCATAAAAAAAGCATATTATGCTCAATCTCATAATTCCGATAAGATGTTTGACGTAATAAAATATTTTGGTTTAATGAACTTTTCAACAATCATTATTGTATTTGATTTTTACAAAAATATTTTATAACCCTTGGACCAAAATCGATGGTTTACATATTGTTGGACCTAATTCTATCAATTTTGCTTCATGACATAAATCTTAAGATTAATATGATGAAAAAGATAAGACCAATAAGGATGCTTTTTGTATCTGGATGAAGTCTATAAAAGGATCCACTAACGAACCCCAAATGGTTCAAAACCCACTTCCCTTTAATTATGTAGAGAAAATTAATGCTCCGAGGGTCATTTTTATGGTATCTTGTGAATTTTTGTACCATAGTAAGTGATTGCATAATATATTAAGAAAGACTCATTTAAGCAAAAAAAAAAATGGTTTGAAAATCAATGAATTATTATCTAGGGGTTGTTGTGTAATTGATGTCGCATAGTCAACATTTCTAAGCATCTTTACGATAAGGAAAAAAAATAAGTTTTAATTATCCATCATTGCCAAAGGAACTCTTACATTGACCAAAAGTTATAAAAGATAAAAATAAGATACAAAGTTGAAATTTTAGCTATTTCTTGACAATTCTAGAATTAAGATATCATCTCTAACTTACAAAACAACTGTTGACGAAACAGTTTCTCTTGTGGAGTTGTGGACTTTCTAATTTGATGACATGGCATATATTTTTGCTTCTCTGGGTCGAGTGGCAAACCATTTTATAGAGATCGGTCGACTATCGTGATTGATCACAATTGTCTTTTTTACCGGTGAGGTTTAGAAGTTATTTATTTTGGGTTGATAGAATTATGATCTAGGTTATTGATTGATAATTATTTATCAAAACCATTGTTAATGTGGTGGTTCATAGCACAATTTAACCTACAAGTAAATGAAGATGAAATAACGTGGTTGTGCGAGTTGGTTAGATGATGAAAGGGTGTTGGTCAGGTTGGATTCGCTTGTTACTAGCCGAATGCAATGACTCATCTGTATATGAGGATTTCCCCTATGCCGGTCTCACATTTTATTCTGAAAACCTTACATGGAAATGAGAATAAAAGTAAAATGGTCTCTCTCAAGTGTGTGTGAATTAAACTAAGGAAAGTAGGGGGCTTCATTAAGTTATGATATTTCCTATGCTCATTGCGAATATTTTCCCAGTGTGTTACCAACTCAACAAGTGCTAAGTAATGATGTATGGACAAAGTGATGACATATATTTTTTTCAAATCAATAACCACATTCATGTTTTCTTCCATTCATAAATACAAAATGACAAAAACAGCATAACAACTAATAAATACAAGAAAAAGAATAGTCGTGTAACAGAAGGGACGTGATAAAGTAGAAATTAATTAGTCACCAAACAAAGTATCGAGTATGTCTTTCACGTAGTCTATTCTATCTAGCCTCGACTGGTCTTGACCTTTTGAGATCACGTGTGATGCATCTGATTTTGCTATTGGGGCTGTTTTAGGGCAAATAGTAGAAAAATTACCTCATGTTATCCATGATGCAAGTAGGACTTTAAATGATGCACAACTTAATTACACCACCACTGAAAAAGAATTTTTAGTGTTTGATTTTGCTTTTGAAAAGTTTCATCCATATTTACTTGAATCTAAGATAATTGTCTATTCAGATCATGCGACCTTAAGTATTTGTTGACTAAGAAAGATGCAAAATGTAGACTGCTTAGGTGGATGATTTTATTGCAAGATTTTAATTAGAGATTATGGACAAGAAGGTGACTGAAAATGTAGTGGCGGATCATTTATCTAAGCTAGAGGAATTTACTTTTCGTAATTTGATAGAAGGTGCAATTCCAGTGAATGAAATCTTCCTTGATGAGCAATATTTTGCTTTACATGTCCAAGAGTCTTGGTTTGTTGATTTTGTGAATTATATTTCTTCTAACTTGATTTCGTCTAGTTCCACATATTATCAAAAGCGTAAATTTAAATCTGATGTTAAAATTTACATTTGAGATGATCCTTACTTGTGGAAGATTTGACCGGAAAGGATTTTGCGTAGATGTGTGCTGAAACATGAGCAAGTGGGTGTCTTGCACTTTTGTCATGAGCTCCAATGTGGGTGGCAAATTATTGGTCAAATGACCGCAAGAAATATTCTTTAAGCAGGTTTATATTGGCCCACCATATTTAAGAATGTCCGTTACTTTTTCAAGAGATGTGATAAATGTCAAAAGACCGGTAACATATGTAAAAAGGATGAGATACCCCTACACAATAACTTTGTTGTTGATATTTTTGATGTTTGTGGCATAGTGTTAAACACTCGTGGTTCGTCTATTGGTCTGATGCTACTAGTCCATTGATGTCTCAAAATGCACGTAAAACTTGATCAGTGTGTCCTTTTCTACATTATAATTGCCAAAAAAACCATTCGCACATTCTGACCATAACGTTGTACGTAATATCCCGAGCAACGGATCATCCCTAAAATATGCCGAAATCCAATACCTCCTATTCTCAAACATACTCGACAAACACTTGTTATCCTTAAAAATGAATTCTTCTATGACAAATTTCTAGCCCTCTTCAAATTTCGACGCATCTATGCTTCCATTCCAAATTTAACCTTTAATCGTGGACATAAAATTAGAGTCCTTGTACAAGTCAGGTCCAACCTGCACAGATATTAAAATGATCCCAAAGTCTCAATAATTGATAAATATGTGTATTTTCGTGATTGGACTTGAATTCATAGATAATTACCTGCTGAATCAATATATATTTTCATGAGTACACTAGGATTCAATATCTAACTTAGCTACTAAATCTAAGTGCAATATTCAAAAAATACAAATGGATTCAATAGCTAAGTAGTTACTTAGCTACTGAATCCAAGTGCAATGTTCAAAACAATACTTAGATTCAGTAGCTAATCAGATACTGAATCTATGTGTATTTTAATGATTGGACATATATTCAGTAGATAATTACCTACTGAATCAATGTGTATTTTCATGATTATACTTGGATTCAGTAGCTAATCAGCTACTGAATCCAATTGTATTTACCAGTTGTCTATTTTCAATAACTGATAAATATGTTTTAAAAAATTAATTGTACCTTTGTTGGAAGCTTATTCATAATATGCCACATACACTAAGAATGCCTCGTCGAAGTAAAAAACCCATATGTAATGCAAAATTTCCTCTATTGAAAGTAGATTGGCATCAAAAGTGACACACTTCCTGTGATTATCCACACCACAAATTGGGACAAAAAGCATATTCATCAATAATGAATAAAAAAATAGATTACAATCTATCTATTGTTACTGAATCTAAGGGTAAATATTTACTTACCTATTGAATCTAAATCGAAAGTAAAAAGTAAATATAGATTCAGTAATTATTTAGAAAACTATTGATGTTGAATGTATAATGACATCACTTACAAAATGATAATATAAAATAAATAATCACTTGTTTGTGCCAAATGTAGCATTAGATGATATTATGTCACCAAAACCTCCATAGTTTCTATGTCTTATCGGATCAGCCTAAAATAACTTGGTCAAGTGACCCAATGAGTCAGCCTCGTATCCATAATAAAAACAACCAAGTTCTTCCTTGGTCACCTTATATTTATCCATAGTAATCTGAGCATCCTTGTCTCCAATGCATTGCTTGAAATCTCTAGTGCGATTCCTAAAATCTCTAATAGTAGCACTAACATTTTCTTTACAACCAACCAACTCTTTCATAAAACCATTAGCTTGAGATGCACATATTTTCACCTTCACGACATCAAACGCAAAGCTCTTATGCCCTAATGACAATTCCCCCGACCAGATTTTATGAAATGCCTGCCCAACTGACCTACTAATTTATGATTATGCTCCTAAACAAAAATATACACACATACGCCCTCCAAACCAGATAACTGAAATGCAAGCTTTGAATTACAAACACATCTAGAGAACATGTTCTTCTGGCGTTTTCTACAACTCGCACCATCGAAATCCATTGTTTTACTTTGGAAAAAATGCAAAAAAAGCACACCACTATTTTGGATTTTACCACTGAAATCATTTTCATTGCATACAACACATCCAACTCATTTTTTTGTATCCATTGTCACTATCATTAATCGAGTTAATTTTTCAACGTTAAATAGTCATATGCAACGCATGTGATCAAATTATAAAGGATTTTTTTTTTCACTAGTTTGATCTAAAAAGAAAAAAAATATATGGATGTAATTGTTCCTTTGAAATTTGCAAGGGGTGAATTAAATAAAGAAAATAACATTTATCCCTAAAATACCCTCCCCTTCTTCATGCATGGCATCCCCCTCCCTTTCTCTTCTATCAGTTAACAACCTGTCTCAATTTGGGTCGGAGAAATTGATCATAGAACAACAACAACAACAACAACAACAACAAAGCCTTAGTCCCAAAATAATTTGGGGTCGGCTAACATGAATCCTCATATGTTATCGTGAAAAAAAATCAATAAATAAAAAATAAAAAATTAAAAAAATTAAAAAATAAAAAATTAAAACAAAATAAAACAAAATAAAATAAAATAAAATAAATAAAAAATAAAAAATCAACCCCCCACTTGGATTTTTGCCCTCCACTCCGGCCTCTTCAACACCATACTTTCATCCACTCCAAGTAAATTCATATCATTTTCAATTACTCTAATCCAAGTTTGTTTGGGTCTTTCCCTACCCCTCGCCATTTTATCATTTCTCCACTGTTCCGGCCTCCTAACCGGTGCATCACTCGGTCTCCTTCTCACATGTCCAAACCACCGTAGACGATTTTCCCTCATTTTATTCTCAATGGGCGCAACTCCTACTTTACCTCTGATCACCTCATTCCCCAATCGATCCTTTCTTGTATGACCGCACATCCATCGAAGCATACGCATCTCCGCCACATTCATCTTATGCACGTGACACTGTTTCACGGCCCAACATTCGGTGCCGTAAAGCAATGCTGGCCTAATTGCCGTGCGGTAGAATTTTCCCTTTAATCTATTGGGCATGTCGCGATCACATAGAAATCCTGTAGCACTCTTCCACTTCAACCAACCTGCTTTAATCCTATGAGCCACATCTCCATCTAATTCTCCATCCTTTTGGATAATGGATCCAAGATAGCGAAAAAACTCAAAAGCTTGGATAATATTTCCATTAAATGTGACCGCCCATGCCTCCCTACTTCCAACTCTGCTAAACTTACACTCCAAATATTCAGTCTTGCTTCTGCTTAATCAAAAACCTCGAGATTCCAAAGTGTGTCTCCACAACTCCAATTTACTTTCAACACCCTCTCTTGTCTCATCAATCAGCACAATATCATCTGCGAACAACATACACTTTGGTATATCATCTTGGACTGACCTCGTCAATTCGTTCATTATCAAAGCAAAAATAAAGGGGCTAAGTGCGGAACCTTGATGCACTCCAATTTTTATAGGGAACTCTTCAGTCTTCCCAACACTAGTCTGTACACAGGTACTAACTCCATTATACATGTCCTTGATAATATCAATATATTTCTTTGAAACACCCTTCTTTGCTAATGCCCACCAAAGTACCTCTCTTGGCACTTTATCATACGCCTTCTCCAGATCAATGAAAACCATATGCAAATCTTTCTTTTGATCCCGATATTTCTCCATGGTTTGTCTCATAAGATATATTGCCTCCATAGTCGATCTTCCTGGCATAAACCCAAATTGGTTATCCGAAATATCCACAATTTTTCTCAGCCTTTGTGCAATTACTCTTTCCCAAAGTTTCATAGTATGGCTCATTAGTTTGATCCCCCGATAGTTGGCACATTCTTGGACATCACCTTTATTCTTATACAAAGGGATCAGAGTACTCTTCCGCCACTCCAATGGCATTGTGTTAACTCTCCATATCTTGTTAAATAGCTTTGTTAACCAATCTACTCCCCTCTCCCCGAAACATCTCCAAACCTCAATTGGTATACTATCCGGTCCAACGGCTTTCTTCAATCTCATCTTTTTCATTGCCATTTCCACTTCACTCTTTCGAATTCTCCACATAAAATCTCGATTAACCATACTCGAAGAGATATTTAAATCTCCAACATCCTGCTCTTGACCGCCATTGAACAAGTTATCAAAGTACGAACTCCATCTATCTTTTATCTCTTTATCCCCGACTAAAACTCTTTGGTCTACATCCTTTACACATTTAACCGTCCCAATATCTCGTGTCCTCTTATCCCTCATACGAGCGAGTCTGTAGATGTCCTTTTCCCCTTCTTTTGTATCTAACTTATCATAAAGTTTCTGATTCACCTTTGCTCTTGCGTCTCTTACTGCTTTCTTAGCATCTCTTCTAGCTTCCTTATACTTCTCATAGTTCTCGTCGCTCCTACATTTCCCCAATAATTTGTAGCATTCTCGCTTGCCCTTTATTTCTTGTTTTACTTCCTCGTTCCACCGTGATGTGTCCTTACTTGGTGGCCCATTTCCTCTAGATTCTCCAAGGACTTCTTTCGCCACCTCCTTTATGGTATGTACCATCTTAGTCCAAGTCGAATCTATATCCATATCCTCCATATTATCCGCCCAAATACCGATATCGACCATCTTAGCTACAAATTTCGGTTGATTTTCCCCTTGAAGTCTCCACCACTTGATTCTAGGGTCTACCTGTGATTTTCTCTTCCTCGAAATTCTCTTACTTCGAAAATCAAGTACCACTAGTCTATGTTGAGTTGCTGTGATTTGTGGAGAAACTAATTTGTGGAGAAACTAATTTGGAGTTTCGATTTTTGATTCGATTTTTCTGGGTCATGATTTATGAATATGTGTTTTGGGTGGTTGATGATGGTGATGGGATGGTGGTGGTTGATGTTGACGGTGGAGGGGATGGTGGTGGTTGATGATGACGGTGGTGGCGACGATGGTGATATGGTGGTGGGTGTTGGTATATAAAACCTTTGTCCCAAAATGAATATTTCAAAAGAATATTTATACTTACTTGAACATAGAAATAGAATTATAGAATAGGAGTCTATATTATTGTTATTTATTCTTTTTTTGAAAATAATAAAAATATCAATTTTTTTTACGATGACCCATATATCATTTTTATTTCTTAGAAAAATACAAATCAAGATAATATAAAATAAAATAAAATAAAATAAAATTTTATTTGTTTTTTTTTAATTAATATTAACGTCTAATTCAAAAATAATAATAATTTAGAAAAAAAAATGAAGTTTAGTGACTAAATTGAGAAAATATTAATAGGTCAGGGACTATTAAGAACAAGTTAAACTTTGAATGTGTGAACTACCAAAAATACCCCTTACAATTCGATCGTATGTGCGGCAAAAGACCGTTTAACGGTTAAAAAACTAACGAGGTTAGTGATAGTGACAATGGATACACAAATAAATGAGTTAGATGCATGTGTTGGATGCAACGAAAATGAGTTCGATGGTAAAATCCACAAAAGAAAGAAGTTGGGATGCTATTTTTACATTTTTTTCCTTTCACTTTTTATATCAGTGACCCCTTCTGTATGGCATAAAAAATACCTCAGCATAATTTTTCCATTACTCGATTTCATACAAGTATTACGACGAACATAAAAACCACACATCCGACCATATGATTCATAAATTCAAAACCATTGTCAAAACTTGCAAAATACTAATCAACATGTGGCTTATAAGCATCGGCACAAATAGGAATCCAATACCTGCTAAATTTCGGAGAAATATACAACTTTGAAGAAGCATTAACACTCTCAATTTCATAAGAGCCCACATCATTAACACTTGAAAGGTTAAACCCTACAACATTATTACTTCCATCACCTTAAAAATTTAATGCAAAAATAAGAATCATATATAATAAAAACAAAACAAATACACTTGGATTCAATAGATAAGTATCTATCGAATCCAATTGCAAATCATCAAAATAAGCATTGATTCAGTAGCTAATTATCTACTTAATCCAAGTACAATAATGAAAATACACATAGATTCAATAGATAATTAATTATTGAATCCATGTGCAATGTACAAAATATATTTGGATTCATTAGCTAAGTATCTACCGAATTCAAGTGCAAATCATGAAAATACACATTACAAAATATATAACTATCTACTGAATTCAAGTGTAATCAAGAAAATACACATGAATTCAGTAGCTAATTTACTACTAAATCCATGTTTAATGTAAAAAGTGAATATGGATTTTGTAGCTAAGTATCTATCGAATCTAAGTGAAAAATCATGAAAATACATTGCTATTAGAGTTATTTTACAAAATTTCAACATCCTGAAAATATAAAAGGTGTAACGATTCACACAAAGTCATATAATCCAATAATATATGTTGTGCATAAGAAAAAACATGTTATGTTCAATCTCATAATTTCGTTAATATATTTGACAGAAAATAATGTTTTGGATTTATGAACATTTCAACAATCATTATTGAATTTAATTTGTACAAAATTATATCATTGGGTTTTTAGAACTCCTTGAACCTAAATCGATGGTTTACATGTTGTTGGACCTAATTTTATCAATTTAGCTTCATAACATGAATGTTAAGATTAATATGATGAAAACAAGATATAAACTTCAAATTTTAGCTATTTCTAGACAATTTTAGGATTAAGATATCATCTCTAGCTTATTAAACAACTGTTGATGTAACAGTTTTGCATGTGGAGTCGTGGACTTTTTACTCTGATGACATGGCAACTAGTTTTGCATCTCTGGGTTGAGTGGCACACCATTTTTATAGAGAATGGTCGACTATCATGACGGATGACAATTGTGCTTTTGACTGTTGACGTTTAGAAGATATTTATTTTTGGCTAATAGAATTATGATCTTGGTGATTGATTGATAATTATTTATCAAAACCATTGTTAATGTGGCGGGTCAAAGCACAATTGAACCAACAAGTGAATGAAAATGCAACGATGTGGTTGTGCGAGTTGGTTAGAAGTTGGAAGGGTATTGGTCAGGTTGGGTTCGCTTGCTACTAGCCGAATGCAATGACTCATCAATATATGAGAATTTCCCCTACCCCGATCTCACATTTTATTCTAAAAACCTTATATGGAAATGAGAATAAAATTAAAATGGTCTCTCTCAAGTGTGTGAATTAAACTAAGGAAAATAGGGGGTTTCACTAAGTTATGATATTTCCTATTTTGCCCATTGCGAATATTTTGGTAGTATGTTACCAACTAAAAAACTGCTAAGTAAGGATGTATGGACAAAGCGATGACATATTTGTTTCAACTCAACAACCACAATCACATTTTCTTCCATTCATAAACAAAAAATGAAAAAAAATAGCATACCAACTAATAAATACAAGAAAAAGAATAGTCGTGTAACGGAAAGGACGTGATATGGTAGAAATTAATTAGTCACCAAACAAAGTATCAAGTCTATCATTCCCTTAATGACTTGAAAAAAAATAGCTGAATAGAAGTCATTTTCTCAATCAATGTAGCTTATAAAAGGATGTGTTACAACACCAAGTTACTCAAAAATCTCTCCTTTCTACAACAAATAAAACACTACAACCCGGTCGTGTTCGTGGTATGTCGTGAAATGTTATAGCATTAAAGCCTAATACTTTTTATGATATACCACGAACAACGATTCGGTTGATGAAGTTTTCAAGGATCCAAACAT
>JAFEMH010001002.1:440000-445000 GCA_022495995.1 Adenophora triphylla var. japonica
GAGTTTTCATAAGTATTTTTGGAAAATCTTCTAACCATACGGCAATGTATATAAGAGTTACTACAATTTTTTCTTGTTAATATCATCAATTTAGTCTTAATTTTGCTAAAAGATTTATAGATTATTTAATAAATTAAGAAAGACTCATTTAGGTAAAAAAAATGTTTGAGAATTAATCACTTAGGTTCTAGGGGTTGTTATGCAATTGATGTTGCATAATCAACATTTTTAAGCATTTTTACGATAAGGTAAAAAGTAGTTTTAATTATCCATCATTGCCAAAGGAACTCTCATATTGACCACAAGTTATAAAAGATAAAAACCAGATACAAACTTGAAATTTTAGCTATTTCTAGACAATTATAGAATTAAGATATCAACTCTAATTTACTAAACAATTGTTGACTTAACAGTTTCGCTAGTGGAATCGTGGACTTTTTAATTTGATGACATGGCATATATTTTTGTTTTTCTGGGTGGAGTGGCAAACCATTTTTATAGAGAATGGTCTACTATCATGACCGAAGACAATTGTGCTTTTTTCCTTTTGAGGTTTAGAGGTTATTTATTTTTGGTTAATAGAATTATTATCCTGGTGATTGATTGATAATTACTTTAAAAAACCATTGTTAATGTGGTAGGTCAGAGAGCAATTGAACCTACAAGTGAATGAAGATGCAACGACGTGGTTGTGCGAGTTGGTTCAAAGAGGGAAGGGTACGGGTCTGGTTGGATTCGCTTGTTTTTAGCCGAATGCAATGACTCATCGGTATTTCCCTTATGCCGGTCTCACATTTGATTCAAATAACCTTATATGGAAATGAGAATAAAATAAAAATGGGCTCTCTCAAGTTTGTGTGAAATAAACTAAGGAAAATAAGGGGTTTCATTAAGTTATGATATTTCCTATTTTACCAATTGCGAATATTTTGCCAGCGTGATTCCAACTCAACATGTGCTAAGTAATGATGTATGTACTAAGCGATGACATACTTGTTTCAACTCAACAACCACATTCACGTTTTCTTCCATTCATAAACAAAAAATGACAAATATAGCATACCAACTAATAAATACACGAAAAAGATTAGTCGTGTAACGGAAAGGATGTGATAAGGTAGTAATTAATTAGTCACCAAACAAAGTACCGAGTATGTCTTTCACTTAATGACCTGAAAAAAAGAGCTGAATATAAGTCTTTTTCTCAATCTACGTAGCCTATAAAAGGATGTGTTTACAACACCATGTTACACAAAAATCTCTCCTTTCTACAACAAACAAAACACTACAACCCGGTCGTGTTTGTGGAATGTCATGAAATGTTTTAGCATTAAAGTGTAATACATTTGATGATATACCACGAACAACGATCAGATTGATGATGTTTTCAACAAAATTAGCTGTTCATTCGTATATTATTTTCCATGTCTAGCTAGTACAAGGATCCATACATTACACGAATGTACAAATTGGTCGTGTTCATAGCATTTCATTAGTCTATTGTTTTTGAAGATATAGATTACTAATGAAATGTTATGAACATCGACCTGTTTGTAAAAATCTCTTCCGCTAAATATACATCTATGACGCTCGTCGGATAACTTTGCAAATTTTGTTGCAATTGTTCAAGCACCTTCAGATCCAAAAGACACCAACACACACACACAAGTTTGTTTCCTAAAATAATAATGTTTCTTAATTGAGTTCCAATTTAAACTGATCCCTTTAGTGAATACAATTGTTCCAACTTTATATCCTATTGGGCTTTTATTTTTCTTTTTGATCGGCCTAATGGTCATTTATAGGAAAAATTTATTTTTATTACAAGTTACAATTTTTATCAAATGAATTTTGATTGAGAAATAAAGAGTTCCAATCCTATAGGTTTAAGTATTTATTGATAATTCAATACGCAAAAGTGAATTTGTGAATTTGAGTTTGATGAATAGCAAAAATAAATGCTTGCTATATAGAATGCAGTGTACATATATATATATATATATATATATCATCTCTTTTATCTCTTGGATTTCTTTTTGAAATCCTTTACGTATAATATGAATGAACAATATACAATGTATTGTTATTTAAATGAAACCTTCTCTTTTTCATTTTTGCGAGTCTACAATTAAAAATTTCTAGACAAATGAATTTAAGGCTAATTGTTAAATAGAGAACAAAATATGCCATCAAATGTTCTAAGAGACTGATTGATGATTATCCCCTTCTAATTTCATTAGGTCATGATAAAAGGCACCAATGGTTCAAAATATCCATCCATCTTTTGAAACAAAGTAAGCACATTAATGATTAAAGAAGGTCCATTAAAACTAATCCCGTCGGGTAATCATTAGAAAATTAAAATTATCGAAATATAACATTGCCAACAACTGGAAAATATAAAAGGTGTAACGTTTATTCAAAGTCATATATAGTCAAACAATATATGTTGTGCATAAAAAAGCAAGTTATGCTCAAATCTCATAATTCAGATAAGATATTTGAAGGAAAAAATTATTTTTGTTTATTGAACCTTTCAACAATCATTATTGTATTTAAATTTTACAAAAATATATCATTGGGTTTTTAGAACCCTTGGACCCAAATTGATGGTTTACATATTGTTGGACCTAATTCTATCAATTTAGCTTCATGACATAAATGTTAGGATTAATATGATGAAAAAGATAAGACCAAATTGGATGCTTTTAGAAAGGATATATCACACATTTAACGAGTTGCATAAAATGTTGATAAGGATGCTTTTTGTAACTAGATGAAGTCTATAAAAGGATCCACTAAATAACATCAAATGGTTCAAAACCCACTACTCTTTAATTATGTAGAGCAAATTAATGCTCCAAGGGTCATTTTTATGGTATCTTTTGAAATGTTGTACCATAATAAGTGACTGGATATAATTATATACCACGATAAAAGTGCAAATTTTAGAAAGTTTTCATAAGTATTTTTGGAAAATCTTCTAACCATATGGCAATATATATACTTCAATTTTTTCTTGTTAATATCATCAATTTAGTTTTAATTTTGCAAAAAGGTTTATAGATTATGTAGTAAATTAAGAAAGACTCATTTAGGCAAAAAAAAAAAAAAATGGTTTGAGAATTAATGAATTATGTTCTAGGGGTTGTTATGAAATTGATGTTGAATAATCAACATTTTTAAGCATTTTTACTATAAGGAAAAATGTAGTTTTAATTATCCATCATTGCCAAAGGAACTCTCACATTGACCACAAGTTATAAAAGATAAAACCAAGATACAAACTTGAAATTTTAGCTATTTCTAGACAATTATAGAATTAAGATATCATCTCTAATTTACCAAACAATTGTTGACATAACTGTTTCACTTGTGGAATCGTGTACTTTTTAATTCGATGACATGGCTTATATTTTTGTTTCTCTAGGTCGATTGGCAACCCATTTTTAAAGAGAATGGACGAATATCATGACCGAAAACAATTGTGCTTTTTACTTTTGAGGTTTAGAGGTAATTTATTTTTGGTTAATAGAATTATGATCTTGGTGATTGATTGATAGTTATTTTAAAAAACCACTGTTATTGTGGTGGGTCATAAAGCAATTGAACCTACAAGAGAATGAAGATTCAACGACGTGGTTGTCCGAGTCAGTTCGAAGAGGAAAGGGTACTAGTCTGGTTGGGTTCGCTTGTTTTTAGCCGAATGCAATGACTCATCGGTATTTCCCTTATGCTGGTCTCACATTTTGCCAGCGTGTTTCCAACTCAACAAGTGCTAAGTAATGATGTATGGACAAACCGATGACATATTTGTTTCAACTCAACATCCAATTCACGTTTTCTTCCATTCATAAACCCAAAATGACAAAAATAGCATACCAACTAGTAAATACAAGAAAAAGAAAAGTCGTGTAACGGAAAGGACGTGATAAGGTAGAAATTAATTACTCACCAATGAAAGTATTGAGTATGCCTTCCACTTATTGACTTGACAAAAATAGTTGAATAGAAATCATTTTCTCAATCTATGTAGCCTATAAAAGGATGTGTTTACAACACCAAGATACTCTAAAATCTCTTCTTTCTACAACAAACAAAACACTACAGCCCGGTCGTGTTCGTGGTATATCGTGAAATGTTTTAGCATTAAAGCGTAATACATTTGATGATATATCTCGAACAACGATCAGATTGATGATGTTTTCAACAAAATTAGCAGTTCATTCGTATATTAATTTCCAAGTCTATCTTGTACAAGGATCCATACATTACAAGAATCTACAAATTGGTCGTGTTCATAGCATTTCATTACTCTATTGTTTTTGAAGATACTGATTACTAATGAAATGTTATGAACATCGGCCTGTTTGCAAAAATCTTTTCTACTCAATATCAATCTTTGACGCTTGTCGAATAACTTTGCAAATTTTTTTGCAATTGTTCAAGCATATGCGCATCCAAAAGACACTGATACACACACACAAATGTTTGTTCCCTAAAAATAATAAAGTTTCTTAAATGAGTTCCATTTTAAACAGATCCCTTTAGTGAAAACAATTGTTTCAACTTTACATCCTATTAGGCTTTGATTTTTCTTTTCAATCGACCTAATGGTTATTTATAGTCAAAAGTCAATTACTCCCTCCGTCCCAGACCAAGGGTTCATCTTTCCCTTTTGGTCCGTCCCAGACCAAGGGTTCATTTTCATAAATGGCAAGTTTTTGAATATATTTATACCCTTATCATCTCCATATATTTACAAAAAAAACATTCATTATATCCTTATACATTCCCTCTCTTATTCCCTACCACACATTTAACTACTATTCCTATCACTCATTCTCTCTCCTATTAAATATTTTCAACTTTTACATTCTCTCTCCTATTCCCTACCACATATTTAACTTTTACATTCTCTCTCCTATTCCCTACCACACATTTAACTACTATTCTTTATTTCACATTTAACTTTTATTCATTTTTTAAAAAATTTCTTA
>JAFEMH010001002.1:450000-465000 GCA_022495995.1 Adenophora triphylla var. japonica
TAGGGTAGTTTGTCCCTCTTTTGACTTTTCTTATATATAATTTCATTTATTTAGTTTTTTTGCTATCTTTTTTTATATACCTTTTAGTAAAAAAAATCACTAATTAACAAAGGCTAAAATATTAATTTTTTAGTCAATAAAAAATTTTTAAAAAATAAAAAATAAATATAGGGTAGTCCGTCCCTCTTTTGACTTTTCTTCTATATACTTTCATTTGTTTAGTTTTTTTCTATCTTTTTTATATACCTTTTTTAAAAAAAAATCACTAATTAACAAAGGCTAAAATATTATTTTCTAGTCAATAAAAAATTAAAAAAAAAAGAAAAAACAAATATAGGATAGTCCGTCCCTCTTTTGATTTTTTTTCTATATACTTTCATTTGTTTAGTTTTTTCTATCTTTTTTTATATACCTTTTTGTAAAAAAAACCACTAATTAACAAAGGCTAAAATATTATTTTCTGTCAATAAAAATTTTTAAAAAAATTAAAAATAAATATAGGGTAGTCCGTCCCTCTTTTGACTTTTCTTCTATATACTTTCATTTGTTTTGTTTTTTTCTATATTTTTTATATACCTTTTTGTAAAAAAAAAACCACTAATTAACAAAGGATAAAATATTATTTTCTAATCAATAAAAAAATAAAAAAAAATAAAAAATAAATATAGGATAGTCTATCCCTCTTTTGACTTTTCTTCTATATACTTTCATTTGTTTAGTTTTTTTTATCTTTTTTTATATACCTTTTTTATGGTATAGGGTATAATGTATAGCGGTTAGGGTATATGGTTAAGGTTTTTTTTTTTTTTTTGGGAGAACCAGGACAACACTTGGGAAATTTATTAATAATAAATAATAAAATTACATCGATGAGCGGGAATATAATCCAACTCTAAAAACCAAAATACAAAATAACCTATCTCAAATCAAAAATCTCATCAAACCATCCCAACCAATATGCCCAAGCCCAATCTCCATATCCAGCCCATCCAAGAAAAACAAAGCAACCATTCAAGCCACAAGGGCGGCCGCACAAAGCAAGCCATGGCCCAAGGGCAACCGCACAAGCCATTTGAGCGGCCGCACAAGACTGGCCGAAGGACAAGGGAGGCCGGACAAGCCCTTTGGCGAACGCCCAAGCACCCATAGGGTTTATGGTATAGGGTTTAGGGTATAAGGTATATAATGTAGGTATACGACTTAGGATTTAGGGTATATAGTTTAGGGTATAAGGGATAAGGTATAGGTATAGGTATATGACTTAGGGTTTATGGTATAGGGTATAAGGTATAAGTATACGACTTAGAGTTTAGGATATAAGGTATAAGGGTTAGGGTATGGGGTTTAGGGTTTAGGGTATAATGTATAGGGTTTAGGGTATAAGGTATAAGGTATATAATGTATAGGTATACGACTTAGGGTTTAAGGTATAAGATATACAGTTTAGGGTATAGGGTTTAGGATATATGTATATGATTTAGGGTTTAGGGTATAAGGTATATAATGTATAGGTATACGACTTAGGGTTTAGCGTATAGAGTTTAGGGTATAAGGGATAAGGTATAGGTATATGATTTAGGGTTTAGGGTATAGAGTATAAGGTATAGGTGTACGACTTAGAGTTTAGGGTATAAGGTATAAGGGTTAGGGTTTAGGGTTTAGGGTATAGGGTATAGGATTTAGGGTATAAGGTATATAATGTATAGGTATATGACTTAGGGTTTAAGGATAAGGTATAAGGTTTATGGTATAGGGTTTAGGATATATGTATATGATTTAGGGTTTAGGATTTAGGGTATAAGGTATATAATGTATAGGTATACGGCTTAGGGTTTAGGGTATAGAGTTTAAGGTATAAGTTATATAATGTATAGGGTATAAGTATATGACTTAGGGTTTAGGGTATAGGGTATAAGGTATAGGTATACGAATTAGAGTTTAGGGTATAAGGTATAAGGTATAAGGTATAAGGGTTAGGGTATAGGGTTTAGGATATAAGGTATAAGGTATATAATGTATAGGTATACGACTTAGTGTTTAAGGTATAAGGTATAAGATTTAGGGTATAGGGTTTAAGATATATGTATATGATTTAGGGTTTAGGGTATAGGGTATAAGGTATATAATGTATAGGTATACGACTTAGGGTTTAGCGTATAGAGTTTAGGGTATAAGGGATAAGGTATAGGTATATGACTTAGGGTTTAGTGTATAGAGTATAAGGTATAGGTGTACGACTTAGAGTTTAGGGTATAAGGTATAAGAGATAGGGTATAGGGTTTAGGGTTTAGGGTTTAGGGTTTATGGTATAAGGTATAAGGTAGATAATGTATAGGTATACGACTTAGAGTTTAAGGATAAGGTATAAGGTTTATGGTATAGGGTTTAGGATATATGTATATGACTTAGGGTTAAGGATTTAGGGTATAGGGTATAAGGTATATAATGTATAGGTATACGACTTAGGGTTTAGGGTTTAGGGTATAGAGTTTAAGGTATAGGTATATGACTTAGGGTTTAGGATATAGGGTATAAGGTATAGGTATACGAATTAGAGTTTAGGGTATAAGGTATAAGGGTTAGGGTATAGGGTTTAGGGTATAAGGTATAAGGTATAAGGTATACAATGTATAGATATACGACTTAGGGTTTAAGGTATTAGGTATAAGGTTTAGAGTATAGGGTTTAAGATATATGTATATGATTTAGGGTTTAGGGTTTAGGGTATATGTATATGAATTAAAAAATAATTATAGGGTAGTTCGTCCCAATTTTGACTTTTCTTTTATATACCTTCATTTGTTTAGTTTTTTTCTATACCTTTTTGAAAAAAAAAAATCACTAATTAACAAAGTCTAAAATATTATTTTATAATCAATAAAAAAAAATTTAAAATTAAAAAAATAAATATAGGGTAGTCCGTCTATCTTTTGACTTTTCTTCTATATACTTTCATTTGTTTAGTTTGTTTATATCTTTTTTTATATACCTTTTTGTAAAAAAATAACTAATTAACAAAGTCTAAAATATTATTTTATAGTCAATAAAAAATTTAAAAAATTTTAAAAAATAAATATAGGGTAGTCCGTCCTTATTTTGACTTTTCTTCTATATACTTTCATCTTTTTAGTTTTTTTCTATCTTTTTTATGTACCTTTTTGTAAAAAAAAATCACTAATTAACAAAGTCAAAAATATTATTTTATAGTCAATAAAAATATTTAAAAAATTTTAAAAATAAATACTCCCTCCGTCCCACAACAAGTGACACACTTTGCCATTTTGGGCTTCCCACTAATAAGTCACACTTCCTAAAATGGCAAAAAATCTTTACTATTCCCTCCACTCATTCTCTCTCCTACATTATTTTAATACTCACAACACCATTATAATTTACTATTCTCTCCACTCATTCTCTCTCCTACTCAACTATCTACACTCACAACACATCAACCTTTTCACTTTTTCCTTAATTCCCGTGCGAAACAGTAACTGTGTCACTTGTTGTGGGACGGAGGGAGTATAGGGTAGTCCGTCTCTCTTTTGACTTTTCTTATATATACTTTCATTTGTTTAGTTGTTTTCTATATTTTTTGTAAAAAAAAATCACTAATTAAAAAAGTCTAAAAGATAAATTTTTGTAAATTTCAGTAATAAAAAAGTCTAAAATATATTTTCCTAGTCAATAAAAAAATTAAAAATTACTATAGGGTAGTCCATCCCTCTTTTCACTTTTCTTCTATATGCTTTCATTTGTTTAGTTTTTTTCTATCTTTTTTGATATTATGTATTATTACTAGTTATTATTAATATTATTATTAATTATATAATAATAGTTATTAAAATATTCATTTATATAATTGAATAATTAACAATAGCATCATTATTAGTTTTATTATTAAGTATTATTACTAATTATATGATAATATTATTATTCTTCATATTATACATACTACTTTAACTAAAATTTTGGGTAACTAAAATAAAAGCATGTAAATATTTTAGATAACTTTTTGTAAATTTCAGTAATAAAAAAAAGTCTTAAATATTTTTTCCTAGTCAATAAAAAATAAAAAAAATTTCTAGTTATTATTATTACTATAATTAATTTTATTACTGTATATATAATTAATATTAATATTAATATTATTAATCAATTATATAATTAATAATTCATTAATAAATATTATTATTCTTGATATTAGGCATAAATATTTTAGTTAGCATATAGTATAGTGTGAAATAAATATAAGTATGTGATGTGGCATTGTTTGATTGAATTAAAAAATTTCACGCGGATCATGAACCAAAGCAAGATCTGACCATTCAATACATTCAATCAAACGGCCCATAATACTTCAAACAAAACCAATTACTCCCTCTCCCTATTTCTCTCCTTATTTCTCTCTCTCTCTCTCTCTCTCTCTCTTCATTTTTAAAAATCCAGAGACCTTCCAAACCCTTTTCTCTCTCTCTCTCATTTTTGTCATATTCGGCCTCACCTCATTGTCACCCTCGGCGCCACCACGGCCCACAGTCCACCTTCTCCCTCCGTCCCTCTCTCTCTCTCATTCTCCATTTCCTTCGCCCTCCGTCACTCACAATATGCCTCCCTCTCCCTCTTTCGTCTCCGGCGACGGCAACAGTGCTCTGTCTCTCTCTCTGGTTCGCACTCCGTCTTCACCACAGATCTGGTTCGAAAACACTCCATCTCTCCCTCTGTTTTGATTTCGCCCCATTGTTTCTTCAATCTTTGTTTTGATTTCGTTTTGATTTTTCAATCTCTCCTCACACTCCGTCTCTCTCTCAGTTTTGATTTCGTCCCATTGTGGATTTTTTATTTGTAGAAACTTCATTTATCAAGTTTTTCATTTGTGGAGATTTTTCTGAATCTTTTGTGATTGACGGCGGTGATTGGGCGGCAGTAGTGATAGATGGCGGTTGTGAACGTAGGTGGTGTGCAGTGGTTGTGTGATGGTGGTTAGACGGTCGTGAATGGTCGACGGTGGAGGGCGGTGGTTGCTGATGGTTATTGGTAAGGACGGATTTGAGTAGAAAAGAAGTTGAGGGGGGCAAAGTGTAACTGTGAATTATCAAGGACTGATTTAATATATATTTAAAAATATATACTAATATATTTTAAATCTATATATATATATATATATATATATATATATATATTTAAAATATATTAGTATAATTTTTTTTAAAAAAAATTGTCAATTTAGCGACGGAAATATCCGTCACTAAAATAGTTCGAAAATAAAATGCCAATTTAAATAGAGACAAAAAATTCGTCTCTAATCCGTTGACGTACATATCTGTCTCTAATTTAGAGACGGACATATCTGTCTCTAAATTAGAGACGGACATATCTGTCTCTAAAACAGCGACGCCCAATTTAGCGACGAACCTGCATCCACATAATAGCTAAGGAACAAATCCGTCTCTAAACACGATTTAGCTACGGAATCTTCATTTTAGCTACGGAATTTGCCATAGCTAAAAGCGTTTTTCCTTGTAGTGTCTACAATTCAAAATTCCTAGACATGCGATTTAAAATTAACAAAATTTAACATTGCTATTAAATTTAATTTACAAAATTTCAACAACCTGAAAATATAAAAGGTGTAATGATTAGTCCAATAATATATGTTGTGCATAAGAAAAGGCAAGTTATGTTCAATCTCATAATTTCGATAATATATTTGACAGAAAATAATGTTTTGGATTTATGAACCTTTCAACAATCATTATTGTATTTAATTTGTACAAAATTATATCATTGGGTTTTTAGAACCCTTGAACTTAAATAGATTGTTTACGTTGCTGGACCAAATTTTATTAATTTAGCTTCAAGACATGAATGTTAAGATTAATATGATGAAAAAGATAAGACCGAATTGATGCTTCAAGAAAGGATATATCACACATTTAATGAGTTGCATAAATGTTGATAAAGTTGCTTTTTATAACTGGATGAAGTCTATAAAAGGATCCACTAACGAACCCCAAATGGTTCAAAACACACTCCTCTTTAATTATCTAGATCAAATTAAAGCTACAAGGGTCATTTTAATGGTATCATTTGAAATGTTGTTCCTTAATAAGTGATTGCATATAATTATATACCATGAAAAAGTGCAAATTGTAGAAAGTTTTCATAAGCATTTTAGAAAATCTTCTAACTATACTGCAATGTTATAAAAGTTGCTACAATTTGCTCATGTTAATATCATCAATATAGTTTTAAGTTTTGCTAAAAGGTTTATCAATTATGTAATAAATTAAGAAAGACTCAATTAAGCAAAAAAAAATGGTTCGGGAATTAATGAGTTATGTTCTAAGGGTTGTTATGCAATTGATGTGGCCTAATCAACATTTTTAAGCATCTTTATTATAAGGAAAAAAAAGTTTTAACTATCCATCATTGCCAAAGGAACTCTCACATTGACCACAAGTTATAAAAGATAAAAACAAGATATAAATTTGAAATTTTAGCTATTTCTAGACATTTTTAGGATTAAGATATCATCTCTATCTTATTAAACATATGTTGACGTAACATTTTTGCATGTGGAGTCGTGGACTTTTTACTTTGATAACATGGCATATAGTTTTGCTTCTCTGGGTCATGTGGCAAACCATTTTTATAAAGAATGGTCGACTATCATTAATGTTGACAACTGTGCTTTTGACTGTTGAGATTTAGATGTTATTTATTTTTGGCTAATAGAATTATGATCTTGGTGATTGTTAAATAATTATTTATCAAAACCATTGTTAATGTGGTACCATAATAAGTGATTGCATTAATCATGTAGAGAAAATTAAAGCTACAAGGGTCATTTTAATGGTATATTTTGAAATGTTGTGCCCTAATAAGTGATTTCATATAATTATATACCATGAAAATAGTGCAAATTGTAGAAAATTTTCATAAGCATTTTTAGAAAATCTTCTAACCATACGGCAATGTATATAAGAGTTACTACAATTTGCTCTTGTTAATATCGTCAATTTAGTTTCAAGTTTGACTAATAGGTTTCTCGATTATGTAATAAATCAAGAAAGACTCCTTTAAGCAAAAAAAAAATGAAAATTAATGAATTATGTTCTAGGGGTTGTTATGCAATTATTGTCGCATAATCAACATTTTAAGCTTCTTTACCATAAGGAAAAAAATAATAGGTTTTAAGTATCCATCATTTCCAAAGGAACTCTCTTCTTGACCACAAGTTATAAGAGATAAAAACAAGATACATACTTGAAATTTTAGCTATTTCCAGACAATTCTATAACTAAAATATCATCTCTCACTTTCTAAAGAACTGTTGACATAACAGTTTTGCATGTGGAGTCGTGGACACATTTTACTTTGATGACATGGCATACAATTTTGCTTCTCTAGGTCGAGTGGCAAACCATTTTTATAGAGAATGGTCGACTGAGGTTTAGAAGTTATTTATTTTTGGATAATAGAATTATGATCTTGGGAATTGATTAATAATTATTTATCAAAACCATTCTTAAAGTGGCGGGTCATAGCACAATTGAACCAACAATTGAATGAAAATGCAATGACGTGGTTGTGCGAGTTTGTTAGAAGATGGAATGGTATTGGTCAGGTTGGGTTCGCTTGTTACTAGCCTAACGCAATGCCTCATCTGTATATGAGGATTTCCCCTATGCCAGTTTCACATTTTATTCTAAAAACCTTATATGGAAATGAGAATAAAAGAAAAATGGTCTCTCTCAAGTGTGTGTGAATTAAACTAAGGAAAATAGGGGGTTTCATTAAGTTACGATATTTCCTATTTTGCCCATTGCGAATATTTTGGTAGCATGTTACCATCTCAAAAACTTCTAAGTAATGATGTATGGACAAAGCGACGACATATTTGTTTCAACTCAACAATCACAATCACGTTTTCATCCATTCATAAACACAAAATGACAAAAATAGCATACCAACTAATAAATACAAGAAAAAGAATAGTCATGTAATGGAAATGACGTGATAAGGTAGAAATTAATTAGTCACCAAACAAAGTATCGAGTATGTCTTTCACTTAATGACTTGAAAAAAATAGCTTAATAGAAGTCATTTTCTCAATCTATGTAGCCTATAAAAGGATGTGTTTACAACACCAAGCTACTCAAAAATCTCTCCTTTCTACAACAAACAAAACACTACAACCCGGTCGTGTTCGTGGTATATCGTGAAATATTTTAGCATTAAAGCGTAATACATTTGATGATATACCACGAACAACGATCAGATTGATGAAGTTTTCAACAAAATTAGCAGTTCATTCGTATATTATTTTCCAAGTCTAGCTAGTACAAGGATCCATACATTACAAGAATCTACAAATTGGTCGTGTTCATAGCATTTAATTAGTCTATTGTTTTTGAAGACATTTATTACTAATGAAATGTTATGAACATCGACCTGTTTGTAAAAATCTTTTCCACTCAATATACATCTATGAAGCTCGTTGGATAACTTTGCAAATTTTGTTGCAATTGTTCAAGCGTATGCACATCCAAAAGACACTGACACACACACACACACAAGTTTGTTCCCTAAAAATAATAAAGTTTCTTAATTGAGTTCCAATTTAAACTGATCCCTTTAGTGAAAACAATTGTTCCAACTTTACAACCTATTAGGCTTTGTTTTTTCTTTTCGATCGGCCTAATGGTTATTTTTAGGCGAAAATCAATTTTATCACGGTTTTTTTGTTACAAGTTACAATTTTTATCAAATGAATTTTGTATGAGAAATAAAGAGTTTCAATCCCATAGGTGTAGACATTAATTGATAATTCAATCTATAAAAGCGAGTTATTTTGAGATCCTTTACATGTAATATGAATGAAGAATGTACGATGTATTGTAATTTAAATGAAACCTTCTCTTTTCCTTTTTGCGAATCTACAATTCCAAATTTCTAGACACATGATTTTAAGACTAATTGTTAAATAGAGAACAAAATATACCATCAAATGTTGTAAGAGACCGATTGATGATTATCCCCTTCTAATTTCATTAGGTCGTGATAAAAGGCACCAAGGGTTCAAAATATCCTTCCATGTTTTTATAAAAAGTAAACACATTAATGTTTAAAGAAGATCCATTATAAAAAGTAATCATTAGAAAATTAAAATTAAAGAAACTTAACATTGCCAACATCTGGAAAATATAAAATGTCTAACGATTTACTCAAAGTCATATAAATTCAAACAATATATGTTGTGCATAAAAAAAAGCAAGTTATGCTCAAATCTCACAATTCCGATAAGATGTTTGACGGAAAAAAAATATTTTGGTTTAATGAACCTTTCAACAATCATTATTGTATGTAAAGTTTACAAAAATATATCATTGGGTTTTTAGAACCCTTGGACCTAAATCGATTGTTTACATATTGTTGGACCTAATTCTATAAATTTAGCTTCATGACATAAATGTTAAGATTAATATGATGAAAAAGATAAGACCAAATTGGATGCTTTAAGAAAGGATATATCACACATTTAATGAGTTGCAAAAAATGTTGATAAGGATGCTTTTGTAACTAAATGAAGTCTATAAAAGGATCCACTAACGAACCCCAAATGGTTAAAAAACTACTCTTTAATTATGTAGAGCAGATTAATACTCCAAGGATCACTTTTATGATATCTTTTGAATTGTTGTACCATAATAAATGACTGAATATAATTATATACCTTGAAAAAAGTGCAAATTTAAAAAAGTTTTCATAAGTATTTTTGGAAAATCTTCTAACCATATGGTAATGTAAATAAGAGTTACTACAATTTTCTCTTGTTAATATCATCAATTTAATTTTATGTTTTGCTAAAAGTTTTAATAAGTAATCACATTAACGTTTAAAGAAGATCCATTAAAATAAATTCCGTCGGGTAATCATTATAAAATTAAAATTAACGAAATATAACATTGCCAACATCTGGAAAATATAAAAGGAGTAATGATTTACTCAAAATCATATATAGTCAATCAATATATGTTGTGCATAAAATAGCAAGTTATGCTCAAATTTCACAATTCCGATAAGATGTTTGAAGGAAAAAAATATTTTGGTTTAATGAACCTTTCAACAATTATTGTATTTAAATTTTACAAAAATATATCATTGGCTTTTCAGAACCCTTGGACCTAAATCGATTGTTTACATATTGTTGGACCTAATTCTATCAATTTAGCTTCATGAAATAAAAGTTAAGATTAATATGATGAAAAAGATAAGATCAAATTGGATGCTTTAAGAAAGGATATATCACACGTTTAATAAGTTGCGTAAAATGTTTATAAGGATGCTTTTTGTAACAGGATGAAGTCTATAAAAGGTTCCACTAACGAACCCCAAATTGTTCAAAACCCACTCCTCTTTAATTATGTAGAACAAAGTAATGCTCCAAGGGTCATTTTTATGGTATCTTTTGAAATGTTGAACCATAATATGTGATTTCATATAATTATATACCATGAAAAAAGTGCAAATTTTAGAAAGTTTTCATAAGTATTATTGGAAAATCTTCTAACCATATGGCAATGTATATAAGAGCTACTACAATTTTGTCTTGTTAATATCATCAATTTAGTTTTAAGTTTGCTAAAAGGTTTATGGATTATGTAATAAATTAAGAAAGACTCATTTAAGCCAAAAAAAATGGTTTGAGAATTAAGGAATTATGTTCTAGGGGTTGTTATGCAATTGATGTTGCATAATCAACATTTTAAAGCATTTTTACGATAAGGAAAATAGTAGTTTTAATTATCCATCATTGCCAAAGGAACTCTCACATTGACCACAAGTTATAAAAGCTAAAAATAAGATACAAACTTGAAATTTTAGCTATTTCTAGACAATTCTAGAATTAAGATATCATCTCTAACTTACTAAACAACTGATGACATAACAGTTTTGCTTGTTTTGTGGACTTTTTTAATTTGATGATATGGCATATATTTTTGCTTCTCTGGGTTGATTGGCAAACCATTTTTATAGAGAATGGTAGACTATCATGACCGATGACAATTGTGCTTTTTACTGTTGAGGTTTAGAAGTTATTTATTTTTGGCCGATAGAATTATGATCTTGGTGATTGATTGATAATTATTTCTAAAAACCATTGTTAATGTGGTGGGTCATAGAAAAATTGAACTTATAACCGAATGAAGCTGCAACGACATGGTTATGCAAGTTGGTTAGGAGAGGGAAGAGTACTGGTAAGGTTGTGTTCGCTTCTTTTTAGCCGAATGCAATGACTCATCAATATATAAAGGCTTCCCATATGCCGGTCTCACATTTAATTCTAAAACCCTTGAATGAAAATGAGAATAAAAGAAAAATGGGCCTCTCAAGTGTGTGAATTAAACTAAAGAAAATAGGGGGTTTCATTAAGTTATGATATTTACTATTTAGGCCATTGCGAATATTTTGCCAGCGTGTTACCAACTCAACAAGTGCCAAGTAATGATGTATGGACAAAATGATGACATATATTTTTCAAATCAACAAACGCATTCACGTTTTCTTCCATTCATAAACACAAAATGACCAAAACAGCATAACACTTAATAAATACAAGAAAAAGAATAGTCGAGTAACGGAAAGGACTTGATAAGGCAGAAATTAATTAGTCACCAAACAAAGTATCGAGTATGTCTTTCACTTAATGACTTGAAAAAAATAGCTGAATAGATGTCATTTTCTCAATCTATGAAGCCTATAAAAGGATGTGGTTACAACACCGAGTTACTAAAAAATCTCTCCTTTCTACAACAAACAAAACTCTACAACCCGGTCGTGTTCGTGGTATGTCGTGAAATGTTTTAGCATTAAAGCGTAATACATTTGATGATATATCACGAACAATGATCAGATTGTTGATGTTTTCTACAAAATTAGCAGTTCATTCGTATATTATTTTCCAAGTCATAGCTAGTACAAGAATCCATACATTACAAGAATCTACAAATTGGTCGTGTTCATAGCATTTCATTAGTCTATTGTTTTTGAAGATATTGATTACTAATGAAATGTTATGAACATCGATCTATTTGTAAAAATATTTTCCACTCAATATCACTCTATGATACTCGTCGAATAACTTTGCAAATTTTGTTGCAATTCTGCAAGCATCTGCACATCCAAAAGACACCGACACACACACACACAATTTTGTTCTCTAAAAATAATTAAGTTTCTTAATTGAGTTCCAGCATAAACTGATCCCTTTAGTGAAAACAATTGTTTCAACTTTACATCCTATTAGTCTTCGATTTTTCTTTTCATTCGACCTAATGGTTATTGATAAGCAAAAATCAATTTAATCATAGTTTTTTGTTACAAGTTACAATTTTAATCAAAGGAATTTTGTATGAGAAATAAAGAGTTCTGAAATGCCCTGTTTGCTTGATCAACAGATAGAGGATTAGATAGTTAAGCTTTGGCAGCTAAGGTGAATCTTAGCTGTCGGATATTAACTGATTAAAATGACAGAGATAAATGTGCAGCGGAATAAATAGTAGTGAAATAATGTAAAGATAAGTGAATACTGAATGTGTGTGTCAGTGAGTGTGTGATTGTGTGTGATAATACCAAATAACACAAGAGTTTAAGGTGGTTCAGAGTTCACTCCTCCTACGTCCACTCTCACTGTCGATCTTGACATGTGAGTTCAATCCACTATACTCTAGGTCGCTTTAAGAGTTACAAGATTGATCAGGAAAGTTCCTTGAACTTCCTCTTCCTAATTAGTACAATCAATTAGGAATTTGCTTGTTACGAAGCAAATTACACAATACAGACTTAAAGTATAGTCTTAAGTGGTTACAAGATTGATTATCAACTTGAAGTGCAGTCTCAAGTGTCTGAAGTTTGTTTTGATGTTGGTTTGCAAGTTTGCAGGTATGCAAGGGTTTGAGAAAGGTTGCAAAGGTTGTGGGTTGAAGGACAGGAGCTTCAGTCATTGAGTCTTCCTTTTATAAGTTGAGAAAGAGCCGTTGGAGGAGACAAGGCAGTAAATGTTTGTGGGTGGAATAGTGTTTGCATTTAGTGCTTTGTTGACGGGATAAGAACAGGCTGGAATTTGCAACCCAAGTTCAGAAGATCTTCATGGAGATGACATGGCAATGTTTGTTGAGAGATTTGAGAATGGCACATCTTTTTTATCACTTAAACTAGAACATTTTTGATGGCACTGAAGATCATAGCTGTCAGAGTGATGAGTTCTCTGTTGTTGAGATTCTTAGCTGTCAGGCTTATCTATTAGATTTAGATGAGTAGAGGACATGGTTTGAGGTAGGTGACATGTAATGATCTCTTTGTAATGAAATATACTTGTATTATTGGATTGGTTTTATTGATCATTACTGTCAGCTTGATTTATCATTACTTGTCAAATCTTGGCTGTCTGATACCAATTGAATGTATCTTGGCTGTCTGATATAATCGATATGTTTCTTTTTCAAAATCATACTTAACTATGTAGTTACATAGTTAGGTCCTAACAATTTCCCCCTTTTTGGCAAAGTGATATATCTTATGAAAATATGACCTGCAAGATAACTTATGAATTGAAAGTACCAATAAAGAGAAGTCCAATCTTCTTAATTCAATCATAAGAACAAAAACACAAAATATTATCCAAAAAAAATTAAGACAAAGAGTTTCAGAATAATAAAATAAAGGACTTAACCAAAAGATTCTAATCAGAATCTTCTTCTCTTTCTTTTCTGGCTTCAAGGATCTGCATTCTCTCAAATTCTAGCTCCTTTCTCATCTTTTGTTCCACTCCCCTGTAGTACATTGGTGAAGACATCATCCTCTCTTTCCTTGAGCACAGCTCTGGGCAGTGGTTCTTGATCATCTCTCAGCCTAAAAGGTCCCCCATTAGGAAGCTCTTTTTCCTTTTGGAATTTGATCTTTAGTTCCTGAAAAGATGTTATAGAAAAATGGATTTGATTGCATGGTGAAGGTTGGTTGAGCTGGATGGTGGGGAATTTCTGTGGTGGCAAAGTGGAAAGTAGAGGTTGTGGATGGTGGCACTTGCTTCAAAGGTTCATCATCCTCTTCATTCACCATGTGTACAAGTCTTTGCCACATCTGCATTTCTTTTGCTTTCTTCTCTTTCAACCTCTTTGTAGTTTCTTCTAGGTTGCCAGTGTGTTTGAATGATGAATAGGTTGGTAGGAAGGTATTTGGTTTTGATTTTTGTATGTTTTAGTTAAAAGAAAAGGTTAGCTGTCAGATACCTCAATGTTGACAACAATCATAAGGATTTTTAATTTGAGTAATGAATAAACATCTTATTTTGATAGATTTATCATTCCCAGCATTGCTCTTAGCATCTCAAATCTTTTCTCATCCATGGCTTTAGTTAAGAAATCAGCCACATTATCTTTTGTGCACACTTTAGACAAGTTGATGTTTCCTTTTTCAACATGGTCTCTTATGAAGTGGTGCCTGACTTCAATGTGCTTGGTTTTAGAGTGTTGAACTGGATTTTCTGTCATTGCAATGGTGCTGGAGTTATCACAGAAAATGGGTATGTTTGAAAGGTCCATCCTAAAGTCTTGAAGTTGACTTTTGAGATATAAGATTTGAGAACAGCAAAGGCCAGCAGCAATATATTCAGCCTCTGTTGTTGAAGTGGCTACTGATGTTTGCTTCTTGCTTGACAAAGAAATTATTCTTGATCCAATAAATTGGCATCCACCACTTGTGGATTTCCTATACAAGTTGCATCCACCATAATCTGAATCTGTGAATACAATCAAAGAGAATGGATATTCAGTGGGATACCAAAGACCATAATCAGGAGTTCCTTTGAGATATCTCAGAATTCTCTTGACAGCTGAGAGATGAGATTCCTTAGGATTGGCTTGAAACCTTGCACATAGGCAAACACTGAACATGATGTCAGGTCTAGAGGTTGTTACATATAGGAGAGATCCAATGTAA
>JAFEMH010001002.1:477500-560544 GCA_022495995.1 Adenophora triphylla var. japonica
TGCCACCGTCGACTCATCTTATAGGATCAAAAAGATTGAGATCATTTACGTCAGGCGAAACTTTCCCCCCACGAACCCCCGACTTGATGTGCATTACTGTCGCTGAAAGAACTCCTCTGACTGACTGAGAATGATGCGGTAACATCAGCCATGCATTATTCATGAAGATATTGATTTAAATATCATTCCTCTCCGTCGAAACCTTGAAGATGAATTTTTCTCAACGATTCCTACCTCTCCTGTTGTTGTTCTACCCAATGGGTAAATTTTCAACTTAGCTCACATAACTAGAGATATATATACTCTATTATACTTTAGAAATTGATTTAAATAGTATTTTTAAAATCTTTTGTAGGACAACAACTAATCCAAATGATGTCACCAACCTCCCAATACGTGGAAATACAGTTCATCACTTTCTCGGTGAAAAGGATGTTGAGTGTCCTCATTGTGGGGCATTACACTGGATGGATGAAAAACTCACAAAATCATCTAAAACACGTCCTCTTTTTGGGACATGTTGTCTGAGTGGAAATGTTAGACTTCCTAAACTCAAAACCCCACCTCCAGCAATTAAATCTTTGTATGACGGAAATGATGCTCAATCAAAGTCATTTCAGAAATACATTCGACAGTATAATGCGTCTCATGCTTTTACGAGTCTAGGTGCTCAACTTGATGAAAGGGTTGTCAATGGGAGAGGTCCTCCATGTTTTGTCATACACGGTGAATTGCGTCATCGAACTGGATCTCTCATGCATCCACCAGAAAAAGAACCAGTTTACGCGCAATTGTACATTTATGATCCGGATACCGCTTTGCAATATCGCTGTCGTAATAATCCACATTTGAGAGAAGACATGATGAAGATTATCCAGGACACTTTGCTGGAGCACAACCCATTCTCGGCAAAGTACCATCAAGCTCATGAAATTTTATGTCAACCTGGAGTAGGTGATGCAAACATTCCAGTTCAACTACATTACAGCTCTGCACAGAATCGTCGTAGATACAACTAACCTACAGCAGATGAGATTGCAGTTTTTTTACCCGGTGATGGGAATGATGATCCAAGTGGTATGAGGGACATACTCTTACATTTACGAGGGCAAAATGGATTAATGCGAATTAATGAGTGTCACCCTGCATACTTACCTTTGCATTATGTGTTGTTCTTCCCATTTGGCGAGCTCGGCTGGGAACCCGGTTTGAAAAGATGGAATGTCGATGCCAATTGTCCATCTACATCTCGCATTACCCAGATGGATTACTATAGCTATCGTCTTTTTCAGTGTAAGGGTGAATTTTCAACGATATTGAGGGGTGGAAGGTTAAACCAGGAATTTGTGGTGGACACGTTTGCTGCAATTGAGCAAAATCGATTGACCTACATGATATTGAATCAGAGTAAGCTTCGAAGTGATCTTTATAAGGACCTTACTGAAGTGATTGTACGAGAAGGCACAGATCCAAACCAAGTGGGTCGACCAATGATTTTGCCATCTTCTTTCTTGGGTAGTCCGAGATATATGTTTGAAATTTTTCAAGATTCAATGGCAATCACACGATACCACCACCACCCGGATATCTTCCTTACCATGACTGCTAATCTCAAGTGGCCAGAAATAACTAAAGTGTTGCTTCCAAATCAATCAGCAAGCGATCGTCCTGATTTAGTTGCGCGTGTTTTCGAGTTGAAACGTAAAGCTTTAATGAAAGAAATTGAGAATAATGGGGTTTTTGGTACTAAAGTTGCTCATGTTTTCACGATCGAATTTCAAAAGCGCGGACTTCCACATATGCATTTACTTTTATTTCTTGCTGCAAGAGACAAAATTAGGACATGTGCACAAGTTGATAAGATTGTGTGTGCTGAAATTCCAGATGAGAGAGATGATCCCGTGTTACATGAAACAGTCTTGAGTTGTATGATACATGGACCGTGTGGATCTTCGTGTTTGGAAAACAATGTCTGCACTAAAAGTTATTCGAAGGCTTATGCAGATTCAATTCAATGACCATGGCGGATGATGGATATCCAACATATCGTCGAAGGAATACTAGTCGAACTTATACGGTCAGAGGACAAGAAGTTGATAACCGACGTGTTGTGCCATACAATCCACATCTTTCGAGAATGTTCAATTGCCACATAAATGTTGAAGTTTGTGCTGGCTTGGTTTTTGTTAAGTATATCAATAAGTACATTTACAAAGGACATGATTGCACTACAATGATTATTGGAGGAGTTAATGAGATCCAACAGTACCTTAATAGAAGGTATATTAGCCCCCCTGAAGCTTGCTGGCGCATCTTTGGAAACACAATGCATGGTGAACATCCACCGGTCATGCGGTTAGCTGTTCATTTACCAGGATTGCATCACGTGAATTTTAATCCAGAAGATATAGCTGAAGATATATTTGCAAGAACTGCCAATCAAGCATCGACTCTAACAGCTTTTTTTACATATTACACAGCAAATCCGAATGCACCCAAATTTTCATATCATGAGTTTCCTCAATTTTTCGTTTTCAACAAGAAGGAGTGGAAACCGAGACAAATTGGATTCTCTATTGGTAGAATGTACTTTGCTTCCCTAAATTCTGGAGAGAGATTTTACTTGCGATTGCTACTCACCCATGTCAAAGGTCCATCTTCATTTCAGAGCTTGCGCACTGTCGGTGGTGTTTTGTATCCCACTTTTAAATTAGCATGTGTTGTTTATGGATTAGTAGAAGATGATGAAGAGTGGGTACAATGCCTTCAAGAAGCATCTGTTATGTTATGCAGACTGGGTACCAGCTTCGAAGATTGTTTAGTACAATTCTTAGCCAATGTTCTCCGTTAAACCCATATGATTTGTGGAAACAATTTTGTCTTCATATTTTTTATGACATTGCTCATAAGATACGTACACAATTTCGTATTCCAGACCCCAGCATTTCAGTTGTAGAAGATTATGGGTTGTATCTTCTTAATCAGCTACTTCAAGAAACAGGAAAAAGTTTGACTGACTTCCCACCGATGCCCTTGCCTACAAGAAATTGGAGTGAGTTCACGGCTAATAAGTTGATGTGGGAACACCATCAGTTAAACATCAAAGCGCAAGAACATGATGTCGATACTAGGGTAGGTTCTCTAAATGATGCTCAACGGGTTGCTTACTCTTCAATTCTTACTTCTGTTCTTGAAGATCGTGGAACAACTTTCTTTTTGAAAGGTGGTGCTGGGACAGGAAAAACTTTCCTGTACAACACGGTAACACTTAAATGTCGTTCTCTAGACCACATTGTTATAACTGTTGCATCATCTGGTATTGCATCCTTAATGTTAATTGGTGGTAGAACTGCGCACTCGACCTTCTGTATCCCAATTGATGTACATGGAAATTCAACATGTGGCTTTACTAAGCAATCTATACATGCTGAGTTGTTCAAAAAAGCTAAACTCATAATATGGGATGAAGTGCCAATGCAACATCGATACTGTGTTGAAGCCGTCGATCGCACCCTTCGTGACATTCGGGATAGTAATGACAAACCATTTGGAGGCATCACCGTTGTTTTGGGCGGAGATTTTTGACAAGTCCTACCTGTTGTTCCAAGGGGTGTTCGAACACTGATAGTTGTGGCAACATTGAGACATTCACCTCTATGGTCTGCCATTAATATCCTAACGTTAGATGTGAACATGCGTCTGGACAACACAAATAATTCATGGGTGGATTTTCTGAACTTTCTGATGAAGGTATCTTTTAATTACTTTAACATTTTCAACATTTGTGTTTCAATCTTTTAAAATATATGTTTTAAAATGGTTAATTTATTTCATGATTAAAAATTCAGATTGGGAGCAGTCCTAAAGAAGTTATATTAATACCGTCAACAATAAGGATTTGTGAAAATTCCGTTGAGTTATTAGATAGCATTTACCCACAACTTGGGGTAGCAGGTGTGGCGAACCCATCATTCCTTACTGAATGCACAATTTTATCGGCAAGGAATGACTATGTTAGTTCTATTAATGAAAGGGCACTTCACATATTTCCTGGTGAAACCGTTTCTTATTTGGTTGCTGATAAAATGTGCCACGATGATGAATCCAGCCAAAACATTACAAATCGATATCCAAATGAGTATCTCAATTCACTAAATCCTCCGGGCTTACCACCTTTTAAACTTGATTTAAAAGTTGGTTGTCCCATTATATTATTGAGAAATCTTGCTCCGAATGATGGTCTTTGTAATGGCACACGATTAGTGATCGTCAGATGATAAGGCTGGAAAATTTTTTTTTATCCCAAGAATATCACTAACTCCTTCATCCGGAGAATTGCCTTTCAACATGACGAGGCGACAATTTCCTGTTCGTGTGGCATTCGCGATGACCATTAACAAATCACAAGGGCAGTCAGTAAAATTTGTGGGTATTGATTTGCGCAATCCTGTTTTTAGTCATGGACAATTGTACGTTGCTCTTTCTAGATGCACATCTCCAGAACGTATTAATGTTCTTCTCTCTGAAAGTAACATAAATTCTACAACAAACATTGTCTACCCAGAAGTTTTATTAAAGTATAACTATGAAAAGGTAATTATAACATAACCTAAACAATTTTTTTAAAGAACGTTTTTTTATCATCATTCTCAAATATTTGAATCATATATTTGTAGTCATGAGATGAGTGCGTGAAAGAATATAGACGCTTGCACAAATCTACGACAAGGACTTGGAATGGGCATAATAAGGTAATTATTATTATTTTTAATTATTATATTGTTAATTTAATAAAAATATATTGATTTCATTTTTTATTTATTTCAGGTGCTTTTACGTAAACGTACCTGGCCAATGTCTGTTTCGATTGAGACAGTATCTTTACTTCAACTGGCTAAAAATTTATATGTTAATTAGATGTTAATTTATATCTTATCTTTTTGTAAACAACTTTTATTGTGTATCTTAAATTAATTATCATTTTGTAACTATAATGTTTATGTTAATTAAAAAAAAGACCCCGTGTCCGAGGACACGGGAATATGTACTAGCATATATATATATATATATATATATATATATATATATATATACATACATATATATATATATATGTATACATATATATATAATATATATATATATGTATACATATATATATATATGTATATATATATATATATATATATATATATATATATATATATATATGTATATATATATATATATATATATGTATATATATATGTGTATATATATATATATATATATATATATATATATATATATGTATACATATATATATATATATATATATATATATGTATACATATATATATATATATATATATATATGTATACATATATATATATATATATATATATGTATACATATACATATATATATATATATATATATATATATATATATATATATATATATATGTATACATATATATATATATATATATATATATATATATATATGTATATATATATATATATATATATATATATATGTATACATATATATCATCTCTTTTATCTCTTGGATATCTTTTTGAAATCCTTTACGTGTAATATGAATGAACAATGTATGATGTATTGTAATTTAAATGAAACCTTCAATTTTTCATTTTTGCGAATCTACAATTCTAAATTTCTAGACAAATTAATTTAAGGCTAATTGTTAAATAGAGAACAAAATATGCCATCAAATGTTCTAAGAGACTGATTGATGATTATCCCCTTCTAATTTCATTAGGTCATGATAAAAGGCACCAATGGTTCAAAATATCCATCCATGTTTTTTAAAAAAGTAAGCACATTAATGTTTAAAGAAGATCCATTAACGGGTAATCATTAGAAAATTAAAATTAACGAAATATAACATTGCCAACATCTGAAAAATATAAAATGTGTAACGATTTACTCAAAGTCATATATAGTCAAACAATATATGTTATGCTTAAAAAAAGTAAGTTATGCTCAAATCTCATAATTCCGATAAGATATTTGAAGGGAACAAATATTTTGGTTTATTGAACCTTTCAACAATCATTATTGTATTTAAATTTTACAAAAATAAATCATTGGGTTTTTAGAACCCTTGGAACCAAATTGATGGTTTTACATATTGTAGGACCTAATTCTATCAATTTAGCTTCATGACATAAATGTTAAGATTAATATGATGAAAAAGATAAGACCAAATTGGATGCTTTAAGAAAGGATATATCACACATTTAATGAGTTGCATAAAATGTTGATAAGGATGCTTTTTGTAACTAGATGAAGTCTATAAAAGGATCAACTAACGAACTTCAAATGGTTCAAAACCCTACTCTTTAATTATTTAGATCAAATTAATGCTCCAAGGGTCATTTCTATGGTATCTTTTGAAATGTTGTACAATAATAAGTGACTGCATATAATTATATACCACGAAAAAAGTGCAAATTTTAGAGAGTTTTCATAAGTATTTTTGGAAAATCTTCTAACCATACGGCAATGTATATAAGAGTTACTACAATTTTTTCTTGTTATTATCATCAATTTAGTTTTAATTTTGCTAAAAGGTTTATAGATTATGTAATAAATTAAGAAAGACTCATTTAGGCAAACAAAAAATGGTTTGAGAATTAATGAATTATGTTCTAGGGGTTGTTATGCAATTGATGTTGCATGATCAAAATTTTTAAGCATTTTTACGATAAGGAAAAAAGTAGTTTTAATTATCCATCATTGCCAAAGGAACTCTCACATTGACCACCAGTTATAAAAGATAAAAACCAGATACAAACTTGAAATTTTAGCTATTTCTAGACAATTATAGAATTAAGATATCATCTCTAATTTACTAAACAATTGTTGACATAACAGTTTCGCTAGTAGAATCGTGGACTTTTTAATTTGATGACATGGCATATATTTTTGTTTCTTTGGGTCGAGTGGCAAACCATTTTTATAGAGAATGGTCGACTATCATGACCGAAGACAATTGTGCTTTTTACTTTTGAGGTTTAGAGGTTATTTATATTTGGTTAATAGAATTATAATCTTGGTGATTGATTGATAATTATTTTAAAAAACCATTGTTAATGTGGTAGGTCATAGAGCAATTGAGCCTACAAGTGAATGAAGATGCAACGATGTGGTTGTCCGAGTTGGTTCGAAGAGGGAAAGGTACTGGTCTGGTTGGGTTCGCTTGTTTTTAGCCGAATGCAATGACTCATCGGTATTTCCCCTATGCCGGTCTCACATTTGATTCTAATAACCTTATATGGAAATGAGAATAAAATAAAAATGGGCTCTCTCAAGTGTGTGTGAATTAAACTAAGGAAAATAGGGGGATTCATTAAGTTATGATATTTCCTATTTTACCCATTGCGAATATTTTGCCAGCGTGTTTCCAACTTAACAAGTGCTAAGTGATGATGTATGGACTAAGGGATGACATATTTGTTTCAACTCAACTACCACATTCACGTTTTCTTCCATTCATAAACACAAAATGACAAATATGGCATACCAACTAATAAATACACGAAAAAGAATAGTCGCGTAACGGAAAGGATATGATAAGGTAGAAATTAATTAGTCACCAAACAAAGTATCGAGTATGTCTTTCACTTAATGACTTGAAAAAAAGAGCTGAATAGAAGTCATTTTCTCAATCTATGTAGCCTATAAAAGGATGTGTTTACAACACCAAGTTACTCAAATATCTCTCCTTTCTACAACAAACAAAACACTACAACCCGGTCGTGTTCGTGGAATGTCTTGAAATGTTTTAGCATTAAAGCGTAATACATTTGATGATATACCACGAACAACGATCAGATTGATGATGTTTTCAACAAAATTAGCAGTTCATTCGTATATTATTTTCCAAGTCTAGCTAGTACACGGATCCATACATTACAAGAATCTACAAATTGGTCGTGTTCATAGCATTTCATTAGTCTATTGTCTTTGAAGATATTGATTACTAATGAAATGTCATGAACATTGACCGGTTAGTAAAAATCTTTTCCACTCAATACACATCTATGACGCTCGTCCGATAACTTTGCAAATTTTGTTGCAATTGTTCAAGCATCTGCACATCCAAAAGACACCGACACACACACACACACAAGTTTGTTTCCTAAAAATAATAATGTTTCTTAATTGAGTTCCAATTTAAACTGATCCCTTTAGTGAAAACAATTGTTCCAACTTTATATCCTATTGGGCTTTGATTTTTCTTTTTGCTCGGCCCAATGGTTATAGGCAAAAATTATTTTTATCATAGTTTTTTGTTACAAGTTACAATTTTTTTTCAAATGAATTTTGTATGAGAAATAAAGAGTTCCAATCCGATAGGTCTAAGTATTTATTGATAATTCAATCTGCAAAAGTGAATTTGTGAATTTGAGTCCGATGAATAGCAAAAATAAATACTTGCTATATAGATTGCAGTGTCTGCGTGTATATATATATATATATATATATATATATATATATATATATATATATATATATATATATATATATATATATATATATATATATATATATATATATATATATATATATATATATATATATATATATATATATATATATATATATCATCTCTTTTATCTCTTGGATTTCTTTTTGAAATCCTTTACGTGTAATATGAATGAACAATGTATGATGTATTGTAATTTAAATGAAACCTTCACTTTTTCATTTTTGCGAATCTACATTTCAAAATTTCTAGACAAATGAATTTAAGGCTAATTGTTAAATAGAGAACAAAATATGCCATCAAATGTTCTAAGAGACTGATTGATGATTATCCCCTTCTAATTTCATTAGGTCATGATAAAAGGCACCAATGGTTCAAAATATCCATCCATGTTTTTTAAAAAAGTAAGCAAATTAATGTTTAAGAGTAGGTCTGCTGAGAAACGCGTTTCTCCATCCCTTATGGAGAAACGGGGCTTGGTTTGTCGCGCGACATACATAGCCAGTTTCTGGATATCCTATTCAAAGCTTCTGGATATCCAGAACATTGAATATGGATATCCAGAAGCTTTGAAAAGGATATCCAAAAACTAAAATATTTTTTCTGGATATCCTTTCCAAAGCTTCTGGATATCCAGAACATTGAATATGGATATCAAGAAGCTTTGGAAAGGATATCCAGAAAAAATATTTTGGTTTCTGGATATCCTTTTCAAAGCTTCTGGATATCCATATGCAATGTTCTGGATATCCAGAAACTGAGGAAGTGATATCCAGTTGTTGTGGCTAAGTATGTCGCGCGACAAATTAAGCCCCGTTTCTCCATACGCGACGGAGAAACGCGTTTCTTCCCAGATTTTGTGAATGTTTAAAGAAGATCCATTAACGGGTAATCATTAGAAAATTAAAATTAACGAAATATAACATTGCCAACATCTGGAAAATATAAAAGGTGTAACGATTTACTAAAAGTCATATATAGTCAAACAACATATGTTATGCTTAAAAAAAGCAAGTTATGCTCAAATCTCATAATTTCGATAAGATATTTGAAGGAAAAAAATATTTTGGTTTATTGAACCTTTCAACAATCATTATTGCACTTAAATTTTACAAAAATAAATTATTGGGTTTTTAGAACCCTTGGACCCAAATTGATGGTTTACATATTGTAGGACCTAATTCTATCTATTTAACTTGATGACATAAATGTTAAGATTAATATGATGAAAAAGTTATGATCAAATTGGATGCTTTAAGAAAGGATATATCACACATTTAATGAGTTGCATAAAATGTTGATAAGGATGCTTTTTGTAACTAGATGAAGTCTATAAAAGGATCCACTAACGAACTTCAAATGGTTCATGTTAGGACCTAACTATGTAAACCACATAGTTATACAGGGTTTTGACAAAAAAAACATATCCTATCCAATGATATCTGAAAGCCAATATAACTCATGAACATTGGATGGCCATGACTCATCTGCACAACTTATATATCAACTGGACAGCAATGATGTAATGATCAAACACCAAGACAAATCATATAAATCAATGTATTTATTTACAAGAGGATCATTACATAATCATCAACTCAACTCCTTGTCTCCTAATCATGCAAACTCAAAGAACAAAGCCTGACAGCTAAGGTTCTCAACAGCAGAGGTCTCTTCCCTCTGACAGCTATGATCTTCAACATCAACAGCAGTGAAGAATTTCTGTGATGATCAAGATGTGCCTTGCCCAACAGATGTTGCTAGCTCATCTCCATGAAGATCACATAAAATGGTTGCAGATTACAGCCTGTTATTATACAGTCATCAAGGATCTAAATGCAAACACTATTCCACCGATATGCATTTATTCCCTTGTCTCCTCCAACGGCTATATTCCAGCCTATAAAAGGAAACCCTCAAGACTGAAGACAATGCCCTTCTACACACAACCTTTACAACCACACCTTCAACCTTTTCACACCTGCAAAACCTGCAACCAATAATCAAACAATCTGAGACACTTGTAACTGAATTCAGGTGTATAAACTACTTTGTAAACCACTTAAGACTAACTTTAAGTGGGAACTGTAATTTGCTTCGTAACAAGCAAAATCCCTAATTGACTGTACTAATTAGGAAGAGGATGTTCAAGGAACTTGCCTAAACAATCCTTTGTAAATCTTAAAGGGAACTAGATTTAAGTGGATTGATCTCACTTGTCAAGGTTGACAGTGAGGGTGGACGTAGGAGGAGTGAACTCTGAACCACCTTAAAATTCTTGTGTTCATTTGGTATTATCATACAACACACACACACATCTACACACACATACACTATTCACTTGTCTTTACATTATTTCAACACTATCTATTCCGCTAAACATTTCACCCTTGCTTTTTATAAATAGTTAATATCTGACAGCTAAGATTTCACCTCAGCTGTCAAAGCTTAACTGCCTAACCTTTGAACTGATTAAGCAAACAGGACCTTTCAATTGGTATCAGAGCTTGTCTTCACCTACAAAAGTCTAACAACTTGTGAAGGATCAATTCTCAACCCACCATGCCTCAACCAAGGAGAAATAATGAGAAAGACATTCCACACATTGATGACTGTGGATCCTTTGAAATATATGCATCAAAAATTAAAACCTACTTTGATGCAAACAGCATCTGGAACTGGTATGCCCTTGAAAATTAAGTCACATACCCTGTCTATGTAGATTCAAATGGTGGGCCCAGTAAAATAAAATCCCCAGAATTCTGGACTGATTCAGAAAGACAACTAGGCAGTGCTAATCTTAAAGTCAAAAACATACTCCAAAAGAGTGTAAATGACTCCCTAGCACAAGAAATTGCCAAAGAGCCAACTGCAAAGGCTGCATGGGAACTTATTCATACCAAATTCCAGAAACACACCAGTGTTAGAACACAAAACCTATACAATCTTCTTAGACAACTTGACAATTTTAAGTTCTACCCTGGTGAAAAAGTGAGTGCTGCAAAACCAAGGTTTGAAGATCTGGTCAGATCCATTGCTGATCATGGAAAAACTTTTGAGAATCAAGATCTGTGTCTCAAAATATATTCCAACCTTCCTCAAGAATATGAGAAGGTAGCCCTACCAATAAGAGAAGGTGCAGAATGTAGAACCTTGACTGTTGAACAATACTTTGGAAAGCTTGAGGCTTATGAACTAGAAGGAATGATAAAACTTCAACCAGTTCCCTCCATTTCACAAACCCTTGCCTTAGCTGCCCAAGAAACCACTCACAAACCCATCACTCAACAAGACATTGATTCCATGGTTCTTATTTCACTTCAGAAAGTAAACCTACCCTCAAACAATCTATCTCAAGGAGACCTTCCTAGTCTCATATCCATGGCTGTCAGAAATACCATGAGAGCACATAAGAAGTCCTTTAAGAAAAGTTATAGCCCATCCACTTCTGAACAAGAAAACCATAAAAAGAAAGTTGAATGCTTCAACTGTAAGAAGCTTGGTTATTACTCATCTGATTGCCCTGAACCAAGGAAACCCAAGGACAATCAGACAGCTAAGAAGTTCTCATACTCCAAGGAGATCATTCACAGTTCAAGATGTAGCTGCTACAACTGCACAAAGAAGAAGAATGAGAAGAACAAAGAGCAAGTGCTGATTGCTGACTCATCTAAGTTCAGTGATGAGGAATTTGATTTCAGTGATTCTGAAAGTGAAGGAGAAGAAGCAATGATATGCCTAATGGCAGGAGATGATGAAGATTCAGACAATGAAGAAGACCTTGAAGCCTTAGCTGTTGTTGAAGAACTAAAACAGGTACCTCAGTTTAACTCTTTAAATAATGAAGAATTTAAACAATTAGTTAGTACTCTTTTAATTCAAATAAAAAGACACCAAACTAGCTTTGCTTCATTGCTTACTGATAACCTATCCCAAAGTAAAACCATTGAAAGCCTTGAAAAAGCCAACCAAGGACTGAAAGTTCAAAACCTTATGCTTGAAAAGGCTAATGAAGAGCTGACAGCTAAGAACTCTAAACTTCTAGAAGCCAACCAAACAAACACCAATCTTGAAAAGTAAAATGAATCTCTTAGAAAGAAGTTTGAATCCTGGAACAAGTCAGGAGAAGCCTTGTCTCTATTTAGCTACAACCAAAGACACCCAAGTGACAAATCAGGGATTGGAGCCAATAATCCAACTATGAAAACCTATACCCCTCTCACTGATGAAAGGGCTATTGACAAAATGGTTCTTGAAAGCATGAACTATGTCAAAGCTCAAGAAAATGTCTATCCCATTCAAACCAAGGAGGACTTAAATAAAAAGGGAAAGATAGATGAAGCTAGCTCCAGTCACAATGATGAAACAATTCAAGCTAGCCCCTTTCACACTGATGAAACTCATATAGCTAGCTCCAGTCAATCCAAAGGCAAAGAAAAACAAACAAATAAAGGCAATAAAGGCAATTACATCTGGCAAAGAAAAGGAATCAAGGAGCAAGTAAAGAAAAACCAGCACAAGACCACTGGACAGCAGAGATCTCCTAGACAGCCAAGATTCCCCAAACAGCCAAGACATGATGGACAGCAGAGATCTCCCAGACAGCAAAGATTCTATAACCATCATTCATATACCAAACAACAAAGACCCAACTGGCCATACTCAATTGGAAGAATTCATGCAAGTCAAAATACCTCCCCTAGATCATCTCACTCAAACAGTTCCCAAAACCACACTCAGTTTCATAACCAAAACCAATTCTTTTCTCCCAACCAGTTCTTTAACCAATCCCAACCTATTGCTCCTACACCATATATGTTACAGATCATGGGATATTATAATGCCCTAAACCAGTATTTTGGAAAGAGGGCAATGAACAAAGCTAGGGTACCAAAGAAGTTCTAATCCTTTGGACCCAAAAGAATAAAAGGGTACCATACATTTATTTTTCTATTTTGTAGGAACCTAGGAAATGAATATGGTACTTGGACAGTGGATGCAGCAGACACATGACCTTCAACAAGGAGTGGTTGCAACAATATGTCCCTAAAAATGGTCCAAATGTAACTTTTAGTGATAACTCTCAAGCCAAAGTCAAAGGATCAGGGAACCTTGTTACTAAAGACATTATTTTTACTAATGTGTCTTATGTAGAGGGTCTCAAGCACAATTTGATTAGCCTTAGTCAAATTTGTGATAAGGGATATAATGTTGTATGTTCCAAAAACCACTACACTGTCAAAGATGTCAACAACAAATCAATTCTCACTGGAATCAGAAAAGGCAACCTCTACTGTCTAAACCTGGAAGTTGTGGAATCATCAGATGCCCATTGCCTACTCTCCTACAGTCAATCTGATATGTCATGGCTTTGGCACAAAAGATTGGCTCACCTCAACCTCAAAAGTATCTCCAAACTAGCCAATTCAAACCTAGTAAAAGGCTTACCCAAAATACTCTTCAAAAAGGACAAGCTGTGCAAGGCCTGTCAATGTGGAAAGCAAAAGAAAACCTCCTTCACTGCCAAAACCAGATTGGATACCTCAAAACCCCTTTAATTACTCCACATGGATCTTTTTGGACCAATCAGAATCAGATCTCTTGGTGGAAAGAGATACTCTCTAGTTGTAGTTGATGACTACACCTGATTTACTTGGATCATCCTTCTTGAATCCAAAAGGGAAACCTTGGAACAACTAGTCAAACTGTTCAATAAAATTCAAAACCAAAAGGGTTTATCCATCATCAAAATTAGATCTGATCATGGTAAGGAGTTTGAAAACACTGGTTTTGAAGAATATTGTGATCAAAAAGGGATTGAGCACAACTTTTCTGCTCCTAGAACCCCTCAGCAAAATGGAGTTGCTGAAAGAAAGAACAGAACAATTTGTGAAGCAGCAAGAACTATGCTGTCAGAGAACAATCTTCCTAAATACTTTTGGGGAGAAGCAGTCACTACTGCTGTGTATGTCCAGAACAAGACTCTCATCAACAATTTTCACTCCAAGACTCCCTATGAGCTATGGAATGGTAGAATACCAACCATTTCATACTTCCATGGCTTTGGAAGTAGATGCTTTATACACAACAATGGGAAAAGCAACCTTGATAAGTTTGACTCCAAAAGTGATGAAGGAATCTTCCTTGGATACTCCAATACCAGCAAAGCCTACAGAGTTTACAACAAAAGGAGACTTGTTGTAGAAGAATCAATCCATGTTGACTTTGATGAAAATAATGATCAAAGCCACACTGAATTATGTGATTTTGATGAAGCTGTTGGAAATTCAGACAATCTACCTGAAGTGTCTCCTGTGCATGACCCCTCAAGTCTCATTCCTGAAGAAGATTCACATTCCCTTCCTTATATGGTGCCCAAAGACACTAATAAACAACCTGTTATGTCTGACAGCTAAGAATCCCTTCTCAACAATAAAGGTGCATCTGACAGCCATGTTGTACCTGATAGCTTACCTTCATCCAGCCACCAAAATTCCATTGAAAATAACCCCATCCAACCTTGCTGCAACACAAATCCCTCTACTCCTCAACCTGAAACCATCACTCATATCATCCCTCTAAACAAAAACATCTTTATTAACCTTCCAATACATAAGATGGATATTCCTCCAAACATGCCTGTCTATGACTCTTTAATGAGTGCCTTCATTTCTCAAATTGAACCCAAGAAGATCAATGAAGCCCTTCAAGACCCAAATTGGATTGAAGCAATGGAAGAAGAACTGGAACAATTTGAAAGAAACAAAGTTTGGAAGCTTGTTCCCAAACCTAAAAACCAAACTGTCATTGGAACAAGATGGGTTTTTAGAAACAAGATGAATGAAGAAGGCATGGTGGTAAGGAATAAAGCTAGATTAGTGGCTCAAGGGTACAGACAAGAAGAAGGAAATGACTATGATGAAACATTTGCCCCTGTTGCATGACTGGAAGCTATAAGGCTATTTCTGGCCTATGCATCATTCAAAAAGATGAAGGTGTTCCAAATGGATGTCAAAAGTGCCTTCCTAAATGGAATTTTGAATGAAAAAGTGTTTGTATCTCAACCCCCTGGTTTTGAACATCCAAAATTTCCAGATCTTGTATATAAGTTGGATAAAGCCCTGTATGGGCTTAAGCAAGCACCTAGGGCTTGGTATGATATCCTATCTAAATACCTCCTTGGTAAAGGATTTACTAAGGGCCATATTGATAACACTTTGTTTATCAAGAAATATGGAGAAGACCAGCTACTTATCCAAGTCTATGTTGATGACATTTTTTTGGTTCATCAAATGAATACTTGTGCACTGAATTTGGTGAAATCATGAAGAATCAATTTGAGATGAGCATGATTGGTGAGCTCACATTCTTCCTAGGTCTTCAAGTCAAGCAAATGGAGGAAGGGATCTTCATTAATCAAGCCAAGTATACAAGGGACATGATCAAGAAGTTTGACATGCAATCTGCTTCCCCAGCTAGAACTCCTTTGTCAATCACAACAAAACTCCATGTTGATCCTTATGGTCAGAGTGTGAATCCAACACTTTATAGAAGCTACATTGGATCACTCCTATATGTGACAGCTTCAAGACCTGATATCATGTTCATTGTTTACCTTTATGCAAGATTCCAAGCTAATCCTAAAAAATCTCACCTCTCTGCTGTCAAGAGAATCCTGAGATATCTTAAAGGAACTCCTGACTATGGCTTGTGGTATCCCTCTGAATCACCATTCTCCCTAATTGGCTTCACTGATTCAGACTATGCTGAATGTAATCTAGATAGAAAATCCACAAGTGGTGGTTGCCAATTTATTGGATCAAGAATAATTCCTTGGTCAAGTAAAAAGCAAACTTCAGTAGCCACCTCAACAGCTGAGGCTGAATACATTGCTGCTGGTTTGTGTTGTTCTCAAATTCTCTATCTTAAAAGTTAACTTCAAGACTTTGGGATAGACTTGTCAAACATTCCTATTTTCTGTGACAATTCCAGTACCATTGCCATGACAGAAAACCCTGTCCAACACTCAAAAACCAAGCATATTGAAGTTAGGCATCACTTCATCAGAGATCATGTAGAAAAGGGAAATATCAACTTAGCCAAAGTATGCACTGAAGATAATGTCTCTGACATCCTAACAAAAGCTATGGATGAAAAGAGATTTGAGATGCTAAGGACAATGTTAGGAATGATTAAATTGCCAAAATAAAGATATTTATTGATAAAAGGGAAAACATTACATATGGCTACTGTCAACATTTTGGTATCTGACAGCTAACCTTTGCTAATACCTTCATCATTCAAAGTCAAAAACATTCCCACCTAACATACAAGTCTTCAAAACACAAAAAAAACAAATACATATTACCAAAAGCTTCTCAATATCTCCCTTCTCTCACAGCTATCCCTCTTACAGACTCTGACAGCTAAGAATTCTCTTCTTAACTGTTCTTTGGAAAATCATGAATATCCTCATCCATGAACCCATATTCATTATAGAGAACATCAGGATCCTGATAAACACTCTCTTTGATCTCCCCATACCTCTCTAACCACACTGGGTGCCTCTGCATGAATGGATCAATGGCTGATGATGAGAACTGTAAAGAAGGGCACACCCTCCTTGGCCACCATTCCTCCACAGCATTGTAAGGAGGATAATCTCTTAGTGGAGAGACAAAGCTAAAAGTTCCTGATGTATTAGCACTCTCTTGGGCAATGACTGCTTGATCAGATTGAGGACCCACACCTTCTTCCTCATTCATAGCTGCTGGACTCAAACACTTGAGAAACTGTGAGAACAGTCTCATATATGCCTTTGAAGGAGAACTTTGCACACCTGCAAAGTTATCTCCAGTTCCCTCAAGAACTCTTTGACTCAGAGTGAGAGAATCTCTGGTTACAGCTGTGAACTCCTTGACAGCTAAGAAATCAGGTTGACCAATTGGTGTGTCAATCTTAATCTTTTCTTTGCTATCAAGCTTCACCAGCTCTCCCAATGTGTAGACCCTCTCCACTCCTACCCCAAATTGCCTACTTGATTCACCTTCCTTCCCTTTACCAAACAGCATAATCTTAGTTGTCTGATTATCTTGACTCTCACAAACCAACTTAGCCTTACCCTTGTCTCTAGCTACCTCTTTTAACCTGTTTCTCTCACACTCCAACAATGCTAGTCTCTCCTCCTCCCAAAACCTCTTTCTTATCTCTCTCTCTCTTTTAACTCTTCTTCCTTATGTGGATCATCAATTGGCAATTGATCCACCTCCTGTTCTAAAGCATTGTCTGTTTGAATTTGATATGACCAAAACTCTCTCTCAAACCTTTCCTCCCTAGTTTCCTTAACCCTTGGACTGTGAAAGACTAGTTTCTTTGCTGTTTTAGCCATTTTGCTAGGACTAAACATTGAAACTAATCTTCCCATTTACTATATGAATGAATTGGATTGTATAAAACTCACAATATGATACATTTCCTTTTATAGACAAATTCTACTTCAGTCAACATAGTGGCAATAATAACTCAAAATAGGCTTGGCTGGTCATCAAGCCTGACAGCTATGATTTGAAGTTCTTGCAAAATCGAGGATTATGGGAACTTGCCACTAGCAAGTGTTCATTTATTTCACTGATAATTCCCTCAAAAATTCGCCTCTCTGTACGGTCTTTATTCCCTTGTTTTATGGAAGTTATGGCACGTAATGAGTGGGGGGACAAAAAACACTATTCATGAATAGTCACTTTCTTAAATTCTCATTTTTAACCATTACACTAACCCACGTATTAGCCGTTGAACTACACAAATTCCCTCCTCAATTACCATTTAACCTTACGAAATTAACCCCTCTTCAATCAAACATTCTTCTTCCTTCTAATTTCTTCTTTTGACTCCCTCTATTTTTCAAAACCCTAATTCTCTGTTCTATTCAACCATGTCCTACCCTGAAGCTCATGGGTATTTCATCAAGCCTGACTTCTATGAGCATGAGGTTGGTGCTCTTATCAAAGAACTTCTTGAATCTAACAATCTTTGTATTATGATGGAAGCTCAATCCCCCCATCTATGAGAAATTATATAGAGAGATTTATATGGCTGGACAGAGACTTGAAGATGGATCAATTAGAATCAACATTGAAGGAACTGAGATTCATGTATCTCCCAAGGTGGTCTCTGAAGTTTACAGCATTCCAATTAGAAATGGAACCAGGAGAAACCTTTGGGATAGAAAAGACTGTGCCTTGGAGACGTTTTACAAAAGATTTTTTGACAAACCCAGTTGCAACTATCAAATAGCACATACCAAACCCATTAAGAAGATGACCTTGGATTTGTTTAAATCTACCCTAATGGATGTTATCATTAAAGAGTTTGATGGAAAATAGTCATCTTTTGACCAAATCAGTCCCAATGAATGGAAGCAAGGCTTAAGCTTGATAGCTAAGGATGTGAACTGGAGTGTTGCTATGCTGCACAACTTTCAACTGGCTACATCCTCCTCACCATGGAAATACAAGAAGCAAACTACAAAGATGAACAACTTCAGATTCATGAGTGGAATCCTACACCACTTAATCCCTAAGCTGAACCCTCCCCTAAAAGATGTATGGCTTGAAACTACCACTATTATGCAAACCAGGAGTTTCAACTCAAGTACATTCAGGCTCAAAGGGAAGAAAAAGTTAGAGTTTGGGGATAGCTCTGAAAATCTGGATGCAGCCACTCTGAGACTGAAAGAGAAAGCTGAAAGTGACATGAGATTGTGGAAGTCCTTGGTTCACATGATCAATGACAGGAGATCAAAAAGAAAGCATGACAAAGGTGTCATAATCAAAGAAAGGAATCAAGAGACCACTCTAAGCAAAATCAAGAAAAGGATTGGGCAAGCCATAATGAAGATAACTTGGAAAGGAAAGAAGCTTCCCAAAGGAAAGAAAACACAAGAAGTGGTTGAGCAAGTAGCGGAGCAAGAAAGTGCTCAAGTAACTGATAAAGGAAAGCACATTGCTGAGAAACAACACTCTGACAGTGAAGAAACCCAATCAGATCCCATTTTCAAAGCCATTGATGAGTATGCTGGTAAAGAGGAAGTTAGTCATGACAGTGAGTATGAAGAAAATCTAAGAAGAGCTGTTGTTGAGTCTCTAATGGATGCAAGGCAGAGAATAGCTAAGACTGGACAATCCTCTGGGATAGCCATGGATGTCTCTGCTCTGACAGCTAAGGTTCCTTTGGCTGCTGAAATCTCAACTAAGGTAACCCCTACCCCCTCTCCTTCTCTCAATACATTCTCTAGGAAGAGAAAAATAGACAAAGATGCTCCTCTATCCAAAAAGTTGAAACCCAATACACCTCAACCCTCTACATCCAAAGACCAATCTAGCTCACCTCATGAATCAATTACTCAAGGTATTCTCAACCTAAATCCTTCCAACATAAGCCCAAATGAGCCTAGTGTTGAAAAAGTAAGGGGGAATAGCCCTGATTCTGGAAAAGATGAACCTCAGTTAAGGGGGAACAGCAGTCCTCAGTCTTCTATTCTGACAGCTATGTCTTCCCCTGATCAATCCTCACCCATTTCAAGCCCCTCAGATCCATCTCCTATTCCTGAAAACATAATTAAAGCCTCTGAAGGACTATCATTGGAAGGAAGACCTGATTTGCTTCCTGTTGTTATGGAATACTTGAGAACCCTGCTGACTGAGGAGGATATGCTGAAGGCTCTGGATTTAATCAAAACCAGAGACATGGCAAAAAAGCTAAGCAAACCTGATAGTGAATCTCAACCCAAACATGTTGAACCTGTTTAAACCAAAGAAACATCTGAACCTACCCCTATTCCTGAAACTCTTCCAGCCTGTGAGCCATGGATTCTGGACTGTGATATTTATTTTTCCTTCCCCTCCATCATGGCTGCCCATCAAAGGTTGAAGGAAATTACTCACTTCCCTGAGATTGCCAATCCCAACATTATCCCCAATCCTTGGCTATTGAGCAAAAATGCAATTATGATTCATGCAAGAAATAGATGTGGGCTCATTATGTTTGGCCATGAGGAATGGAAAAAGTATAGAGCAGCTCTCCCCAACTCTTTCTTTCACAATGCCCCCAGATTGCCAAATTTCATGGATATTGCATCTATCATTGACTGGGAAATAATGTTCTCCCAACTATTGTCATCCAACATCAATGAATGCATCTATATTCCCTCATCCCTTGTTTATGCTCTCTACATTGAACTAACCAAAGAGATGTACCGAAGAATCTGTCTCAATAAAGCCAAAATTATGGCTGTCATTGCATAGCTAAACCTGACAGCTATGTTTCCCCCTACCTCTTCAGTACCTCCTTCTTTCATCCCTCTAAACACCAGATCTCTCCAAGCTAAACTTCCTCCAACCTTTAACCCCTCAACATATGTTCCTCCTTACCATGTGACCATCTCAGATGTGCAGAAATTCACCAGGTCCATGATAACCAAAATGAGACATATTTTGGAAGTCTCAGCTGGATCCAAATCTGATAGGAAGGCATCTAAGGGAAAAGCTATTGAGTCTGATGAGGAAGCTTTCAACCTGGGAAAGAGAGCCTCCGGTGCTGTTCCCAATGTAATTGTATCAAATGATGATGAAGATGATGCTCCAGTGAAGCAAATGCATCAGCTTCCAACCTCTACTGTACTCACTATCACCACATATCCACCTCTACATCCAGCTCAACAAACCATCTCTCTGCAGTCAAACCCTTTCTTTTCTAACCTATTTGCAGGAACCAGAGGACAAAGCTCAAGACCAAAGAATGCTCCCAAATGGGGTAATCTGAGATTAAGAGATGATGAAGAACCTCTACCCAAAGTTGTCCTCAAGGAAAGGCAAGATCAAACCATCACCTATGATGATGAGATGAGATGGGAATGGAACAATGAAATGTATTTCAGAGGTGTTGATGAGAAGATGAGAAAGGTGCTGCTAGCTGAAAAAGAAGAACTCCTTGCAGCTAGAAGAGAAAGAGATGAATTTTCTTATTAGAAATTTTTTTGTCTTTTTGTGTGGATAAGTCTTTTAAACCCTACCTTTTATTTCCTGCTTTAAACAATTGTTATTTTGGATAATTTGTTTGTTTTAAAGATCTTGTGGTTGAATCAAGAAGATCAGTTCTATCTTTATTGGTATATTCAATTCATGAGTATTATGCATGTTATATCTTTTACTAGATATATTACTTTGCCAAAAAGGGAGAAATTGTTAGGACCTAACTATGTAAACCACATAGTTATACAGGGTTTTGACAAAGAAACATATCCTATCCAATGATATCTGACAGCCAAGATAACTCATGAACATTGGACAACCATGACTCATCTGCACAACTTATATATCAACTGGACAGCAATGATGTAATGATCAAACACCAAGACAAATCATATAAATCAATATTTTTATTTACAAGAGGATCATTACATAATCATCAACTCAACTCCTTGTCTCCTAATCATTCAAACTCAAAGAACAAAGCCTGACGGCTAAGGTTCTCAATAGCAGAGGTCTCTTCCCTCTGACAGCTATGATCTTCAACATCAGCAGCAGTGAAGAATTTCTGTGATGATCAAGATGTGCCTTGCCCAACAGATGTTGCCCGCTCATCTCCATGAAGATCACTTAAAATGGTTGCAGATTACAGCCTGTTATTATCCAGGCTCTAAATGCAAACACTATTCCACCCATATGCATTTATTCCTTTGTCTCCTCCAATGACTATATTCCAGCCTATAAAAGGAAACCCTCAAGACTGAAGACAATGACCTTCTACACACAACCTTTACAACCACACCTTCAACCTTTTCACACCTGCAAAACCTGCAACCAACAATCCAACAATCTGAGACACTTGTAACTGAATTTAGGTGTATAAACTACTTTGTAAACCACTTAATACCGACTTTAAGTGGGAACTGTAATTTGCTTCGTAACAAACAAAATCCCTAATTTACTGTACTAATTAGGAAGAGGAGGTTCAAGGAACATGCCTAAACAATCCTTTGTAAATCTTAAAGGGAACTAGATTTAAGTGGATTGATCTCACTTGTCAAGGTTGACAGTGAGGGTGGACGTAGGAGGAGTGAACTCTGAACCAACTTAAAATTCTTGTGTTCATTTGGTATTATCACACAACACACACACACATCTACACACGCATACACTATTAACTTGTCTTTACATTATTTCAACACTATCTATTCTGCTGCACATTTCACCCTTGCTTTTTATAAATAGTTAATATCTGACAGCTAGAATTTCACTTCAGCTGTCAAAGCTTAACTGCCTAACCTTTGAATTGATTAAGCAAACAGGACCTTTCAGTTCAAAACCCTACTCTTTAATTATTTAGATCAAATTAATGCTCCAAGGGTCATTTCTATGGTATCTTTTGAAATGTTGTACAATAATAAGTGACTGCATATAATTATATTCCACGAATAAGTGCAAATTTTAGAGAGTTTTCATAAGTATTTTTCTGGAAAATCTTCTAACCATACGGCAATGTATATAAGAGTTACTACAATTTTTTCTTGTTAATATCATCAATTTAGTTTTAATTTTGCTAAAAGGTTTATAGATTATGTAATAAATTAAGAAAGACTCATTTAGGCAAACAAAAAATGGTTTGAGAATTAATGAATTATGTTCTAGGGGTTGTTATGCAATTGATGCTGCATAATCAACATTTTAAGCATTTTTAAGATAAGGAAAAAAGTAGTTTTAATTATCCATCATTGCCAAAGGAACTCTCACATTGACCACCAGTTATAAAAGATAAAAACCAGATACAAACTTGAAATTTTAGCTATTTCTAGACAATTATAGAATTAAGATATCATCTCTAATTTACCAAACAATTGTTGACATAACAGTTTCGCTAGTGGAATCGTGGACTTTTTAATTTGATGACATGGCATATATTTTTGTTTCTTTGGGTCGAGTGGCAAATCATTTTTATAGAGAATGGTCGACTATCATGGCCGAAGACAATTGTGCTTTTTACTTTTGAGGTTTAGAGGTTACTTATATTTGGTTAATAGAATTATGATCCTGGTGATTGATTGATAATTATTTTAAAAAACCATTGTTAATGTGGTAGGTCATAGAGCAATTGAGCCTACAAGTGAATGAAGATGCAACGATGTGGTTGTCCGAGTTGGTTCGAAGAGGGAAAGGTACTGGTCTGGTTGGGTTCGCTTGTTTTTAACCGAATGCAATGACTCATCGGTATTTCCCTTATGTCGGTCTCACATTTGATTCTAATAACCTTATATGGAAATGAGAATAAAATAAAAATGGGCTCTCTCAAGTGTGTGTGAATTAAACTAAGGAAAATAGGGGGATTCATTAAGTTATGATATTTCCTATTTTACCCATTGCGAATATTTTGCCAGCGTGTTTCCAACATAACAAGTGCTAAGTAATGATGTATGGACTAAGCGATGACATATTTGTTTCAACTAAACAACCACATTCACGTTTTCTTCCATTCATAAACACAAAATGACAAATATAGCATACCAACTAATAAATACACGAAAAAGAATAGTCGTGTAACGGAAAGGATATGATAAGGTAGAAATTAATTAGTCACCAAACAAAGTATCGAGTATGTCTTTCACTTAATGACTTGAAAAAAAGAGCTGAATAGAAGTCATTTTCTCAATCTATGTAGCCTATAAAAGGATGTGTTTACAACACCAAGTTACTCAAATATCTCTCCTTTCTACAACAAACAAAACACTACAACCCGGTCGTGTTCGTGGAATGTCTTGAAATGTTTTAGCATTAAAGCGTAATACATTTGATGATATACCACGAACAACGATCAGATTGATGATGTTTTCAACAAAATTAGCAGTTCATTCGTATATTATTTTACAAGTCTAGCTAGTACACGGATCCATACATTACAAGAATCTACAAATTTGTCGTGTTCATAGTATTTCATTACTCTATTGTCTTTGAAGATATTGATTACTAATGAAATGTCATGAACATCGACCGGTTAGTAAAAATCTTTTCCACTCAATATACATCTATGACCCTCGTCCGATAACTTTGCAAATTTTGTTGCAATTGTTCAAGCGTCTGCGCATCCAAAAGACACCGACACACGCACACACACACACAAAACTTTGTTCCCTTAAAATAATAAAGTTTCTTAATTGATTTCCAATTTAAACTGATCCCTTCAGTGAAAACAATTGTTTCAACTTTACATTCTATTAGGCTTTGATTTTTCTTTTCGATCGGCCTAATGGTTATTTATAGTCAAAAGTCAATTATATCATAGTTTTTTTGTTGCAAGTTACAATTTTTATCAAATGAATTTTGTATGAGATATAAAGAGTTCCAATCCCATAGGTGTAAGCATTAATTGAAAATTCAATCTATAAAAGCGAGTTATTTTGAGATCCTTTACGTGTAATATGAATGAAGAATGTAAGATGTATTGTAATTTAAATGAAACCTTCTCTTTTCCTTTTTGCGAATCTACAATTCCAAATAACTAGACACATGATTTTAAGACTAATTGTTAAATAGAGAACAAAATATACCATCAAATGTTGTAAGAGTCCGATTGATGATTATCCCCTTCTAATTTCATTAGGTCATGATAAAAGGCACCAAGGGTTCAAAATATCCTTCCATGTTTTTATAAAAAGTAAACACATTAATGTTTAAAGAAGATCCATTAAAACTCATTCTGTCGGGTAATCATTAGAAAATTAAAATTAAAGAAACTTAACATTGCCATAATCTGGAAAATATAAAATGTCTAACGATTTACTCAAAGTCATATAAATTCAAACAATATATGTTGTGCATAAAAAAAGCAAGTTATGCTCAAATCTCACAATTCCGATAAGATGTTTGACGGAAAAAAAATATTTTGGTTTAATTAACCTTTCAACAATCATTATTGTATGTAAAGTTTACAAAAATATATCATTGGGTTTTTAGATCCCTTGGATCTAAAGATGTGGTCTCCCATGAGAACAAGGGGATCCGTCTCATGCATGAGACGGGTCGACCCATGACCCATGGGGCATGATCCGTCAGATGGGCTTAGGTTCTGGGCAAAATCAAAACCAAATCGCATATGTAAAAATCGAATTCCGACTTCGTTAACCGTTGGATCGTCGTGAAACTTCTGGGCTTTGGTCGCATCCCCTAGGCGCACATGATGACCGTTGGGATCTTCCAAATAATTGCCGAAGAGGGAGAAATCACCGGCGGCAAAAACTGGCGAAAATCTCCAAAAATTCGCTATATTAAAAATCAAATTCCCGCTTCATTAACCGTTGGATCGTCGCCAAATTTCTGGGGTATGTTCGCATCAATCAGGCGCTCATATTGACCGTTGCGATCAGCAAAATAATCTGTAATACTGTTGGACCTAATTCTATCAATTTAGCTTTATGACATAAATGTTAAGATTAATATGATGAAAAAGTTAAGACCAAATTGGATGCATATTAAGTAATGGATATATACATTAAAGTAATACATATATACGAGAAAAGTAATAGTGTTTTTCCTATGTTTTCTTCGTTTGGCAAAAGTAATACTTATTATATCTGAAATGTAACAAACGTGTTATTTATATGTAATAGTATTTGTACATAATTGTAACACATATGTATAGATATCTATATGTTTTCAAATAATAAGTTACAATGAGTTCAAATTTATCATGATACGTGTAAAAGTATTACATTATCTAAAGAAATATGTTACAATTTCATATGTCTAAGTGTTACATTTACTTGTATAAACTATTACATTCATATACATAAGTTATTATTTTTGTCAAACGAAGAAAACATAGGGAAAAATACTATTACTTTTCTGTATATATGTATTACTTTAATATATACAAACTATTACTTTATATGCATACAATTATTACATTATGTTATAGTAACTATTACTTTTCACAAACCGAAAAAAAAAACAAAAAATAAAAATTTAAATTTTTTGTTTTTTTGGGCCTATGAGAAGGCCACATGAGCAAAAATTTTTAATTTTTTTTTATTTTGGCTGCTTGGGGCCAATTGGGGCCAAGGATGGAGCAATTTGGGGCCAAGGCTGTTGGCTGGACTGGACCAAGGCATGGAATGACTTGGGCGGGCGCTGATACACCTTGGCACGGGTCATGGATCTGACCCGTCTCATGGATGAGACGGGTACTCATGTTCTCACATAAGTTTTTGTCGGACCTAAATCGATTGTTTACATATTGTTGGACCTAATTCTATCAATTTAGCTTCATGACATAAATGTTAAGATTAATATGATGAAAAAGTTAAGACCAAATTGGATGCTTTAAGAATGGATATATCACACATTTAATGAGTTGCATAAAATGTTGATAAGGATGCTTTTGTAACTAAATGAAGTCTATAAAACGATCCACTAACAAACCCCAAATGGTTCAAAAACAACTACTCTTTAATTATGTAGAGCAAATTAATGCTCCAAGGATCACTTTTATGATATCTTTTGAAATGTTGTACCATAATAAATGACTGAATATAATTATATACCTTGAAAAAAGTGCAAATTTAAGAAAGTTTTCATAAGTATTTTTGGAAAATCTTCTAACCATATGGCAATGTAAATAAGAGTTACTACAATTTTCTCTTGTTAATATCATCAATTTAATTTTAAGTTTTGCTAAAAGTTTTCATAAGTAATCACATTAACGTTTAAAGAAGATCCATTAAAACTAATTCCGTCGGGTAATCATTGTAAAATTAAAATTAACGAAATATAACGTTGCCAACATCTGGAAAATATAAAAGGTGTAATGATTTACTCAAAGTCATATATAGTCAATCAATATATGTTGTGCATAAAATAGCAAGTTATGCTCAAAATTCATAATTCCGATAAGATGTTTGAAGGAAAAAAATATTTTGGTTTAATGAACCTTTCAACAATTATTGTATTTAAATTTTACAAAAATATATCATTGGCTTTTCAGAACCCTTGGACCTAAATCGATTGTTTACATATTGTTGGACCTAATTCTATCAATTTAGCTTCATGAAATAAAAGTTAAGATTAATATGATGAAAAAGATAAGATCAAATTGGATGCTTTAAGAAAGGATATATCACACGTTTAATAAGTTGCGTAAAATGTTTATAAGGATGCTTTTTGTAACAAGATGAAGTCTATAAAAGGTTCCACTAACGAACCCCAAATTTTTCAAAACCCACTCCTCTTTAATTATGTAGAACAAAGTAATGCTCCAAGGGTCATTTTTATGGTATCTTTTGAAATGTTGAACCATAATAAGTGATTGCATATAATTATATACCATGAAAAAAGTGCAAATTTTAGAAAGTTTTCATAAGTATTATTGGAAAATCTTCTAACCATACGGCAATCTATATAAGAGTTACTACAATTTTGTCTTGTTAATATCATCAATTTAGTTTTAAGTTTGCTAAAAGGTTTATGGATTATGTAATAAATTAAGAAAACTCATTTAAGCCAAAAAAAAAAAAAATGGTTTGAGAATTAAGGAATTATGTTCTAGGGGTTGTTATGCAATTGATGTTGCATAATCAACATTTTAAAGCATTTTTCCGATAAGGAAAAAAGTAGTTTTAATTATCCATCATTGCCAAAGGAACTCTCACATTGACCACAATTTATAAAAGCTAAAAACAAGATACAAACTTGAAATTTAAGCTATTTCAAGACAATTCTAGAATTAAGATATCATCTCTAACTTACTAAACAACTGATGACATAACAGTTTTGCTTGTGGGGTCGTGGACTTTTTTAATTTGATGATATGGCATATATTTTTGCTTCTCTGGGTTGATTGGCAAACCATTTTTATATAGAATGGTAGACTATCATGACCGATGACAATTGTGCTTTTCACTATTGAGGTTTAGAAGTTATTTCTTTTTGGCTGATAGAATTATGATCTTGGTGATTGATTGATAATTATTTCTAAAAACCATTGTTAATGTGGTGGGTCATAGAAAAATTGAAGCTATAACTGAATGAAGTTGCAACGACATGGTTGTGCGAGTTGGTTAGGAGAGGGAAGAGTACTGGTAAGGTTGTGTTCGCTTGTTTTTAACCGAATGCAATGACTCATCAATATATAAAGACTTCCCATATGCCGGTCTCACATTTGATTCTAAAAACCTTGAATGAAAATGAGAATAAAAGAAAAATGGGCTCTCTCAAGTGTGTGAATTAAACTAAGGAAAATAGGGGGTTTCATTAAGTTATTATATTTCCTATTTTGCCCATTGCGAATATTTTGCCAGCGTGTTACCAACTCAACAAGTGCCAAGTAATGATGTATGGACAAAACGATGACATATATTTTTCAAATCAACAACCTCATTCACGTTTTCTTCCATTCATAAACACGAAATGACCAAAACAGCATAACACTTAAGAAATACAAGAAAAAGAATAGTCGTGTAACGGAAAGGACTTGATAAGGCAGAAATTAATTAGTCACCAAACAAAGTATCGAGTATGTCTTTCACTTAATGACTTGAAAAAATAGCTGAATAGATGTCATTTTCTCAATCTATGAATCCTATAAAAGGATGTGTTTACAACACCGAGTTACTCAAAAATCTCTCCTTTCTACAACAAACAAAACTCTACAACCCGGTCGTGTTCGTGGTATGTCATGAAATGTTTTAGCATTAAACCGTAATACATTTGATGATATATAACAAACAATGATCAGATTGTTGATGTTTTCTACAAAATTAGCAGTTCATTCGTATATTATTTTCCATGTCATAGCTAGTACTAGAATCCATACATTACAAGAATCTACAAATTGGTCGTGTTCATAGCATTTCATTAGTCTATTTTTTTGAAGATATTGATTACTAATGAAATGTTATGAACATCGATCTATTTGTAAAAATATTTTCCACTCAATATCACTCTATGACACTCATCAGATAACTTTGCAAATTTTGTTGCAATTCTGCAAGCATCTGCACATCCAAAAGACACCGACACACACACACAATTTTGTTCTCTAAAAATAATTAAGTTTCTTAATTGAGTTCCAGTATAAACTGAACCCTTTAGTGAAAACAATTGTTTCAACTTTACATCCTATTAGTCTTCGATTTTTCTTTTCATTCGACCTAATGGTTATTTATAAGCAAAAATCAATTTTATCATAGTTTTTTTGTTGGTTTTCAGGTTTACAGGTATGCAGGTTATGGGTTGAAGGGCAGGAGCTTCAGTCATTGAGTCTTCCTTTTATAAGCTGAGAAAGAGTCGTTGGAGGAGACAAGGCAGTAAATGTTTGTGGGTAGAATAGTGTTTGCATTTAGTGCTTTGTTGACTGGATAATAACAGGCTGGAATTTGCAACCCGAGTTCAGAAGATCTTCATGGAGATGACATGGCAATGTTTGTTGAGAGATTTGAGAATGACACATCTTTGTCATCACTTGAACTAGAACATTGCTGATAGCACTGAAGATCATAGTTGTCTGATGATGAGTTCTCTGCTGTTGAGATTCTTAGCTGTCAGGCTTAGCTATTAGATTTAGATGTGTAGAGGACATGGTTTGAGGTAGGTGACATGTAATGATCTCTTTGTAATGAAATACACTTGTATTATTGGATTGGTTTTATTGATCATTACTGTCAGCTTGATTTATCATTACTTGTCAAATCTTGGTTGTCTGATACCAATTGAATGTATCTTGGCTGTCTGATATAATAGATATGTTTCTTTGTCAAAATCATACTTAACTATGTAGTTATATAGTTAGGTCCTAACAATTTCCCCCCTTTGGCAAAGTAATATATCTTATGAAGATATGACCTGCAAGATATCTTATGAATTGAATGTACCAATGAAGAGAAGTCCAATCTTCTTGATTCAATTATAAGTACAGAAATACAAAATATTATCCAAAAAAATTTAAGACAAAGAGTTTCAGAATGATAAAATAAAGGACTTAACCAAAAGATTCTAATCAGAATCTTCTTCTCTTTCTTTTCTAGCTTCAAGGATATGCATTCTCTCAAATTCTAGCTCCTTTCTCATCTTTTGTTCCACTCCCCTGTAGGACATCTCATTGTTCCATTCCCAGCTCATATCATCATCATTGGTGAAGGCATCATCCTCTCTTTCCTTGAGCACAGCTCTGGGCAGTGGTTCTTGATCATCTCTCAGCCTTAAAGGTCCCCATTTGGAAGATTTTTTTCCTTTTAGAATTTGATCTTTAGCTCCTGAAAAGAGGTTAGAGAAAAAGGGATTTAATTGCATGGTGAAGGTTGGTTGAGCTGGATGGTGGGGAATTTCTGTGGTGACAAAGTGAATAGTTGAGGTTGTGGATGGTGGCACTTGCTTCAAAGGTTCATCATCCTCTTCATCACTGGACAAGATGACATTTGTAGCAGAACTTGAAGCTCTCTTTCCCAGGTTAATTACTTCCTCATAAGACTCATTGGGCTTCCCTTTGGTAGTCTTCCTTTCAGATTTAGCACTAGCTGAGGCTTCCATCATGTGTCTCATTTTTGTGATCATAGTTGTCACGACCCTAAACCTAGGCACAATATTGGTCACACGTGAAGCACGTGGGGTTGGGTATGCCTTGCATATCATCCTTGCTTTGTGCCATTTGATTGAGTATGTGTTCATCTTTGGCATGCTTTATGAACTATGTGAAGCTTGAAGTGTTAAAATGATTTTAAATCATATAAAGCTTAAATAGTGGAAATGAGAGAAATGAGCAGTAAAGTTATAGAACTTGATTTTTATGAATTGGAAGTGTTATAAAAGTGTGAGGTTCTTAGGTGTAACCTTGAACTCTAAGGTAGTGTTTTGTTCATTTTAAAACTTTGAGGAGCTTAGTTGTAATTGTGTTATATATATCCTCTCTTTAGCTTCTTCATGAAGCTTCATTTTGTTCCTCAGTCTTCCTAGAGTTTCTCCCAGCCAAGAGAGTTTCCAAACCCTTGTTTAACTTCTAAAATTCATAGAAATTCAGTCCTTGATCTGTGGTTCATTCCAACTTTGCATACTTGCTTCGGAAGGTGTTTAGAACAAGTTTATCCGTTTATATCTTCTTTTCCTTGAGGTAAGTTGTTATGATTCTTTTCCAATAATTGTTCATGGCTTGTTTAATAATGTTAGTAATGAGTTATGAAGGTTTTTGTGAAGTGGGAAACCTCAGCTGGGGGTTTAAATTGGGAACACACTAGGTTGGTGTTGATCAACATGGCCTAGGGTGGTATTATGGATTGGTACTTGTTGTATTCTTGTTATATATGTGTAATAAGACTTGAAGGGAGTTTTTAGTGGTCCAAAGTAGGTGTTTAGACTGCTAAAAGAGTTCCTTACAGTAGCTGATGTGCAACCTGGGAACTGTTGTTGTTGTTGTTGTTGTTGTTGTTTTGCTGCTTGCTGCTGCTGCAACCGTGGCTTCTGATGTGAGGCACGACTCGTGCCTATGAGCACGAGTCGTGACCAAGGGGTTTGCATTCATGGTTCACTAGGCGTGAGCCATGGAGCATTCATGCAGGGGAGATGCACGACTCGTGCTATCCTTCACGACTCATGCTCAGATCAAGGGTCTGGGGTCAACTTTGGGGGCTTGTAGACCTAGGAAAATGAGTAGGGCTTGAACCCAACCTTAACTATACTTGTAGTACAAGTTTAGTACAACATTTTATAACTTGGAATAGGCCAAAAAGGTTTTGGCAAGAGCTTTAAATATTGATCTAAAGTTGCTTGAAAGGCAGTTTTGGTACTTGCACTAATTCAATTTGCAGCTTTGGTCCTTTTTCTAGGTCTTGAAAACCTAGGCTAAACAACTCGGAATGGAACACTTTTTAATCCTGTATCTAGTACAACTTTATTACTATATAATGGAGTTTAAATTAGGTCAAAAAGATATTGATTAAGTCCTTAAATAATGTCTCAAAAATGCTTGAGAGGCGATTATGAAACTTGAACCAAATGTTATAAAAATTGGTTTTTTTGAACTTGAACCCTAAAGGGAAGTTGTTCAATGTGGTATTGTGATGGAGTAGGGCTACTTATATGTTATTTTACCCCTACGTGTTGACCTATGTAGGGTTATTTGCTCTATAGTGCCTAAAAATGAATGGGGCATTACTTCCTTGGTTTGAACTAGAGGGATAACACCCTGTTTCTGGTTTACATGGTATGGAATGATTAGGTAAGACTTATGCAATATATTTGGTGACATAAGTGCTTACTTGTTCATAGTTAATTGTGTACAAAGTGTTCAAATACTTGTTACACTGTTTCTTTGGTTGAACATGAGTACTTAATACCATGTCATTGCATTGTATTGTTAATCAATAGTGTTGAATATATGTACACTATTGTGAGTGAAGTAACATGAATTACAGTTCCATGTTATATACATTGGTGTCCCATAGGGTGGAATTCTTTTCAAGTATCTGTATGTGCTTGACGATGATGGTATCAGCTGATCATTTTGGGGGTATACGGGATACTATCACTTATGGGAAGATATCTCATAAGGTGTTTAGATTTCCTTATACCTGTGACCTCTCCCCCTTCTGTGGCCACGGTCTGGGGGTGCGCAGCTTCTATGGATATGTGCAGTCATGCCATATGATAGCTGATAACTTATATGGATCTCCGTTAGAGGTCGTATAAGCCGTGAAGGTGCACCAGCACTTCACGAGAGGAGTATTACTCCCACCGTTATCCTATGTATGTGATTTAGATGGGAAAGATATCATAATGTGTTTACTGTTTCCCAATGTGTTATTGGCAACCTGATTGTGTGTTGCATTGTATATGACTTATTGGTCAGAAGGAAAAGGTAACGTAATATGTTTACTGTTTTCCAATGTGAGCAACCTGTTTATGTGTTGCATATTGTATGACATATTGTTGCATACATAATAGCTTGCTGAGATTTTATTTCACCCCTTCTCCCTTTATTGTTTTAGATCCCGCTAAGACAGGTGGACCGGACCAGTGAGGCCAGGGGAAGAGTTTGGACTCCTTTTGGGTTGTCAGGGTCTGAGTTATTTTGGGAGTTGGGGCTGGACTTTGGTTGTTATTCTTTTGGTGAATGTATTGTATATAAAGTTTTACAATATGTTTCAGTTGTATCGTGTTGTAAGTAACTTAAACTTGGTTTGTTTTTGGTTGGCTTGTGTATAGCCTTTCCCGTTGTACAGTTTGTTAAAACAGGTTGAGTTTTGTTTGAAACAAGTTTATATATCACCTCCATGTAGAGAGGTTATTTTGAAATTGGTTTAAAAATGTGTTGTTTACTTTTCAAGTTAAAGTAAAGAAAAGTTTTTTTGGAAATGGTATATTTTGGGACCCTCCATCCTGGGACACGGTTTATAGGTCCGGGAGGTGGGAGGCGCCCACAGTAGTCCTTGTGAATTTCTGCATATCTGAGATGGTCAAATAGTAGGGAGGCACATATGCTGAGGGATTGAAGTTGGATGGGAGATTTAGTTGTTGAGATCTGGTGTTTGGGGGAATAATGGGAGGAGGTTCATAAATGGTTGAGGGAAACATAGCTGTCAGGGGAGAATTGGCAATGACAGCCATGATTGAAGCTTTGTTGCTGCAAATCCTCCAATATATTTCTTTGGTTAGGTCCACACAAAGAGCATACACAAGAGAGGAGGGCATGTAGATGCATTCATTTATGTTGTTTGACAAAAACTGAGAGAACATGACTTCCCAGTTAATGATTGTTGACAAATCCATGAAACCAGGCAATCTTGGGGCTGTATGGAAGAAAGATGAGGGGAGAGCAGCTCTATATTTCTTCCACTCTTCATAACCAAACAAAAAAATATTTTGGTTTAATTAACCTTTCAACAATCATTATTGTATGTAAAGTTTACAAAAATATATCATTGGGTTTTTAGATCCCTTGGATCTAAAGAGGTGGTCTCCCATGAGAACAAGGGGATCCGTCTCATGCATGAGACCGGTCGACCCATGACCCATGGGGCATGATCCGTCAAATGGGCTTAGGTTCTGGGCAAAATCAAAACCAAATCGCATATGTAAAAATCAAATTCCGACTTCGTTAACCGTTGGATCGTCGTGAAACTTTTGGGCTTTGGTCGCATCCCCTAGGCGCACATGATGACCGTTGAGATCTTCCAAATAATTGCCGGAGAGGGAGAAATCACCGGCGGCAAAAACTGGCGAAAATCTCCAAAAATTCGCTATATTAAAAATCAAATTCCCGCTTCATTAACCGTTGGATCGTCGTCAAATTTCTGGGGTATGTTCGCATCAATCAGGCGCTCATATTGACCGTTGCGATCAGCAAAATAATCTGTAATACTGTTTTTTTTTTTTAATTTTTAAATTTTATTTTTTTTCGATTTGTGAAAAGTAATAGTTACTATAACATAATGTAATAATTGTATGCATATAAAGTAATAGTTTGTATACATTAAAGTAATACATATATACAGAAAAGTAATAGTGTTTTTTCCTATGTTTTCTTCGTTTGGCAAAAGTAATACTTATTATATCTGAAATGTAACAAACGTGTTATTTATATGTAATAGTATTTGTACATAATTGTAACACATATGTATAGATATCTATATGTTTTCAAATAATAAGTTACAATGAGTTCAAATTTATCATGATACGTGTAAAAGTATTACATTATCTAAAGAAATATGTTACAATTTCATATGTCTAAGTGTTACATTTACTTGTATAAACTATTACATTCATATACATAAGTTATTATTTTTGTCAAACGAAGAAAACATAGGGAAAAATACTATTACTTTTCTGTATATATGTATTACTTTAATATATACAAACTATTACTTTATATGCATACAATTATTACATTATGTTATAGTAACTATTACTTTTCACAAACCGAAAAAAAAAACAAAAAATAAAAATTTAAATTTTTTGTTTTTTTTTTTGGGCCTATGAGAGACTGCCACATGAGCAAAAAAAATTTTTAATTTTTTTTTTTTTTTTTGGGGCCAGGGCCAATTTGGGGCCAAGGATGGAGCAATTTGGGGCCAAGGCTGTTGGCTGGACTGGACCAAGGCATGGAATGACTTGGGCGGGCGCTGATACACCTTGGCACGGGTCATGGATCTGACCCGTCTCATGGATGAGACGGGTACTCATGTTCTCACATAAGTTTTTGTCGGACCTAAATCGATTGTTTACATATTGTTGGACCTAATTCTATCAATTTAGCTTTATGACATAAATGTTAAGATTAATATGATGAAAAAGTTAAGACCAAATTGGATGCTTTAAGAATGGATATATCACACATTTAATGAGTTGCATAAAATGTTGATAAGGATGCTTTTGTAACTAAATGAAGTCTATAAAACGATCCACTAACAAACCCCAAATGGTTCAAAAACAACTACTCTTTAATTATGTAGAGCAAATTAATGCTCCAAGGATCACTTTTATGATATCTTTTGAAATGTTGTACCATAATAAATGACTGAATATAATTATATACCTTGAAAAAGTGCAAATTTAAGAAAGTTTTCATAAGTATTTTTGGAAAATCTTCTAACCATATGGCAATGTAAATAAGAGTTACTACAATTTTCTCTTGTTAATATCATCAATTTAATTTTAAGTTTTGCTAAAAGTTTTCATAAGTAATCACATTAACGTTTAAAGAAGATCCATTAAAACTAATTCCGTCGGGTAATCATTGTAAAATTAAAATTAACGAAATATAACATTGCCAACATCTGGAAAATATAAAAGGTGTAATGATTTACTCAAAGTCATATATAGTCAATCAATATATGTTGTGCATAAAATAGCAAGTTATGCTCAAAATTCATAATTCCGATGAGATGTTTGAAGGAAAAAAATATTTTGGTTTAATGAACCTTTCAACAATTATTGTATTTAAATTTTACAAAAATATATCATTGGCTTTTCAGAACCCTTGGACCTAAATCGATTGTTTACATATTGTTGGACCTAATTCTATCAATTTAGCTTCATGAAATAAAAGTTAAGATTAATATGATGAAAAAGATAAGATCAAATTGGATGCTTTAAGAAAGGATATATCACACGTTTAATAAGTTGCGTAAAATGTTTATAAGGATGCTTTTTGTAACAGGATGAAGTCTATAAAAGGTTCCACTAACGAACCCCAAATTTTTCAAAACCCACTCCTCTTTAATTATGTAGAACAAAGTAACGCTCCAAGGGTCATTTTTATGGTATCTTTTGAAATGTTGAACCATAATAAGTGATTGCATATAATTATATACCATGAAAAAAGTGCAAATTTTAGAATGTTTTCATAAGTATTATTGGAAAATCTTCTAACCATACGGCAATCTATATAAGAGTTACTACAATTTTGTCTTGTTAATATCATCAATTTAGTTTTAAGTTTCTAAAAGGTTTATGGATTATGTAATAAATTAAGAAAACTCATTTAAGCCAAAAAAAAAAATGGTTTGAGAATTAAGGAATTATGTTCTAGGGGTTGTTATGCAATTGATGTTGCATAATCAACATTTTAAAGCATTTTTCCGATAAGGAAAAAAGTAGTTTTAATTATAAAAGCTAAAAACAAGATACAAACTTGAAATTTAAGCTATTTCAAGACAATTCTAGAATTAAGATATCATCTCTAACTTACTAAACAACTGATGACATAACAGTTTTGCTTGTGGGGTCGTGGACTTTTTTAATTTGATGATATGGCATATATTTTTTCTTCTCTGGGTTGATTGGCAAACCATTTTTATATAGAATGGTAGACTATCATGACCGATGACAATTGTGCTTTTCACTATTGAGGTTTAGAAGTTATTTATTTTTGGCTGATAGAATTATGATCTTGGTGATTGATTGATAATTATTTCTAAAAACCATTGTTAATGTGGTGGGTCATAGAAAAATTGAAGCTATAACTGAATGAAGTTGCAACGACATGGTTGTGCGAGTTGGTTAGGAGAGGGAAGAGTACTGGTAAGGTTGTGTTCGCTTGTTTTTAACCGAATGCAATGACTCATCAATATATAAAGACTTCCCATATGCCGGTCTCACATTTGATTCTAAAAACCTTGAATGAAAATGAGAATAAAAGAAAAATGGGCTCTCTCAAGTGTGTGAATTAAACTAAGGAAAATAGGGGGTTTCATTAAGTTATTATATTTCCTATTTTGCCCATTGCGAATATTTTGCCAGCGTGTTACCAACTCAACAAGTGCCAAGTAATGATGTATGGACAAAACGATGACATATATTTTTCAAATCAACAACCTCATTCACGTTTTCTTCCATTCATAAACACGAAATGACCAAAACAGCATAACACTTAAGAAATACAAGAAAAAGAATAGTCGTGTAACGGAAAGGACTTGATAAGGCAGAAATTAATTAGTCACCAAACAAAGTATCGAGTATGCCTTTCACTTAATGACTTGAAAAAAATAGCTGAATAGATGTCATTTTCTCAATCTATGAAGCCTATAAAAGGATGTGTTTACAACACCGAGTTACTCAAAAATCTCTCCTTTCTACAACAAACAAAACTCTACAACCCGGTCGTGTTCGTGGTATGTCATGAAATGTTTTAGCATTAAAGCGTAATACTTTTGATGATATATAACAATCAATGATCAGATTGTTATGTTTTCTACAAAATTAGCAGTTCATTCGTATATTATTTTCCATGTCATAGCTAGTACTAGAATCCATACATTACAAGAATCTACAAATTGGTCGTGTTCATAGCATTTCATTAGTCTATTTTTTTGAAGATATTGATTACTAATGAAATGTTATGAACATCGATCTATTTGTAAAAATCTTTTTAACTCAATATCACTCTATGACACTCATCAGATAACTTTGCAAATTTTGTTGCAATTCTGCAAGCATCTGCACATCCAAAAGACACCGACACACACACACAATTTTGTTCTCTAAAAATAATTAAGTTTCTTAATTGAGCTCCAGTATAAACTGAACCCTTTAGTGAAAACAATTGTTTCAACTTTACATCCTATTAGTCTTCGATTTTTCTTTTCATTCGACCTAATGGTTATTTATAAGCAAAAATCAATTTTATCATAGTTTTTTTGTTGGTTTTCAGGTTTACAGGTATGCAGGTTGTGGGTTGAAGGGCAGGAGCTTCAGTCATTGAGTCTTCCTTTTATAACATGAGAAAGAGTCGTTGGAGGAGACAAGGTAGTAAATGTTTGTGGGTAGAATAGTGTTTGCATTTAGTGCTTTGTTGACTGGATAAGAACAGGCTGGAATTTGCAACCTGAGTTCAGAAGATCTTCATGGAGATGACATGGCAATGTTTGTTGAGAGATTTGAGAATGGCACATCTTTGTCATCACTTGAACTAGAACATTGTTGATGGCACTGAAGATCATAGCTGTCTGATGATGAGTTCTCTGCTGTTGAGATTCTTAGCTGTCAGGCTTAGCTATTAGATTTAGATGTGTAGAGGACATGGTTTGAGGTAGGTGACATGTAATGATCTCTTTGTAATGAAATACACTTGTATTATTGGATTGGTTTTATTGATCATTACTGTCAGCTTGATTTATCATTACTTGTCAAATCTTGGTTGTCTGATACCAATTGAATGTATCTTGGCTGTCTGATATAATAGATATGTTTCTTTGTCAAAATCATACTTAACTATGTAGTTATATAGTTAGGTCCTAACAATTTCCCCCTTTTGGCAAAGTAATATATCTTATGAAGATATGACCTGCAAGATAACTTATGAATTGAATGTACCAATGAAGAGAAGTCCAATCTTCTTGATTCAATTATAAGTACAGAAACACAAAATATTATCCAAAAAAATTTAAGACAAAGAGTTTCAGAATGATAAAATAAAGGACTTAACCAAAAGATTCTAATCAGAATCTTCTTCTCTTTCTTTTCTGGCTTCAAGGATATGCATTCTCTCAAATTCTAGCTCCTTTATCATCTTTTGTTCCACTCCCCTGTAGTACATCTCATTGTTCCATTCCCAGCTCATATCATCATCATTGGTGAAGGCATCATCCTCTCTTTCCTTGAGCACAGCTCTGGGCAGTGGTTCTTGATCATCTCTCAGCCTTAAAGGTCCCCATTTGGAAGCTTTTTTTCCTTTTAGAATTTGATCTTTAGCTCCTGAAAAGAGGTTAGAGAAAAAGGGATTTGATTGCATGGTGAAGGTTGGTTGAGCTGGATGGTGGGGAATTTCTGTGGTGACAAAGTGGACAGTTGAGGTTGTGGATGGTGGCACTTGCTTCAAAGGTTCATCATCCTCTTCATCACTGTACAAGATGACATTTGTAGCAGAACTTGAAGCTCTCTTTCCCAGGTTAATTACTTCCTCATCAGACTCATTGGGCTTCCCTTTGGTAGTCTTCCTTTCAGATTTAGCACTAGCTGAGGCTTCCATCATGTGTCTCATTTTTGTGATCATAGTTGTCACGACCCTAAACCTAGGCACAATATTGGTCACACGTGAAGCACGTGGGGTTGGGTATGCCTTGCATATCATCCTTGCTTTGTGCCATTTGATTGAGTATGTGTTCATCTTTGGCATGCTTTATGAACTATGTGAAGCTTGAAGTGTTAAAATGATTTTAAATCATATAAAGCTTAAATAGTGGAAATGAGAGAAATGAGTAGTAAAGTTATAGAACTTGATTTTTATGAATTGGAAGTGTTATAAAAGTGTGAGGTGCTTAGGTGTAACCTTGAACTCTAAGGTAGTGTTTTGTTCATTTTAAAACTTTGAGGAGCTTAGTTGTAATTGTGTTATATATATCCTCTCTTTAGCTTCTTCATGAAGCTTCATTTTGTTCCTCAGTCTTCCTAGAGTTTCTCCCAGCCAAGAGAGTTTCCAAACCCTTGTTTAACTTCTAAAATTCATAGAAATTCAGTCCTTGATCTGTGGTTCATTCCAACTTTGCATACTTGCTTCGGAAGGTGTTTAGAACAAGTTTATCCGTTTATATCTTCTTTTCCTTGAGGTAAGATGTTATGATTCTTTTCCAATAACTGTTCATGGCTTGTTTAATAATGTTAGTAATGAGTTATGAAGGTTTTTGTGAAGTGGGAAACCTCAGCTGGGGGTTTAAATTGGGAACACACTAGGTTGGTGTTGATCAACATGGCCTAGGGTGGTATTATGGATTGGTACTTGTTGTATTCTTGTTATATATGTGTAATAAGACTTGAAGGGAGTTTGTAGTGGTCCAAAGTAGGTGTTTAGACTGCTAAAAGAGTTCCTTGCAGTAGCTGATGTGCAACCTGGGAACTGTTGTTGTTGTTGTTGTTGTTGTTGTTTTGCTGCTTGCTGCTGCTGCAACCGTGACTTCTGATGTGAGGCACGACTCGTGCCTATGAGCACGAGTCGTGACCAAGGGGTTTGCATTCATGTTTCACTAGGCGTGAGCCATGGAGCATTCATGCAGGGGAGATGCACGACTCGTGCTATCCTTCACGACTCATGCTCAGATCAAGGGTCTGGGGTCAACTTTGGGGGCTTGTAGACCTAGGAAAATGAGTAGGGCTTGAACCCAACCTTAACTATACTTGTAGTACAAGTTTAGTACAACATTTTATATCTTGGAATAGGCCAAAAAGGTTTTGGCAAGAGCTTTAAATATTGATCTAAAGTTGCTTGAAAGGCAGTTTTGGTACTTGCACTAATTCAATTTGCAGCTTTGGTCCTTTTTCTAGGTCTTGAAAACCTAGGCTAAACAACTCGGAATGGAACACTTTTTAATCCTGTATCTAGTACAACTTTATTACTATATAATGGAGTTTAAATTAGGTCAAAAAGATATTGATTAAGTCCTTAAATAATGTCTCAAAAATGCTTGAGAGGCGATTATGAAACTTGAACCAAATGTTATAAAAATTGGTTTTTTTGAACTTGAACCCTAAAGGGAAGTTGTTCAATGTGGTATTGTGATGGAGTAGGGCTACTTATATGTTATTTTACCCCTACGTGTTGACCTATGTAGGGTTATTTGCTCTATAGTGCCTAAAAATGAATGGGGCATTACTTCCTTGGTTTGAACTAGAGGGATAACACCCTGTTTCTGGTTTACATGGTATGGAATGATTAGGTAAGACTTATGCAATATATTTGGTGACATAAGTGCTTACTTGTTCATAGTTAATTGTGTACAAAGTGTTCAAATACTTGTTGCACTGTTTCTTTGGTTGAACATGAGTACTTAATACTATGTCATTGCATTGTATTGTTAATCAATAGTGTTGAATATATGTACACTATTGTGAGTGAAGTAACATGAATTACAGTTCCATGTTATATACATTGGTGTCCCATAGGGTGGAATTCTTTTCAAGTATCTGTATGTGCTTGACGATGATGGTATCAGCTGATCATTTTGGGGGTATACGGGATACTATCACTTATGGGAAGATATCTCATAAGGTGTTTAGATTTCCTTATACATGTGACCTCTCCCCCTTCTGTGGCCACGGTCTGGGGGTGCGCAGCTTCTATGGATATGTGCAGTCATGCCATATGATAGCTGATAACTTATATGGATCTCCGTTAGAGGTCGTATAAGCCGTGAAGGTGCACCAGCACTTCACGAGAGGAGTATTACTCCCACCGTTATCCTATGTATGTGATTTAGATGGGAAAGATATCATAATGTGTTTACTGTTTCCCAATGTGTTATTGGCAACCTGATTGTGTGTTGCATTGTATATGACTTATTGGTCAGAAGGAAAAGGTAACGTAATATGTTTACTGTTTTCCAATGTGAGCAACCTGTTTATGTTTTGCATATTGTATGACATATTGTTGCATACATAATAGCTTGCTGAGATTTTATTTCACCCCTTCTCCCTTTATTGTTTTAGATCCCGCTAAGACAGGTGGACCGGACCAGTGAGGCCAGGGGAAGAGTTTGGACTCCTTTTGGGTTGTCAGGGTCTGAGTTATTTTGGGAGTTGGGGCTGGACTTTGGTTGTTATTCTTTTGGTGAATGTATTGTATATAAAGTTTTACAATATGTTTCAGTTGTATCGTGTTGTAAGTAACTTAAACTTGGTTTGTTTTTGGTTGGCTTGTGTATAGCCTTTCCCATTGTACAGTTTGTTAAAACAGGTTGAGTTTTGTTTGAAACAAGTATATATATCACCTCCATGTAGAGAGGTTATTTTGAAATGGTTTTAAAAATGTGTTGTTTACTTTTCAAGTTAAAGTAAAGAAAAGTTTTTTTGGAAATGGTATATTTTGGGACCCTCCATCCTGGGACACGGTTTATAGGTCCGAGAGTTGGGAGGCGCCCACAGTAGTCCTTGTGAATTTCTGCATATCTGAGATGGTCAAATAGTAGGGAGGCACATATGCTGAGGGATTGAAGTTGGATGGGAGATTTAGTTGTTGAGATCTGGTGTTTGGGGGAATAATGGGAGGAGGTTCATAAATGGTTGAGGGAAACATAGCTGTCAGGGGAGATTTGGCAATGACAGCCATGATTGAAGCTTTGTTGCTGCAAATCCTCCAATATATTTCTTTGGTTAGGTACACACAAAGAGCATACACAAGAGAGGAGGGCATGTAGATGCATTCATTTATGTTGTTTGACAAAAACTGAGAGAACATGACTTCCCAGTTAATGATTGTTGACAAATCCATGAAACCAGGCAATCTTGGGGCTGTATGGAAGAAAGATGAGGGGAGAGCAGCTCTATATTTCTTCCACTCTTCATAACCAAACAAAATGAGGTCACTCCTATTTCTGGCGTGAATGATGATGGCATTTTTGGTCAACAGCCAAGGATTTTCTAGGATGTTGGGATTGGCAATTTTAGAGAAACGGGTGATTCCTTTTAATTTTTGATGGGCATTCATGACTGATTGAAAAGAAAAGTCAATATCACAGTCAAGAATCCAAGGTTCAAAAGCTGGGAGAGGTTCACTGTCAGAGGTAGGATCAGTTTGCATCTGAGGTTCATTAGATTCAACAGGTTCAGGAATAGAGGGAGATTCACTGACAGGTTTGCTTGTGGCTTCTTAGCCCTGTCTCTGGTTTTTATTACATCTAAGGCTATTAAGACATCATCTTCAGTCAGCACTTGCCTTGGATAAAAGAGGGCAGTAGGGAGCATTGCACTGGATCCTTCTAGGGTCAATCCTTTAGCAGCTTTTAGGATGTGATAAGGAATGGGTAGTGATTGAGAGGGGCTGGAGATAGGTGGGGATTGGGATATGGAGGCCTTAGCTGTTTGATGAGGGGATAAGTGACTACTGTTCCCCCTCAACTGAAGGTCATCTGCTTCATATTCTGAGGTTTTCCCCCTCTCTTTATCAATACTAGGCTCATTAGAACTGAGTTTAGAGGCATTCAGGTTCAGAATTTCTTGGGCTACTGAAAGTGGTGGAGATCTTTATTGTTCTTTGGTTGGTGAAGGGAGAGGTGTGTTTGGCTTTTTCCTTTTTGAAAGAGGAGCAGGCTTATCTGATTTTCTTTTCCTAGTGAAAGTTTTTACTAAGAGAGAAGGGTTAGTGATTACCTCAGTTGAAGTTTCAACTAGTTGATGAACCTTAGCTGTCAGATCTTGGGCAGACTCAGCTGCCCCAAAAGCTTGCCATGTCTTAACTGTCAGGTGCTAGCCTCAGCCAATGATTGAGCAAGGTCTCTCCTCAACTGTTCTTCTTCATCATCCTCTTGGCTTGCTTCATCTCCTCCATCAAAATTGTCAAAGTCTCTGAAGATAGGGTCAGAGTTAGTTTCTTCACTGTCAGCCATCTTCTCTTCAACAATTTTCTTTCCTTTGTCAGCCACTTGTACAGCTTCATCTTGTACAATCTCATCTTCAGAAACTTTCTTTCCTTTGCATTTTTTCTTCTTCACAGCCTTGGCTATCCTTTTTCCAGCTTTTCTAGCCTTAATTTCTTGAGTTGATTCTTTGATGACAATCCCTTTGTCATGTTTCCTCTTTGACCTGTTATCATTCACCATGTGTACAAGTCTTTGCCACATCTGCATTTCTTTTGCTTTCTTCTCTTTCAACCTCTTTGTAGTTTCTTCTAGGTTGCCAGTGTGTTTGAATGATGAAAAGGTTGGTAGGAAGGTGTTTGGTTTGGGTTTTTGTATGTTTTAGTTAAAAGAAAAGGTTAGCTGTCAAATACCTCAATGTTGACGGCAATCATAAGGCTTTTTAATTTGAGTAATGAATAAACATCTTATTTTGGTAGATTTATCATTCCCAGCATTGCTCTTAGCATCTCAAATCTTTTCTCATCCATGGCTTTAGTTAAGAAATCAGCCACATTGTCTTCTGTGCACACTTTAGACAATTTGATGTTTCCTTTTTCAACATGGTCTCTTATGAAGTGGTGCCTGACTTCAATGTGCTTGGTTTTAGAGTGTTGAAGTGGATTTTCTGTCATTGCAATGGTGCTAGAGTTATCACAGAAAATGGGTATGTTTGAAAGGTCCATCCCAAAGTCTTAAAGTTGACTTTTGAGATATAATATTTGAGAACAGCAAAGGCCAGCAGCAATATATTCAGCCTCTGCTGTTGAAGTGGCTACTGATGTTTGCTTCTTTCTTGACCAAGAAATTAATCTTGATCCAATAAATTGGCATCCACCACTTGTGGATTTCCTATCCAAGTTGCATCCAGCATAATCTGAATCTGTGAATACAATCAAAGAGAATGGAGATTCAGTAGAATACCAAAGACCATAATCAGGAGTTCCTTTGAGATATCTCAGAATTCTCTTGACAGCTGAGAGATGAGATTCCTTAGGATTGGCTTGAAACCTTGCACATAGGCAAACACTGAACATGATGTCAGGTCTAGAGGCTTTTACATATAGGAGAGATCCAATGTAACTCCTATATAGTGTTTGATTGACACTCTGACCATCAGGATCAGCATGAAGCTTGGTTGTTGTTGATAAAGGGGGTCTAGCAGGTGAGGCAGTTTGCATATCAAACTTTTTTATTATATCCCTTGTATACTTGGCTTGGTTAATGAAGATTCCTTCCTTCATTTGTTTGACTTGAAGGCCTAGGAAGAAGGTAAGTTCACCAATCATACTCATTTCAAACTGGTTCTTCATGATTTCCCCAAATTATGTGCATAAGTCTTCATTTGATGATCCAAAGATAATGTCATCAACATTTACTTGGATGAGTAACAGGTCTTCTCCATATTTCTTGATGAACAAAGTATTGTCAATATGCCCTTTGGTGAATCCTTTGCCAAGGAGGTATTTTGATAGGGTGTCATACCAAGCTCTAGGGGCTTGTTTAAGGCCATACAAGGCTTTGTTCAGTTTGTACACATGGTCTGGAAACTTTGGATGCTCAAAACCAGGGGGTTGAGACACAAATACCTTCTCATTTAGAACTCCATTTAAGAAGGCACTTTTGACATCCATTTGGAACACTTTCATTTTCTTGAATGAGGCAAAAGCAAGGAACAATCTGATGGCTTCTAATCTTGCTACAGGGGTAAAAGTTTCATCATAGTCAATTCTCTCTTCTTGTCTGTACCCTTGAGCAACCAGTCTAGCTTTGTTTCTTACAACAATGCCCTCTTCATTCATTTTGTTTCTAAATACCCATCTTGTTCCAATAACAGTTTGGTTTTTGGGTTTAGGAACAAGTTGCCAAACCTTGTTCCTTTCAAATTGTTCTAGTTCTTCTTCCATAGCTTCAATCCAATCAGGGTCTTGAAGGGCTTCATTTATTTTCTTGGGTTCTATTTAGGAGATGAAGGCACTCATTAATGAGTCATAGATAGGCATATTTGGAGGAATGGTCATTTTATGAATGGGAAGGTCAATGTAGATGTTGCTGTTAGGTGGAATGATGTTGGTGATAGGTTCAGGTTGAGGAATAGAGTGATTTTTATTGCAGCAAGGTTGGATATGTCTACTGTCAGAGATATTTTGTTGGTTTGATGAAGGTAAGCTGTCAAGGGCATCATAGCTATCAGATGCACCTTTGTTGTTGCGTTGAGATTCTTGGATGTCAGACACAATGGGATTTGTATTAATGTCTTTTGGCACAATATAGGGAAGGGTAGGTGATTCTTCTTCAGGAGTGATATTTAAGGAGTCATGCACACACAGGAGACACCTTAGGAATGTTGTCTAAGTTTCCAATAGCTTCATCAAAATCACATAATTCAGTGTATCTTTGATCATTGTTTTCATCAAAGTCAACATGAATTGATTATTCTACAACAAGTCTCCTTTTGTTGTATACTCTGTAGGCTTTGCTTGTATTAGAGTATCATAGGAAGATGCCTTCATCACTTTTGGAATCAAACTTATCAAGGTTATTTTTGCCATTGTTGTGAGTGAAGCATCTACTTCCAAATCCATGGAAGTATGAAATGATTGGTGTTCTACCATTCCATAACTCATAGGGATTCTTGGTGTGAAATTTGTTGATGAGGGTCTTATTTTGGACATAGACAGCTGTGGTGACAGCTTCTCCCCAAAAGTACTTAAGTAAGTTGTTTTATGACAATATAGTTCTGGCTGCTTCACAAATGGTTCTGTTCTTTCTTTCTGCAACACCATTTTGCTGTGGTGTTCTTAGAGCTGAAAAGTTATGCTCTATTACTTTCTGATCACAGTATTCTTCAACACCTGTGTTCTCAAATTCTTTACCATGGTCAGATCTAATTTTAATGATAGATAGACCCTTTTGGTTTTGAATCTTGTTGAACAATTTGACCAAGTGATCCAAGGTTTCCCTTTTGGATTCAAGAAGGATAATCCAAGTGAATCTAGTGTAGTCATCAACTACCACCAGTGAGTATCTCTTACCACCAAGAGATCTGGTTCTAATGGGTCCAAAAAGATCTATGTGAAGTAGTTGCAGAGGCTTTGTAGTGTCCAATCTTGTCTTGGTTGAGAAAGATGTTTTCTTTTGTTTGCCACATTGACAGGCTTTGCATAGCTTGTCTTTCTTGAAGGGGATTTTGGGAAGTCCTTTGACTAGGTTGGAATTTGCTAATTTGGAGATGCTTTTGAGGTTGAAGTGAGCTAGTCTTTTGTGCCACAACCATGACATGTCAGACTGACTATATGACAGCAGGCAGTGAGCATTGGAGGATTCCACAATCTCCAAATTTAGACAGTAGAGGTTTCCCTTTCTAGTTCCAGTGATGACTTTGTGGTTGACATCTTTGACAGTGCAGTGATTCTTTGATCCTACAACATAATATCCCTTGTCACAGATTTGACTGATGCTAATCAAATTGTGTTTGAGACCTTCTACATAAGACACATTAGTGAAAAATGATGTCTTTAGTAATAAGGTTTCCTGATCCTTTGCCTTTGTCTTGAGAATTATCACCAAAAGTTACATTTGGACCATTTTTAGGGATATGTTGTTGCAGCCATTCTTTGTTGGAGGTCATATGTGTGGGCTTCTCCCAACTCCCGAGACCTATAAAATCGTGTCCCAGGATGGAGAGTCCCAAAATATCATTTCAAAAAAACTTTTTCTTTACTTTAACCTGAAAAGTATACTACTCATTTTCAAAACAATTTCAAAATAACCTCTTTACACGGAGGCAATATAACACCTGTTTAAACCAAACACAACCTGTTTATACAAACTATACAACTGGAAAGCTTACAAAAGCCAACCAAACAACAAACCAAACTCAAGTTGAATTACAACACAATCCAACTGAAAACGAGTTTAAGAAAGTTTTATTTACAAAACCTTTCCCCAAAAGAATAACAACCAACAATCCCAACTCCCCCATGAAAACACATACCCCGACAACCAAAAGATGTCCAAACTCCTGCCCTGGCCTCACTGGTCCGGTCTTCCTGTCTCAGCGGGATCTAAAACAATAAAGGGAGAAGGGGTGAGATAAAATCTCAGCAAGTTATTATATATGCAACAATATGCCATACAAGATGCAACACACAAACAGGTTGCTCAATACAATTATGCAACACCAAATAGGTCGCTTAATCAAATTGGGAAAACATTAAACACGTTACGTTACCTTTCCCTTTACCTTTTCCCCCATCGGGGTCATAAGTAGTACTACGGTGGGAGTTATACTTATACTCCACTCATTTTGGTGAACTGCTAGTACACCTTCACCTCTCATATGACCCCTTATAGAGATCCATATAAGCTGCCTCGCTATCATGTGGCATGACTGCACATATCCACAGAAGTTGAACCCCTCAATCCGTGGCCACATAAGGGGGTAAACGGTACAAGTATAAGGACATCCAATCACTCTATGAAATATCTTCTTATAAGTGGTTGCATTCCCTATACCCCCGAAGATCAACTGGTATACCATATTCAAGCACATCACAGATACTTGAAAAAAAGTCCACCCAACGGGACATCAACATATATATAACATGGTACTGCAATTCATGTTAAACCTTTGAAACAGTGCAACATATATTTCACTCTATGTGCACAATGAATTATGAATATGTAAACTAGTATGACACAAAGTAGATCACGTAAGTCTTACACATTCATTACACAATATGAAAACCAGTAACATGATGCTACCATTCCTGTCCAAACTAAGTAAATAGTGCACAACACAATTTAGGCACTATAAGAACAAATAACCCTACATAGGTCATCAAATTAGATACAATATCATATAAGTCTCCCTACGCGTTCACAATACAATATTAAACAACTTCCCTTAAGGTTGCAAGTTCATATACCAAGTTTTCTAAACTTTGGTTCAAGTTGCACACTAGCCTCTCAACCATGTTCAAGGCATAATTAAAGCACTTCCCATTATCCATTTGGACTATTTCAAGTTCCACAATGTAGTATTAAAGTTGTACTAGAATCCTAGTTAAAGAGTGTACCCATCCATGCCCATTACACTAGGTACCCATAGCTTCAAACATTGTTCAAGGTCTGCAGGTGTGAATGTGTGCCCAAATTTTGTGTGTTGGATTCACGCGAGTTTGAAGACATCCGGTTTAATTTGAAAAACGGAGTCGCCACGCCATTTTGATTACCTCAAAACTTTGAAAAAAAGGTTTTATGGGTTCGGAGGTTAAGTTACCCCTTGGGAAGAACGGATCGTCGTTCACCCAAGGTGCCTTGCCGAAGCAAGTCTCCCAAGATTCCATTAACCGTGCTTGCTTGCGTGCTTTCTTGTGTGCATGTGTTTGAAAATAAGGGGGGGAATGTCCCAAGTTGTCTTCCGTACGTACAAACCATTTATTGGTTGTCGCTCGGGATTTCTTGGATTTTATGTATTCGGGATTTTGATCCCGTCCTCATCTTGGACTTGTGATCATCGCTTTTTAACCTTGGGACTTGCGTGATCGAGAGAATGACTCCCTTTATAGTCAAAGATGAGGTTCTTTAGAAAAGGAGGGTCCTTAGCCCATCAATCCTACGCTTTAAGACGGTCGAGCTCATATAGATGCTTCATACTCGTCTTAAGCGATAATTGGAGATATAGGGTTCAAGGTTGTCCCTTTCTAAAGAGATTATGAAACCTTTATGGAAGAAACGATGTAAAGATGGGATCTTTACACCGGTCCGTTCCAAGGTTGCTAATGGGGACATGGGGGAATGCATGTAAAAATGACATTTTTAGTGAAAAGATGACATTTTGGATTGCAAAGGATGCATTTTTGATTTAAAGAAGTGATCTTTATTGCAAAAGATGCTTTTTTAATGTAAAGACATGATTTTTATGCAAAGGATGTATTTTTAATGTAAAGACATGATTTTTATGCAAAGGATGCATTTTTATGAAGAAATTGGGATTTAATATGCAAAGGATGCATAAAGATTGCATTTTGAAAAGCATAGGATGCTAATTTAGGATAAAGATATGATCTTTAATGCAAAGGATGCATGAAAAGGATTTTATGTGCAAAGGACGCATTTTTATGATAAGGACTTGATCTTTATATGCAAATGATGCATTAAGATGACATTTTTATGTAAAAATGGGGTTTTTAGGTGCAAAGGATGCACCTTTATATATAAAGATTACATTTTTAATGGCAAGGGATGCCTAATGCATGCAAAGGGGGAAGGGGATGATAAAGATATGATCTTTAAACTACCAAGTCCCAAGCAAAGATAATAACAATATATGAATGCAATGAGCAAATTAATTCATATAGAGCAATTAGGATGCAAGGTTAGGGTGTGAGAGGTTACCAATGGTGGCTTCTTCTTCTTTGGATGGAGCTAGGTGTGAATACCCCGTCCCGATGCAACGCGCATTCGGAAGTTTGAAATAATTAATCATATAATGTCGGATTGAAATGGATATTCATTTAGTGACACTCGCTTTAAACCATATTAAAATATTAGTTTAATTTTGAGAGTCGCCACGCCACTTTGATATAGCCCAAAGCTTTGAAAAAAGGCTAAACATGTGATTGGGTTCGGGGGTCAAGTTACAACAGAAGAAGAAACGCTATCACTCCTATTGCCCGACGGATCGGTCTTTCTAGCATATGGGGTGTTGGTTGTGTGCGGTGTTTACAGGAATAGATAGAAGAAACGGGATCATGCATAAGGAGGAGGGGAGAGAAAGAATTAATTAATGATCACACTCTAGAACCTTTGAGTTAGGCCCTCGGAAGGTGCACTAATCAACGTTCATCCTTGGGGGATTGTTGATCATGGGACAATTATAACTAAGTTGGAAAGTAAGAAATAGTTCCTAGATCCATTGGGTTTCTTTGGGCGAAACCTTAGATCATCCTTGGCTATGCATAAATATATTAAAAATGTCCTACATCTAGCATAAAGACATAATTAAAATAAACATGCAAATATTATAATACGACAATAATAATAATAGAGAACAAAAAATATTAAAAGGAGCCTTACCAATTGTAGCAAGACTTTGGGATATAATCTAGATTCGAAGAATGTGGGAAGAAATACGGGTAAAACAAGTGTAATCTCGTTTCTCCCGAGTAAATTGTGTGTGAAAAACTGTAACCGGGCACCCCTATTTATAGTGCTTCGGTACTTGGGCTGGGCCAGCTGAAGGGTCGATCGGCCCTAAATATAAGGTCCGATCGGCACAGGAAAGAAGGGTCGATCGACCAATTGCTTTAGGTTCGATCGGCACAATAATAAAGGGTCGATCGGCCATACAGAGGATGAAGGGCCGATCGGCACTTTGATCTGGTGTACCTTCCACGCATGCAATGACGGCGGAGATATGGACGAATGATGAGATTCTTTTAGGGTTTTTTATATTAAACCGGGCCCAAGTATTTGGAATACCTTTTTTCAGATCGGGTATTAACACTAGGAGGAAGGATCGATCTTGGATCTTCAAGGAGGAGGGAGGAGGCTTCTTGGCTTTCTTCTTCACCTTCTTGGACTTCCAGCAGCTTCTTGGAGTGTATTTTTCGTATTGTGGTGATATTGTGTTTTTTGTTGATGATTAAAATGGGTAGAGGAGGGCTCTATTTATAGGCAATCTGGGAAAAGCGAATGAAGCCGTGCGGCTGGAGGTCTTTGGCTAATGCACCAGTGCGGCATTATCCACAATGACTCAAAGATTTCTAAAAACATGCAAGGTGGCAAATTCTAGAACTTTCCTCCCAATTAAGAAAAACGTGTTTCTTAATGGATAAGCCTTCCTTTCAGCCCTTAATTAATTTGGAACAGTTCCGGAATATTTCCGGAACACTAGGAAGGTTCGGGGAATTACCGGAAAACTTACCGAAATTGCCGGAAAGTTTAACCGGAAGGCATGTGCCAGATTTGGGTACTTACAAGCCCCTCGGTAACGTCACTTGCAAGGCGAGTGGGGTTGTCGATAGAAAAGGATCCAATCTGGTGAATGCCGAGACGGATCGAGAGACCGAGGTGGTCGAGTGGTTGAACCTTCGGAAGGCTACCTACGTATCCCGAGTGGGAATCAAGCCAGGTCGTAGTTCGGAAAAGATCCGCTGGGGAATGGGGTGTCTTATGTGACGAATTGGCTGAACCTAAGGTAGGCTACCTACGTATCCCGGAGGAATCAAGCCAGGCCGTAGTTCGGAGAAGATCCGCTGAGGAATGGAGAAGAGAAAACTGGTCTCTTGCTGGGAAAATAGAAGAGGAAATGACCTAGGAGGTCAGGCAATTGATCCTACTGGGGATATGCTAGAAATGACCTAGGTGGTCAGATAACAAAGTCTCTATGAGGGACTACTTCATCACTGAGGAGTAACGAAGAAACAGGGTGACCAAAGTGGTCGAATGGCTGGACCTTTTATAAAAGGCTACCTACGTATCCCGGAGGAATCAAGCCTTGATCGTAGTTCAAGCATCACTAGATAGGTTAGGAACGATGTCTAGGATCCTTGAAGGTTTTGACAATTAATGGAGGTTGTCACCTGATTGACAATTAATGGAGGTTGTCACCTGATTGACAATTAATGGAGGTTGTCACCTGATTGACAATTAATGGAGGTTGTCACCTGAGGAAACTAGAGCTTACGTCACCATCGAGTGGATAGAGGTAGCTAGAGTTTGGATAACTTGAGCATACTTCACTATTCGTGACAGAGGTAGCTAAAGTTAGAAGAACTTGAGCGTACGTCACTATCTGTGATAGAGGTAGCTAAAGTTTAGAAGAACTCGAGCATACTTCACTATTCGTGATAGAGGTAGCTGAAGTTTAGAAGAACTTGAGCATACTTCACTATTCGGGATAGAGGTAGCTGAAGTTTAGAAGAACTTGAGCATACTTCACTATTCGTGATAGAGGTAGCTTAAGTTTAGAAGAACTTGAGCATACTTCACTATTCGTGATAGAGGTAGCTTAAGTTTAGAGAACTTAGCATACTTCACTATTCGTGATAGAGGTAGCTGAAGTTCGGATTTCGACAATTCGGAGGTTGTCACCTAGTGTTATCCGTTATAACGGAATTAACGGAGGCGACTGGGAAGAAAGCTTAATTTCTTAGGAGATAAGGGATATCTTCTGAAAAAGATGTTATCTTAGTTAAAGGATAACGGGAATTGGATGCCCAAGTGGAAAGTCCAGGGGCAAAATTGTAATTTCTGCTCAGAGCGAAAGAAGCCGCCCGGCATGAGAGGGAGGCAAAAGAAGTCGTACGGCTGGAAGGTTAATTTTTCCAGATTATTTAAAATCAGATTTGAACGGGCTATTGGGCATTACTGCCGCCCATTCCAGCCGAGGGAGAGAGAGAAGAGAGGAAGAGAATTTGAAATTCTTTCAATCCCCTTGCTTCCTTTGATCAAGAATGGATCCGGTGCCAAGGCAAGCGAGGAGGAATATCTCCGCGGCCGCTCAAAGGAGGAGGAAGGAGCTCGTTCGTACGGATAGGAGGTACGACTTTCTTACACCTCCATCGGAGCTCTATCCGGGGAGAAGGGAGCACAAATCGACGAACCCGCGATCGGTTGGGGTAAGCATTCTTATTTGGCTCAATTCCGTCGATTTTGATTGGATTTTGATTGATTTAGGGCTTGACCCGAATTTTAAGAATTTTCTAGGATTTTCCTAGGATTTTTTGAATGATTTTGAGACATTGATGAATAACCTACGAGGCTAAGAACATGCATATGCAATTTATTTGACAAAAATAATGAGAATGACCCACTTTTTTCTCGATAATAAAGTAAGAATGATAATTGTCTAAAGTGAGACGAAGCCCTTGCATGTGCTAGAACTAGGTCAAAATTTTGATTATCAATGAGAAAACAGGATTTTGGAAGATGAAAAGGATTCATGCATGCCACTTTGTTGAAAAATAATGCTTATGTGCAAAGAATTTTGAAAATTGTGATTTTGGGCTTTAGGAAAGCAATGTGGTTTGACATGACATGTTTCAAGTGATGAAAGACGTGTTTTTCATGCAAAGGATGCTAGAAAAGTTTTTTATGAATGCTTTTCTTTTGAAAATATGTGCACTTTTGAAGATATGCATGCTTTTGAAATGAGATGAAGGACTGACGCATTTCTCTGCTGTGCTTGTCTACAGGAGAACAAGTCTAGAGGTCCTTCTGAGATTGCTGTCAGGCTATGGGAGAGGATGCCCGATTTTGAGAAGAATGGGGCGAACCCCAAGGAGTTGGTGAGAGCTACCGGCCTAGATTTATTCATTGAGGCGATTGGCAGAGGTATCCACATTACCTCGAAGAGCAAGGGCTTGGTCCAGGCCCTATCTGAGTTCTGGTGGGACACTACCCACAGCTTTCATCTTAGCTGGGGGGAGCTGACGGTGACTCCGGCCGATTTTACAGCTATTACGAGTTTATAGTTCACTGGGAGGCCTGTGACTTGGAGGGACCACATCACAGCGGAGGAATTCAGAGCTTTGGTTGGGTTTGAGCTGATTCCTAAAGGACTGGGGATGGAGACGAGGAACGTCGAGGTAGCAGTCCAGAACTGCATACGGGATTTTGCCGCTAGTGAGGTGACTGCCCACCAGCTTGCTAGAGCTTTCGTGTGGTTGATGCTGTCAGTCACCATCTTCGCCACTCGGGACTCGCATGACTTTCCTCCTCGACTCTCTCGGGAGGATGCCTCCATTGACTGCTTCTCTTTCGCCCTTGAGGTAGTCTCTTTTCCTTCTCTTTTTACTTTTCTGTCTTTGAGACTTTTATGAAAGAAAAATGACCCTTTTGATGTTTTGAACATGCAGGTCTGGTTCTGTGAGGTGATTGGGTTCTTCCCGTGGAACCAACAGAGTGATCCTACTATCTTTCCTGCTATGATCCGCTGGAGGGGAGATGCGAGGGATAAGTTCACGGGAAAGACCCGGATCACCTTTGACTACAAGATGGTGAGGCCGGTCATCAACAGGGATGGACATGACGGAGTGGACTTCTACCCGTGGGGCAGGTATCCGGAAATTTTGCTAGGAGAGGCCATTGAGGCGACGAGGCAGAGGAGATGGTTGACAGGGCTGACATGTGATGTCATCTATTTGGGGAACCGTTTTTCTAGGCAGCATGGCCATGTCCCTCCATTGGATGCCATTACTCCCCATGAACCTCCAGCACGGATGCTACAGCCCAGGGATTGGCAGGCAGATGAGATAGCTAGGTACCAGGGAGGTATAGCCACCGAGGAGTATTTTGACATGGATACCCCCTACGCTGTGTTTGTGGAGCAACCGCCCGAGGACGCCACGTAAGCCGATGAAGCCGGCGGTCACTCGGGGATATGGGGAGGATGAGCCTTCTGACCCGCCGATCCCTCCTGCGCACATTTCATACGTGGTCCACGGAGTTCCAAGGAGGATGAGGATTCCTGTCCCCGACACTAAGGAGCCCCAGTATACTTTACCGCCGACAAGACCGTAAGTATACTTTTAGGATCTTTTTCCCTTTTCTTTCGTATTCTTTGCTTTTTGCAATTCCGAGATTTTCTCGAGATTTTTCTCCTCTTTTTCTCGTGTTCCAGCTCGCACCTATGACAGATTGGTCAGGCAGAACAGGAGCTGGAAGGACATGTGCCGGTCTCTTCTGAGGAAGCTGGCCTGCACTTCAAAGGCGGCAGCGGACGCACAGGAGCCCGGGCGCAAGAGAAGGCATGTCGGGGGCACAGCATCCACCTCATCGGCTTCGGAGTACTCTTCCAGTGCCATGCCTCGGGGACGGGGACCCAATGGTGACATCCTGGAGCAGCTGGTTGAGTACGGGCACGATAATGTCCACCTTTCAGATGTGAGTGACACGGAGGACTTGATGAGGGAGGCTAGCGTCTATGAGCTAAGCAGCGATGAAGAAGAAGAAGAATCGGAGGCCTAGGAGGTCTCTAGAGTGGATTTAGGAACAAAACAAACAATGAACAAGTTTTATGCACATTTTGTTTATTTTTTGCTTTATTTGGGCGCCGATGGGGCGAAGACAATGTATTAACAATTTATTTGCTTTTCTAATTATGCTTTTATTAATTTGCATATTACTTGAGCCTCGGGGCGGTTTTTTGCTTGGAATCGGGGCTGAAACTGGGCCAAAATGATATATAATGATGCATAAATGCTTGGATGGTCTTTGAACATGTTTTTGTACAGGTCTTGGTTGAGAAAGTGGGGTGAAAACTCCCTTGGGCAGCAACTTTGGTTGCTGCATATTTTTTTCTGCATCAGGCAAATGAGGCCGTGCGGTTTGGACCTGAGGGCAAATGAGGCCGTGCGGCTCACAGTTCTGTCTGGACTGGTTATTTTCTGAATAAAAGCAAGGCTTGGCCATTTCATTTCATTTTCAACTTAGACTTGTCCCAACTGTTCCCAGAGCACATTTTGGACTTAAAGACACCACCTTTGATCATTTTGCAATGGAGAAGCCCGTCAGATTGCAAAAGGGGAAGCGAGACCGTTTTCTGTCCGATCTTCAATCTTGGGTGAAACACAACTTCCAATTTCATAAGGGGCTGCTTGATTCTTCCTTCAAGATCAAGTCTTTATGGTATTTGAGGGATCTCCCGCCCGATTGGGACCTTTTGAGAGCAGCAGCAAGGTTTTGGGACGTCCGGAGACACGTTTACTACTTTTCTTACAATGAGATTGTCCCAACGCATGAAGACTTCCGAACCTTGATTGGGGGTCCAGAAATTGAGGCTATATCTATTCCGTTGATCGAAGACGTGCCGGTGGCGGCAAAGCTTGCATCTTTTCTGCAGATTTCTTTGGGAGAGGCTGAGGGGATGATGATAGCCCCGGATAGGATTGACCTTTCTGATATCCCGGGCAGGTTCGGGTCTCCGGCTATGGCTGCGACCACGGTAGCCATGGATGCCTTTATTCTCTGCATATTTTTTGCTCTGTTCACCGCTGAGTCCGTGGGGATCTGTCATGGTGGTCTCTTGGACATGGTCAGAGATTGCAGAGCTGGGAAGGACATTGTCCCACTGGTTTTGGGAGAGACATTGCATGGCATTGACAGGATGGCTAGGGGAGACCATTTTATGAGGTCTGGGAGTTCAGCTGTGCTGACTTTATGGCTGCAGGAGAGGCTCGGGGCTTTGCCAGGGGCTTTGCCGACTCAGTGCCCTTGGGTGATTTCTCGGAGAGGTGCACCAAGGCAACAGGACCAGGGTAGCTGGGAGCTGATGATGGCTAGGCTATCCACTTCGAACATCCGTTGGTGGATACCTCATTGGAGGTTGCGCACTCAGAGGATATTTCAGAGTCCTATGCCGCGAGGGTTCCGTGGATTCTCGCCGGTCATCCTTCTACATACCCCGCTTGGTATCCAGCAGCCGGGGCCTTACAGGAGCCATTGAGCGATTGGGAGGACATCCGGACCATGGAGGTGATGCCATTTGATATGAAGGATCCAGCCAGCTTCTTATTCTTCTCGAGGGCTTGGACATACACTGCTTTCCCACCCAGGGCTATCTTCAGGAGCATGAAGAGTACCATCTTGACCACCGTCTACTTGACCGGTACGAGAGGGAGACGGGAGCGACTCAGTCATTCTCGGGGGAGAGACGCCGCTTTATTGGGGGCCGACTGCGACTTGAGTAGGACTCGAGGGAGACCGAGGCTAAGGCGAGTCGCCATAACCAACCGGGTGACCGATCGTAGATATGGAGGCTCGATACAAGAGATTGTCCGAGGTCGCTCCTTCGACCGAGGCTCGCAGGGAGGAAGTGCGGACTCGTGCTCGTGTAGAGAGGGCACTTATTGACACGGGTTTGGTGGAGGCTCCAGTGAGGATACCAGAGATCGGAATGAGGGATACCGACATTATAGAGAAGAAGAGAAAGAAAACTCGACGGGGTCGAGGTAAAGGGAAGAAGACCAAAGAAGACTCAAATAATGACGACCGATGCATCTTTTCTTAGGATTCCCTTATTGCCATTTTGCAAACACATTAGTTTATTTAGGCATTTTTTGTATTTTAGATCTTTGTAGCAGGTTAGCAGAGTCAAGAGTAGACCGTGCTTGAACTCATCAAGAAATTTTTAACTTGTAATGAACAAGAGATATTATCTTAGAAATTAATCAAGACACATTTCATGGAAATTTCAAATGTCTTATTGCTTGGGACCCGTTTTATGAAAACTGAAATGCCCTTTATTTATTGTTTAGACCGAACCATATATGGCTGCCTACGTTCCCCTTTTACAAGAAAGACTAAGGGGCTCAGGTCTTCGTAGTTCATTCTGGTGAACTCTTTTTTTTTCTATTTTTTTTATGTGCATCCCTGTTTTTTGCCTAGACCGCCCTTTTTGGGTTTTCAGCCTAGCTGGGCATTACTCTTTTTGCACTAAGATTTTTTTCTTTTTCTTTTTTTTTATGTGCAAACCTGTTTTTTGCCTAGATCGCCCTTTTTTGGGTTTTCAGCCTAGCTGGGCATTACTCTTTTTGCACTAATATATATATTTTTTATTTGCGGTTTTTTTTTTTATTTCTTAGACATAGTACCTTCGGAGCTTATCACCATTGACCGGGTGGACAAAGGGATTGCCGTCCAGTCCGCAAGCTTCATGGCTCCTCCCGATAGTATCTTCGCACCACATAAGGGCCGATCCAAACGGGTTCCCATTTTCCTGTGGGGTTGTCTCTGGTAGGGGGCTTTACTTTCAGCACTAAGTCACCCTCTTTGATGTCTCTGGCCTTGACCTTTTTGTCAAATGCTCTGGCCATTCGCCTCTGGTAGGCTCGAGTGTGCTCTATGGCTTTGAGCCTTCTTTCATCGAGCAAGGCCAATTCGTCATGCCGGCTACGTAGCCATTCCACTTCGTTGACACTGTTTTCCAGGAGGACCCTTAGTGACGGGATTTCCAACTCCACTGGTAACACTGCTTCCATCCCGTAGGTTAGGGCAAAGGGAGTTTCTCCCGTGGCCGTTTCGACAGACGTTCTGTAGCCCCGCAGTGCCAAGTGCAGCTTTTCGCCAATCACGACCACGGTGGCCATTTTCCTGATGATCCGTTCGAGCGTCTTATTAGCAGCCTTCCACGGCTCCATTAGTCTCGAGGTCTCGTATGGGGACGACTTGTGGCGAGTGATCCCGAACTCGACAAAGAATCTATCGCAGCCCCTTCAAAGTGCGACCCATTATCAGAAATGATCTCATTGGGCACCCCATATCTACACATTATGTTTTCTTTGATAAACTGGGCCACCTTCTTGGAAGTGAGGACCTTATAGGACTTGGCCTCTACCCACTTGGTGAAGTAGTTGACTGCCACTAATACGAATTCATGCCCATTTCTTCCTGCCGGGGCTATTTTCCCTATCACATCAATACCCCAGGTTGCGAACGGCCAAGGAGTCGTCATGCAAGATGTGTCATGAGGCGGGAGATGGTTGAGGTTGGCAAACCGCCGGCATTTGTCGTATGCTCTGACGTGCCGGACACACCGTTTCCATGGAAATCCAAGAGTAACCCATTCTCGAGGATCACTTGCATCGTGGCTCGCATTCATATGAGGACCGCAGGGACCATTTTGGACTTCGGTCATCAACTCTTTGGCCCTTTCTTGAGTGACGCATAAGAGGAGTGGTCCTTGATACCGCTTCTTGTATAGGTTGCCTCCTAGAATGACATAATGGGAGGCCAACCTTTTCAAGGCTTGCAAGCTCTTGGCTCTGATACCTTCTTTCGGTCTACCTTCTTCGTCTTTGAAAGCTAACTCTCCATCTTTGAGGAACTGGTAAACTTGATTGTACCAAGGTTCCTTTATAGGCTCGGGTCCTGTGTCTACTTCACAACAGTAAAGTCCGGGGCTTCTCTTCTACCCACTCAAGGGTTTTATGGCTTTTCCTCGAGGATCTCTACCAAATGAGGCTAGAGTAGCTAGGGCATCTCGCGAATATGTTCTTTTCCCTTGGCAAGTAGTAGAAGGTCACTTCTCCGAACCGTCCAAATAACTCCTCCATACGGGCATGATACCGCCGAAGATTAGGTCCACAGCCTTCCATTTGTTGGAGACCTGGTTGATGATCGTGGCCGAGTCTCCATAAACTTCAAGCTCCTTGACATTCCTTTCTAAGGCAGCCTTCCAAACCAAAGAATGCAAAGCTTCGTACTCGGTGACATTGTTCGTGGCGTGGAAGTTTAACTTGAGGGCTACGGGCGTGTGCTCATCTTTCGGATCGACCAAAGTAGCATCCCTACGCCATTTCCTCTTTGTTAGCGGCTCCGTCAAAGAATAATTGCCATCAATTCTCTGCTCAACCGCAAAGATCCCTTCATCTCGGGAATTGGGGTTCGTGCCCTCTCGTCTTCATTACCGGGAAGTTCGCCAGTGGTCTCGACAATGCTTGACCCTTGATGGCCTTTCCGGTCACATAGTTGATGTCGTACTCGCCAAGAAGAAGGACCACTTTGCCGCACGCATCGAGAGGGAAGGCTTATCAAAGATGTACTTGATGGGGTCCATTTTTGAGACCAAATTCACAGGGTGGGCTTCGCATATAATGCTTCAACTTGCCGACTACCTGCACTCGCCTCCCGCACAAGTCTTTTCACATGCCGAGTAATTGAGCTCACTTCCCGCAGCCTTCCTACCGACAAAGTAAATGGCATTCTCTACCCGAGAGTCTTTCTTCTCCCGAGCAAGCATAGCCCCAACCGCCGTATCGTTGACAAAGTGAGATAGAGCAGAAGAGGTTTCTTTCTATGTGGGGGCATAGCACCGGAGGATGTACTAAGTACGCCTTTAATCTGGTCAAAGGCATCCTGGCATTCCTCGGTCCACTCTGTATCTACATTCTTCTTCATGAGCTTGAAGATGGGCTCGCACATAGTGGTCAACCGATTGACGAAACGGCCGATGTACCGCAACTTCCCCATAAAGCTCTTGACTTCGTCCTGGGTTCGAGGTGGCCTCATATCCATAATGGCTTTGATCTTTCTGGGGTCGACTTCGATACCTCGCTCCGTGACCATATACCCAAGCACTTTTCCCCTTGTCACTCCGAAGGTGCATTTAAGTGTGGTTTAGTCTCATGGAATGTTGTCTCAGCCTCTCAAAGAACTTCCGCAGTCAACAAAGTGCCGCCCATCCTCGCCTTTGGAGTGGATTATCATGTCGTCTACGTAGACCTCAATCTCCTTGTGGATCATGTCATGGAAAAGCGCGGTCGCCGCCCTTTGATAAGTAGCCCCGGCGTTCTTGAGCCCAAATGGCATTACCGTATAGCAAGAAGTTCCCCACGGTGTGGTGAAGGCCGTCTTTTCTTGGTCTTCTTCGGCCATCTTGATCTCGGTTGTAGCTGCAAAGCCATCAACGAAGGATTTGACTTCGTAGTTGGCAGTGGAGTCCACGAGGATGTCTATGTTTGGCAAGGGGTAATCATCTTTGGGGCCGGCCTTGTTCGCATCCCTGAAATCTACACAGCAGCCGCACCTTCCCATTGGCCTTGGTGACGGTCACAATATTGGACAACCATGTCGGATATTCGATGACTCGATGAATCCTACCCGCAGTAGCTTCTCAATTTCTTCTTTGACCGTAGAGACCACTCGCTTGATCTTCCTCAATTTCGCTTTACCGGCTTAGCATCTCGGTGCTAGAGGGATTCTCGTGCTCTACTATTGAACCTGTCTAGCCCCGCATATCCTTGTACGACCACGCGAAGACGTCCATGTATTCTCTCGAGCGCATCAACCACCGTCCCGTTCAACCCCCGGAAGAAGTTTCCGATCTCGTGTCTCTTTAGGTTCCTCGACAAGCACTCCAAGTTCACACTCGTCAAAACCTCCTCAGCCTCTTGGGCCCGGTTTTCCTCTTTTTCGTAACCTCGCTTAAAGATTTCTTTAATGTATTGTTCATTTAGTGTGTTTCAGATTCTTGTTCAAATGATTCATTATTAACCGTTGTTAAGTTTTGAGTTAATTTATCATTTGTTAAGTTGGCAATAAGGGGATAATCGTAAAGATCCGTCATTTCATTCAAAATAAGGGGAAAGATGACATCGATTACATATTGATAGTCCTCAGCGTGAGGCCTTCGGATGACTCGCAGGACTGGAATTCAAAGATTCCCGACTCGACCGTATGGACAACAGGTGTTTGACACGACCGGGTTGAGAAGGACGGTACCAATCCAAGCTCCGCGATCATTTGCCGCCGGTCAAGCTATCGGTCCCGAGAACGTCTCCCAATTCTTCAACGGCATCTCTGTCTTAGTCACCAAAGTGCGGGGATCGAAAGGATCTTCACCACCGTCTCCAATTACAAAGAACTATCTCATCATCTCGAGCCGAAGTCGATCAAATCTGGATCCGTGCTTCTTCATCAAACAACTTTTGTAACCCCCACTCATTGTCTTCACCGCCGGCAGCCTTCTATCCGATCGATCTTCTAAGAGCTAACTCAAAGGCGGAGAAGTCCATTACCCCTGATGCCGATTCTTTCGACACTGTCTCGAATTTTCTTTGAAGACATACTCGCTCGAACGGTAGTGGTAGCCCCAGAATGTCTAGCAAGTCAAGGAACATCCTTCGAACAGATTTGCCGGTTTTCCCTAACCTTCTCAAGGTTTTCCGTAAGGGTTTTCTTCGTGGAGGTCTCGATGGTCATTTTCATCGTATTGAGTCCCACCTTTTGTAAAGTAATGAGTCGTGATAAACCGTAGGGATAGAGCCGACCCCTTTAGCTTTTCTCGCCATCCCGAGAGTTCGGTTTGTATCCCAATCCATATCTCGGTGGTTTGTTCCTTTACATCAATGATGGTATTGCGACCCGGAGTCTTCTCGCCCAATCCAAGCCCCTAAGATAACCCATTTTTCTCATCATTCTCATGGCCGGGGAATTTTATCTAAGTAGTGGTGAGGTCGGGCAACACACTTGTGCTTTGGAAGAAGCTACGTAGAATCCTGGCCAATGCCAACCCTTCATCATCATGCTTGATCTCCAATATCGGGATATCTCCAGTGCTGGTTCCTTCAACCGTGACACTGTCTCTGTAGATGGTTGTGATAGTCCCGTCACTTGACTGAAATTTGACGCATTGGTGCAGAGTAGAGGACACTCCGTTTATCTGGTGGATCCAAGGGCATCCCAGCAAAGCAGTAAATGAAATAGGGATATCAATCACTTGAAAGTCAACGTCCATGACCGTTTTCCCGAACCACAACTTGAGAGTAGCAATCCCCAAAACTGATCGTGCAAAGGGAGTCATAGGCCTTAATAGTCTCGACTAGAAGGCTTCAAATCTCGTTGGTTTCGCATCCAATAAGTCCATCATCTTGGCCGGCAAGACATTCATCGTGCACCCTCCATCGACTAATACCCGTGGCAATCGACGCTCTTCTAACTGGACTGTGATGTAAAGAGGCTCATTATGACTAGCCCCATACTTTGGCAGGTCCAATTCAGTGAAGGTAATGATGTTTCCGTAGTGGATACTTCCAATCATTTGGATGACCTCATCTGGGGTGACATCTATAGGCACCATGATCTTGGCCAAACTTTCTTCTAGCTTCAGCTTATGAGGGTATGAAGAGGTTAACAGGGACCACAAGGAGATATTGGCCTGAGTACACTTCAACTGAGTTAGGACTGGATCCTCCTTGTCAGAGTCTGGCTTTTCTGCTTCTCGGCTTATAGGTCTTTTGTCCGCTTTCGCTCGTAGACGGCATTTCTTTTATCACCCTTAGGCTGTTCAATACTCATCTGTCCAGACCGAGTCATCACATAGACTTTAGACTTCTCCGGGTCATCATTCCTAATGGAGGATTCTGTCAGCTCTTTCAAAGTGAGAGGCGGGCTCTTGCTGGCGTATGGCCAACTTTGATGATTAATCTGATTAATCGCACTACTAGAGGCATAAGCGGCTTCCCGAATCTGATCCCAGGTTACTGGCTTTCTGATCTTTTCTGAGTTCTGACTCTCTAGTTGGCTCAACAGCCGACTGGTTTCAGCTTCACCTTCTCCGTTTAAAGTCTTCACAGTCTCATTCAAACTTTTCAAGGTCAGCATGCAACAGGAATTATCACTTTCAGGGTTTGGAGCCTGGCGAATGGCTTTCTCATTCGGATTTAGCAACTTTTTTAACAGAGCGGGATCACATTCCTCATCACTGTCAAGCATGTCCCTCCTTTCTCTAGGGGTTAATTTTCTGACGGCATCTTTAACGTTGGCCAAACACTTTTTGAAGTGGGAAATTCCATCATCAATAAGGATTTTTGCGGGGTCAAACCTCATGGCGGGTCCCTGTTCTTTACTGTCGGGAAGGTTTTCTGGGCTTTTCGGCTTCTGGGCTAACCATTCCTCTACTGTTCCTTCTGGCACTTCGACCGTGTCTTCCTCGGTATCACTACAGTAACTCTCGTGAGAACTTTCATCTTGACTCTGATGACCAATGAGGGCAAAAGCAGGTCGGGATACTTGATGCCATATAAGAGGTGTCTTGGACTCTTCCTCTGACTTGGGGATTACCAAGAAAACATCATTGTCATCATAGGACATAAAGGGGACCGGAGTCGCCTCGAAACTTAAGACTCTTTCCAGGGCATCCATACACTCTTCTTCAGACCAGGTTTCAGGAGTGACGATTAACACTGTAACGGAGTCTACTCTTTCCGATGAGGGTTTGGCTTCAGCGACGCTTACGTGTTCCAGATCGGCGGGTGGAGCCCACTTCCCTCTTTCAGCTAAAGCTTCGATCAAGTTCCTCCATTCACCGACCAAGTCTTTGTAAGGAGTATTGAACTCTAGGATGTAGGATCCATACGCTGCCTCATCTGAGCTAGCATCCTTTTCCTTTCCCAAGCCTTCGCACAGGCTGCAGATGCACTTTGAAGTGATTCCATCCCCTATTCCAAGTTTGTGGTTTTCTACCTCATCTTGCCCTTTAGGTTTCACTTCCGCTGACTCCAAGTCCATTCCTTCTACTGAACTGTCATCATCACTGTAAATCCATCCATTCCTATTCTCATTTTCGATCGATTCTTCACTACCACCGTCCGGGAGATAGGCAAATTCACAGTGCGTTGACGAAATTAGAGAGGTCAGGCTGGTACTGAGATTCCAGGGTAAGGAGATTTGGATCAGGCTGAAAGGAGGGAAAGAGTCCCATGGGGGAATGCAAAGGCTGCGAGGGTGTCGGGACCCTGACGGCTTGGGATATTGGGGAAGACTGAAAAGGGACAGTCTTTGGCAATGGATTATAAGAGGATGGGGGAGGGCATTGGCTATAGGCTAGCTCTTCTTTCCTTGTCATCTGGTTACCCAAACCAGTACTGTTCTCTGTCGAATCGGACATTCTGACTCTCTGGACTGACCAAACTGAGGATTCTGGCGAACTGTCTGAGAATTCTGCGCTAACAAGTCGCCACTTATTTCTCGCTGCGGGAAAGGGGATAGGAGAGGTTTAGACTCGGGGTAGGTGTTTAGGCTGAAGGCTCAAGCAATATGCAAATTAGGAATCTTCCAGTTTACCTAAAACAGTGTCTTTTATTAATTTCTATTTGGTTGGAAAAGGGGATTTGCCCTTCTTTTTCGCAACTACTCTAGATCCTGGATCAGTGGGTTCCGTCACTACGTCTATAAGCCCTTCGTATTCCACCTATATTTCGACCTCCCAGGGTGGACAGCCCTGGGCGAGGGTCCTATAGGGCACGCGGATCCCACCGACCGAGAGTAAAGAACGCTCCTAACAGGTCTAGCGGGTCATAGGAGCTTTCAATGCACAAGCGATGCGAATTATGGTCAAGGCAATACCGGGAAAGTCTCATCTTTCTGCCTTAACGAAATTTTGGCAGAGTTTCGCTTGAGCGAATGACGTTTTGACTTTCAGTAATGTCCGAGAAGATAATAGGCATGGGTCGGGTGGCAAAAGCCGGATGACACAGTGTCACATTGAGCTTCGTTGCATACGCAAAGGCGTGAGTCGAATCGAAGTCAATGCCGGTCAAGATCTTGCCAATTTTTCCTTGTCGGAATTTTGCGTAGCTTCGCTTGAGCGAAAGATCTTTGGATTTTTGGCAAAGACTCGGTCTCGACTCTTACGCTGCTCCGTGCGGGTCAAGGTCAAAGTCAATGCCTGAGTCAAGATCCCACCGAATTTTTCCTTGTCGGAATTTTGGCAGTGGTTTCGCTTGAGCGAGAGACCTTGACTTCCGTTATGAACTAAGGCTTGACCTTTACGAGGGTATGCAACCTGGCTATATGACACGGACTAGACCAAAAACCAACCAAAAGTCACGGTTTTTTGAAACGTGTGACACGGATCGTGCATCGTCGACACCGGCCGCCATGGGAGGTTGGAATGATTCCGTGCACGCCCGGAGCATCGTAAGGTCCGTCCGTGATCGCAACTGAACCACCCCGGGTTTGAAGGACGTGCGTGCAAAGTGTACAGGATATATCAGGTGCGCGTAGTGTGCGGTCTCCTAAAAATGTTCCTTTTTGAGTTAAAACAGAGATTTTCATAAATGTGTTTTAAAGGAATGATTTTTCGGGACTGGGGAGAATGCAGCAGATAAGCACGTAAATTTTCTGGGAGCCCCAGTCAGTCTTGGAACTGAATAGCCCCAAGCTGCTAGGACTGCCAGATTAACCTCAATTTTTCCTGGTGGAATTGCCACTGAGGCCGTCCGGTCAGAATCCAAGGAGGATTGAGCCGTACGACTGCATGGATCAATTTTCCAGGTTCCACTCCTTTGCTATTTTTCGGGTTGTTTCCCGTTCAAAGTATGCACAAATTTCAAGATGCAAATGATGCAATGCAAGGCAAAGAAATCAAGCACGATTAATGAAATCAGCGACGGGAGTCTAACCCGCTCAAAGGGAAAAGCTTTCTTTTATTTTTTCAAAATTTTTTTTTTCGAAAAGGGATACTGGTACGTGGGATTGTTAAACCACCGTTTATCCCAAGCCCCGGGTTAGGGAGCGATACAGGAAGGTTAAGTGGTGTCCACCTATATACCGAGTATCGATTTTTTGTTTTGAAAATAAAGCTTTTCTCCTTTGGGATATCCCCAGCGGAGTCGCCAAACTGTGAATGTGTGCCCAAATTTTGTGTGTTGGATTCACGCGAGTTTGAAGACATCCGGTTTAATTTGAAAAACGGAGTCGCCACGCCATTTTGATTACCTCAAAACTTTGAAAAAAAGGTTTTATGGGTTCGGAGGTTAAGTTACCCCTTGGGAAGAACGGATCGTCGTTCACCCAAGGTGCCTTGCCGGAGCAAGTCTCCCAAGATTCCATTAACCGTGCTTGCTTGCGTGCTTTCTTGTGTGCATGTGTTTGAAAATAAGGGGGGAATGTCCCAAGTTGTCTTCCGGACGTACAAACCATTTATTGGTTGTCGCCGATTTCTTGGATTTTATGTATTCGGGATTTTGATCCCATCCTCATCTTGGACTTGTGATCATCGCTTTTTAACCTCGGGACTTGCGTGATCGAGAGAATGACTCCCTTTATAGTCAAAGATGAGGTTCTTTAGAAAAGGAGGGTCCTTAGCCCATCAATCCTACGCTTTAAGACGGTCGAGCTCATATAGATGCTTCATACTCGTCTTAAGCGATAATTGGAGATATAGGGTTCAAGGTTGTCCCTTTCTAAAGAGATTATGAAACCTTTATGGAAGAAACGATGTAAAGATGGGATCTTTACACCGGTCCGTTCCAAGGTTGCTAATGGGGACATGGGGGAATGCATGTAAAAATGACATTTTTAGTGAAAAGATGACATTTTGGATTGCAAAGGATGCATTTTTGATTTAAAGAAGTGATCTTTATTGCAAAGGATGCTTTTTTAATGTAAAGACATGATTTTTATGCAAAGGATGCATTTTTAATGTAAAGACATGATTTTTATGCAAAGGATGCATTTTTATGAAGAAATTGGGATTTAATATGCAAAGGATGCATAAAGATTGCATTTTGAAAAGCATAGGACGCTAATTTAGGATAAAGATATGATCTTTAATGCAAAGGATGCATGAAAAGGATTTTATGTGCAAAGGACGCATTTTTATGATAAGGACTTGATCTTTATATGCAAATGATGCATTAAGATGACATTTTTATGTAAAAATGGGGTTTTTAGGTGCAAAGGATGCACCTTTATATATAAAGATTACATTTTTAATGGCAAGGGATACCTAATGCATGCAAAGGGGGAAGGGGGATGATAAAAGATATGATCTTTAAACTACCAAGTCCCAAGCAAAGATAATAACAATATATGAATGCAATGAGCAAATTAATTCATATAGAGCAATTAGGATGCAAGGTTAGGGTGTGAGAGGTTACCAATGGTGGCCTCTTCTTCTTTGGATGGAGCTAGGAGGAAGGATCGATCTTGGATCTTCAAGGAGGAGGGAGGAGGCTTCTTGGCTTTCTTCTTCACCTTCTTGGACTTCCAGCAGCTTCTTGGAGTGTATTTTTCGTATTGTGGTGATATTGTGTTTTTTGTTGATGATTAAAATGGGTAGAGGAGGGCTCTATTTATAGGCAATCTGGGAAGAGCGAATGAAGCCGTGCGGCTGGAGGTCTTTGGCTAATGCAGCCGTGCGGCATTATCCACAATGACTCAGCATTTCTAGAAACATGCAAGGTGGCAAATTCTAGAACTTTCCTCCCAATTAAGAAAAACGTGTTTCTTAATGGATAAGCCTTCCTTTCAGCCCTTAATTAATTTGGAACAGTTCCGGAATATTTCCGGAACACTAGGAAGGTTCGAGGAATTACCGGAAAACTTACCGAAATTGCTCGGAAAGTTTAACCTAAGGCATGAGCCGATTTGGGTACTTACAAGCCCTCGGTAACGTCACTTGCAAGGCGAGTGGGTTGTCGATAGAAAAGGATCCAATCTCGGTGAATGTCGAGACGGATCGAGAGACCGAGGTGGTCGAGTGGTTGAACCTTCTAAGGCTACCTACGTATCCCGAGTGGGAATCAAGCCAGCCGTAGTTCGGAAAAGATCTGCTGGGGAATGGGGTATCTTATGTGACGAATTGGCTAAACCTAAGGTAGGCTACCTACGTATCCCGGAGGAATCAAACCAGCCGTAGTCTCGAAAAGATCCGCCGAGGAATGGAGAAGAGAAAACCGGTCTCTTCGGGAAAATAGAAGAGGAAATGACCTAGGAGGTCATGCAATTGATCCTACTGGGGATATGCTAGAAATGACCTAGGTGGTCAGATAACAAAGTCTCTATGAGGGACTACTTCATCACTGAGGAGTAACGAAGAAACAGGGTGACCAAAGTGGTCGAATGGCTGGACCTTTTATAAAAGGCTACCTACGTATCCCGGAGGAATCAAGCCTTGATCGTAGTTCAAGCATCACTAGATAGGTTAGGAACGATGTCTAGGATCCTTGAAGGTTTTGACAATTAATGGAGGTTGTCACCTGATTGACAATTAATGGAGGTTGTCACCTGATTGACAATTAATGGAGGTTGTCACCTGATTGACAATTAATGGAGGTTGTCACCTGAGGAAACTAGAGCTTACGTCACCATCGAGTGGATAAAGGTAGCTAGAGTTTGGATAGCTTGAGTATACGTCTCAATCTCTTTCGAATCGAGATATGGGTATCTAAAGTTTGGAAAACTGAGTACGTCCTTAATCCTTCTTTCGAATCATGAGATACATGGGGCATTCAAAGCTCTGGAAAACTTGAGCATACGTCTCAATCTTTTCGAATCAGAGATATGGGTAGCTAAAGATAGATGACGTTATTTTCTTGCATCAAATAACGGAGACTCCTCATTCTCATTACATTAAAGCTACTTGGCGCTATCTCCTTTTGACAGAGATAGAGGGAGCTAAAGTTGGGGATGACGTTATTTCTTACGACGGAAATAACGGAGACTAAAGCTACGGCGCGCCATCTCCTTTGACAGAGATAGAGGGAGCTAAAGCTTGGATGACGTGAGCAGTGATGAGGAAGGAGAAGAATCTGAGGCCTAGGAGGTCTCTAGAATGGATTTGGAACAAAAACAAACAATTAACAATTTTTATGCACACTTTGTTTATTTTTTGCTTAGTATTTCGGTGCCTAGATGGGGCGAAGACATTGCATTTATGCTTTATTTACTTTTCTAATCATATGCTTTTTTAATTTACACATTCCTCGGAGCCTTAGCGATTGCTTGAATTGGGGTTGAAACTGAACCAAAACAATGTATAATGGTATATAAATGCTTCAGTGGCTTTTTGGACATGTTTTTAGAAAGGTCAAAGTTTCTTGAGAAAGTGGGGTGAAAACTTCCTTGGGCAGCAACTTGGGCTACAAACCCACATATACATCGAGTAAATGAAGCGCGTTAATTCGGGAGTCCCGAGGGCAAAAGAGGCCGCACAAGCCACAGCTTCGTCCTTCGGATTCCAGTCATTGACAAAAGCAAGGCTTGACCATTTCACCTTATTTTCAAACTAGACTTGTAAAATTAACCGTTCCCAGAGCACATTTTGGACTTAAAGACACCATCTTTGATCACTTCACGAGAAGCCCATAGATTGCAAAAGTGGAAACGAGACCTGCTTTTCCTCCGATCTTCGCCTGGGTGAGACATAACTTCCAAAATCACAAGGGCAGTCGCTTGATTCTTCCTTCAGAAGATCAAGTCTTTATGGGCATTTGAGGGATCTCCGCCTGACTGGGACCTTGAAAGAGCCGCAAGAAGTTTTGGGACGTCCGGAGACATGCTTATCGCTTTTTCTGGCTAACGAGATTGTCCTTGACGCACATTTTAAGCACTGCTGGGAGCCTTGATTGGGGGTCCCGAAATTGAGGCTATATCTATTCCATTGATCGAGGATGTGTCTGGTGGCGGCAAAGCTTCAGCAAACACCATCTTTCTGCAGATCTCTGCAGGAGAGAGCCGAGAGGATGATGGTAGCCCTAGACAAGATTGACCTTTCGATATCCTGGGCGGGTTTGGTTTCTCCAAAGCCTATCGGTTGCGAACGCAGTGGCTATGGGACGCATTTATCCTTTGCGTCTTTGCTCTCCATTCACCGCCCGGCGGAGTCCGTGGGGATTCATGCGTCATGGTGGTCTCTTGGACATGGTACGTAGACCTGTAGATTGTAGAATTTGGGAAGGATATTGTCTGGTTTGGCTGGGAGAGACATTGACATCGGGTGGCTGGATTTAAGCGAGGATGGCTCGGGAGACTCATTTCATGAGATCAGAGTCCGCCAGTGTCGCGACTTTATGGCTTTTGAGGAGAGGCTCGGGGCTTTGCCGTGGGGCTTGCCGACTCGGTGCCCTTGGGTGATTTCTCGGAGGGGTGCACCTCGGCGACGGGACCCGGGGTAGGCTGGGAGGGCGATGATGGCACTTACTGCCAGCTATCCATACTTCGACATCCGATTGGTGGATACCTCATTGGAGGTTATGCGGACCCGGGGAGGACATTTCCCAGGAGGTCCTAAGGCTTGTGAGGGTTCCGTGGAGTTCCGCCCGGGTGCATCCTTCATACATTCCATGCTTGGTATCCAGGCGGTTTGGGGCCCTTACGGGATTGAGCCGCTGAAAGGGATTGGAGGACATTCGCACCATGGAGGTGGTGTCCTTGATATGAGAGATCCAAACCATGCTTTTCTTTCTTCTCGAGGAGGGCTTGGGCGCTCTGTGCTTTCCCACCCCGAGGGGCTATCTTCGGGAGGCGGGGAAGAGTACCATCTTGACGGCTGTCTACTGACTGCACAGAGGAGGACTGGGAGCGGCTTCGGGTCATCTTGTCTGAGGAGGAGACGTCGAGCTTGCTAGTGGGGTGTCGAGTCTCGATCCATCCGAGCGATGGTCGGTTTTTATGAAGTTATATAGTCGGCGGTCACTTCGGCCTTGGCCAACTTAATCTGCAGGCCATTGTCGAAGCCAGCTGGGAGTGACTTGACATGGATCCAATGCAAACCTTGCATCACATGCTGTCACCTCTTGAGACCATTCACCACTCTTTTGACCCCAAGAAACTGCGGCCACATGCCGAAATCTCCCAACTCTCAACGACTCTGGGCTGACAAGCTTTTCTGCAAGATGGCTCGGTCCCGCTTCCTGCTCTGCTTTCGGTGAATGTCACGGGCCTCTACTCTACTCCTGACACTTGAGCTACAGAGGGTGACTTCGCCACCGAGACATTCGGGTTTCGGATTAGCCGCGAGAGGTCCCACGCGAAAGCTCAACGGACTTTGTGTTCTGGATATGCGTGACATGACAACTGTTCATCATTTTCGGTATGTGGTTCTTAGGAGGTGATCATAGCATTGGGCGTGGGTAACTCGTCTGATTTCCCGCTAGGAAGATCTCACAGGTTGAGAAGAACAACGTCTTGCTTTCCAAACTTCGCTTGGAGCTTTACCAAGTGAAGAATTCCAGTGGCTTCCTGAGCTCTAGTGTCTTCATGTCCACCGGTCAACTGGTTTGGCCAGCTACACATCCCATAAGGTACCCAAACTTGTACTTCGTCACCCTCGAAGGGATTTCCAACGGTCAGGAACTAAAGGTTTCAAAGCCAACGGTGATGATCGGCAAGAGAAACTTGAGTTATTGACTCGAGGTCAAGTCTCACTTATCCGGAATCCCAGGCAGGAGCTTTACGTGAGTGTCATTTTCTTCCGTTAGGCGGCTTTAAATCATCATCTAGACTCTGTTGAAGATTCCTCCTAATCTTTACCAACTTTTGCTACTCGAAAGAGTCATCTCCGGTAAGGGAAACACTCATGGGATGCAGGAGCAAGTCTTATTTTTTCATTTCTTGGGCGGAAGGTGGAAATAAAAACCATCAATATGTTCATTCATGTTTATGAAATGATGTGCTTATCAATGGTACCATCATATCTGGGTTGTCATGTCGCATCCGAACCTGACAAAGTCGGGCAGGTGACTTTGGTCTGGGATCTTCGCTGTTGCCCGATCTAAAACTTCGAATGTCTCGATTGGCCAAGACACCCTCCTGTGCTCGAGTGGGTTATTCGAGTAGAGCAGTAGTAATCTTGCCATTCCCCACCAGGAATGGAGTAGGTTGGGGCCAGGAGTCATCTTTCTAAGGAAAAGCTTAACAATGGGGTAGGGAGAGTGCTGCGAGAGATTTCGGTATGTGTCATCGGTTCTTGGGTCGGGCTCTAAGAGTGGAGGGTCTCGAATTACGAGTGAACTTCATGCTGATGCAAGGTTTGCAGATTGGATCCATGTCAAGTCACTCTACCGGAAACAGGTGTTTTAGCGACGGAATAATCAGCGGCAGGATTTCATTCCGATCGCTAAAATAGCGACGAATTTAAGCTTTAGCTGGGCGAAATTATTTTGGCGTCAGGAATTTAGCGACGGAATTCTAATTCCGACGCTTAAATTCAGTCGCTAAAACGAATATTCCTCGAATATTCATTTTATTACCGCCACTATTTTTCCAAGCGGTTGATTACATACCGACGGAATATTCCGCCATGCTAACATCTTAACCGGGCCGACTCGAAATTATTCCGCTCGGTGAAAATATATTATTTTTATATTTTTTTATTTATCGCTGGCGGAAATTCTTCCTGTTTCTGGGTGAAAATCAAATAATTTTTTTTTTTGAAATGTTAGCACGACGGAATATTTCGCCGCCGCCGATAAATTAAAAATTAATTTATCGCCGTCGAAATACTCCAGACGGTAGAAATTAAAATAATCTCCTCTCCCGTCCTCGCCGACTTAGGATTTTTTCAGAAATGCTTGCACTAGGATTACAGGAAAAGGTAAATAAGCTAGGAGTGTAATTTAAAAATAGGAGAGAGAGAATGAGTGGAGGGAATAGGTAAATTATAATGGTGTTGTGAGTATTAAAATAAATGTAGGAGAGAGAATGAGTGGAGAGAATAGTGATTTAAGCGTTTCCTGATTTTGTGGGGTCACCTAAGTCGGGTGGTGACGCGCCCAAAAAATGGCAAAAAGTCCTAAGCTCTGGCGGGACGGAGGGAGTATTTTTTATTTTTTTGAAAGTCATTACACCGACGACGAATATTTCCGCAGCCGCTAATAATTAATTTTTTAAATTTGAGACAATCGGCGGCGGAAATATAATCAATCCGGTGAAATCTAGGAAATTAAATTGTTTTTTATTTTTTTTTAAATTAAACAGAGCGGAATATTTCCGTATTTGCCGATATAAAATAATTTATTTTGAATTTATCGCCGACGGGAATATCATCTGTCAACATAATAAAATGTAATTTTTTGATTATTTTTAGAACTAATAAACAAAATAACCAACAACGAAAACATTAAAATATTTAACTAAAACTTTAAAAAATTGCAAGTAATTTCAAAAACTAATCGTAACGTTAGAAAACTAATCGGCGGAAATGTTAAACGAGCCAAAACCCTATGCTTTCAATCACTCTTACCCATTGTATATTCCTTGGAGGCATTCTCGCATATCACCACCAAGATGAAACCCTTGTCTCCTAAACCCTAACCCTAACCCTAACTCCCTAACCCCTAAACTCCTGGGTTCCCTAAACCCTAACCCCTAACTCCCCTAAATCAACCCTAAACCACTAAACTAAACCCACTAATTCCTAAACCCTAACCACTTCCCAAATCCCTAACCCCTAAACCCTCCTAAACTAAGCAACCCCTAAACCCTAACCCCCTAAAGCCACTGGAAATCCTAACTCCCTAAACCCTTGAATCCCCCTAAACCCTAATCCCAAACCCTGATAATAAACCCCTATACAGATGTGTCAGATAGTGTATGGTATAGGTATAGTGGTATAAGTGGTATAGTGTATAAGACATAGAATATATGAGGTATAGTAATGTGGTGTATGAGTGTATAGGGTATAGCCAGATGGCGATAACAGATATGGTGAGAAATGCGTATAGCCAGTATGGGTGTATAGTTTTCGTATGGTGTATAGCCGTGTATGGTGTATAGTGTATGGTGTATGTGGTATAGGGTATAGGGTGGAGGTATAGAACATAGGGTATAGTGTATATTGTATAGGGTATAGGGTATAGAGTATAGGGTATAGGGTATAGGGTATAGGGTATAGTATTTAGGGAGATATAAGCAGTGTATAGGGGTATATGATACGGTGTATGTAGGGTGTTTAGTGGCATAGAGTATAGTGTATATGGTAATGGTGTATGTGGCATAGGGTATAGGGTATGGTACGCGTATAGTGGTACGGTGTATGGGGTCGTATGGTGTTTAGTGCGTAGGCGGTGTTTGAAGCAGGCCTATAGGGTGCATAGGGTACGTGTGTATAACAGATAGCTGTATAGATAGTGGCATAGGGTATAGGGTATAGTGGCATAGTGGTATAATGTATAAAAAGGGTATAACAGATGTATAGGGTATAATGGCAGATAGTATAGTGAGTATAGGGTATAGTGTATATGGTATAGGGTATAGGGTATGGTTTATAGAGTATGTGTGTATAGGGTATATGGGTATAGGGTATAGGGTATAGGGTATGTGGTATAGGGTATGGCCAGGTATAGTGTATAGGATATAGGGTATGACATGTGTATAGTGTATAGGTATAGTGGTGTATAGGGTATAGTGGTATAGTGGTATATGCCGTATAGGGTATGTGGTATAGGGTATAGGGCATGGGTATAGGGTAATGGTGTATAGCCAGTATAGCGGTATAGGGTATAGTGTATTGGTGTATAGCCAGGTATGGTGTATAGTGTAAAGGGTATAGGGGTATAGGTGTATGGTGTATAGTGTATGGTGTATAGATGTATGGTGTGTATAAGGTATAAGGGTATAAGGATATGAGGTGTATAGTGTATATAGTATATAGGAGTTATAGTGGCATAAGTGTATAGAGTATAGGTTATAGGTAAGTATAAGGCATAGTGTATAGTGGTATAGGGCATGTGGCATAGAGTATAGGGTATAAACAGATAGGGTATAGTGGCATATACGGTAATTAGTGTATAGTGTATAGGGTACATGGTATGGTGTAATAGGGTATAAGGGTATGATGTGTGGCAGAGCCCATAGTGTATGGTGTATAAACAGGCATATAGGGTATAGGGTATAGTGGTATAGGGTATAGGTATAGGGCATAGTGTATGTGAGGTATAGGGTATGTGAGTATAGGTATAGGTGTGTAAATAATGGAGTATAGTGTATATAGGCATATAGTGTATAGGGCATATAGTGTATAGTGTATAGGGTATATGGATATATATGGTGATATGAGGTGCATATAGGGCATGTGGTATTGTACAGGAGTTATCGAAAGTATAGGTATATGATATAGGGTACATATGGTATGGGGTATAAAGTGTATAAATGTGATAAATAGATGTATAGGGTATAGTGGTATGGGCGGTGAGCAAATAGACATGTATGGAATGTATGAGTGTATGGTGTATAGGAGTATGTGGGTATAGGGTATAGGGTATGTAGCTTTAGTGGTATAAGGTATAGAGTTTAGTCAGTATAGGAGGCATAGTGGTATAGGGTATGGCGTATACTCGGTATAGGGTATAGTGTATGGTGTATAGGGTATGGTGTATAGTGTAAAGGGTATATGATATAGGGGTATAGTGTATAGGGTATAGTGGTATAAATGTGTATAAGGTATGTGGTATAGGGTATAGTGTATAGCTGTGATAGTGTATAGGGTATAGGCAGTATAGGGTTTAGGGTATAATAATAAAAATAATATTTATTGACTCATATTTATTTTTCGACAAGAATTTAAAATAATTTTCATATTTTATATAATTAAAAATAATGATATTTATTACATTAAAATTAATTAATATTTATGATTTGTTTATTTTTTCAAAAATAATATTTATTGACTCATTTAATTTTTTAGAGTAATTTAAAATAATTTTCATGTTATATATAATAAAAACAATGATATTTATTAATAATAGCGGCGGAAATTTCCGTCGCAGAGGTTAAAATCGGCGGCGGAAATTTCCGTCCAAGTGATCTTGCCACGTCATCGATCCATGTGAACGTAAATGTTAGCGTCGGATTTTGGGCGAAATATTCAAAAACCCTAAACCCCTAACCCCTAACCCCCTAACCCTAAACCCACAACCCCTAACCCCTAACCCCTAAACCCTAATCCCTAAACCCTAACCCTTAAACCCTAACCTAACCCCTAAACCCTAACCCCTAAACCCTAACCCCTAACCCCTAATCCCTAAACCCTAATCCCTAAACCCTAACCCCTAAACCCTAACCCCTAAACTCCTATAGTGTATAGTGTATATGGTATAGGGTATAGGGTATAGGGTATAGTGTACGGTGTATAGGGTATAGGGTATGGTGTATAGGGTATAGATGTATAGGGTATAGTGCATGCCGTATAGGGTATGGTGTATAGTGTATGGTGTATAGTGTATGGTGTATAGTGTATGGCGCATGTGGTATAGGGTATAGGGTATAGGTGTAAGTACCCAAATCGCCTCACGCCTTCCTAAGTTAATTTTCCCAATTTCGGTAAATTTTCCTAATTCCCGACCTTCCATTAAAACAACCTGTTTTTTATTAATTTAGGGTCGAAGGGGGATCCTTCCTAATTAAGAAACACGTTTTTCTTAATTAGGAAGGAGGATTCTAGAATTTGCGACCTTGCATGGTTCTAGAATGCCGAGTCATTCAGATAAGCCCGCACGGCCAGCATTAGCCGTCGCTCTTAGCCGCACGGCTTCATTCGCTCTCTCCAGATTACCTATAAATAGAGGCCTCCTCTACCCATTTCAACACACAACATATGAGAAGAATACACAATACACTCCCAAGACGTGAAGAAACTGCTGAGAGCTCAAGAAGGTGAAGAAGGAAGGCCAAGAAGCTACCTCCCTCCTCCTTGAAGACCCAAGACCAATCTCTCCTCCTAGCTCCGTTCGAAGAAGCAAAGGAAGCAATTGGTAACCTCGCACGCCCTAACCTTGCTTTTAATTGATATACTTGCTCATTGCATTCATATATCTTGCTTGGGACTTGGCATTTATTCATAAAGATCACATCTTTATCACCCCCTTTCCCCTTTGCATGCATTAAGACCTCATTTGTCATAAAAATGTAGTCTTTTTCATAAAGGTGCATCCTTTGCACCTAAAACCCCCTTTTTTCAAATAAAATGTCATTTTTATGCATCATTTGCACATAAAAATCAAATCTTTTTCAATAAAAATGCATCCTTTGCATCAAAATCCCTTTTTCAATGCATCATTTGCATAAAAATCCTATCTTTACGCATCACTTGCATAAAAATCATCTCTTTCAATCAAAAAGCATCATTTGCTAAAACCAAAAATGTCATCTTTTCATTAAAGAGTCATTTTTCATTATGCATTTCCCCTTTCCCCCAACCTAGGAACGGACCGGTGTAAAAGATCCTATCTTTACATCGTTCCTTCCATTAAAGGTTCATGATTTCTTTAGAAAGGGATAACCTTGAACCCTATATCTCCGATTATCGCTTAAGAAAGAGTATGAAGCCTCTATACGAGCTCGACCGTCTTAAAGCGTAGGATTGATGGGCTAAGGACCCTCCTTTTTTAAAGAACCTCATCTTTGACCAAAAGAGAGTCATTCTCTCGATCACGCAAGTCCCGAGGGTCCCGAGGTTAAAATGCGATGATCACAAGTCATAAGATGAGGACGGGATCATAATCCCAAATACATAAAATTCCAAGGAATCCCGAGCGACAACCAACAAATGGTTTGTACGTCCGGAAGACAACTTGGGACATTCCCTCTTTATTCTCAAACACATGCACACAAGAAAGCACGCAAGCAAGCACGATTAATGAAATCTTGGGAGACTTGCTCCGGCAAGGCACTTTGGGTGAACGCCAAACGTTCTTCCCAAGGGGTAACTTAACCTCCGAACCCAAGTAAGAAAACCTTTTTTCAAAGTTTTGAGGTAATCAAAATGGCGTGGCGACTCCGTTTTTCAAATAACTCGGATGTCTTCAAACTCGCGTGAATCCACAAATTTGGGCACACATTCACAGTTTGGCGACTCCGCTGGGGATAACCCAAAGGAGAAAAGCTTTATTTTCAAAACAAAAATCGATACTTGGTATATAGGTGGACCCCACTTAACCTTCCTGTATCGCTCCCTAACCCGGGGCTTGGGATAACCGGTGGTTTAACAATCCCACGTACCAGTATCCCTTTTCGAAAAAAAAAAAATCTTGAAAAAAAGAAAGCTTTTCCCTTTGAGCGGGTTAGACTCCCGTCGTCGATTTCATTAATCGTGCTTGCTTTCTTTTACCTTGCATTGCATCATTTGCATCTTGGATCTTCGTGCATACTTTGTAGCATAAAAATCGCAAAGGAGTGGAACCTCGGAAAATTGATCCATGCGCTATACGGCTGATCCTCCTGGATTCTCGACCCGAATGACCTCGTGCAATTCCACCAGAAAATCGTGGTTAATCGGCAAGTCCTAGCACTTGGGGCTACTCATGCTCCATGACTCGACTGGGGCTTCCTAGAAAATTTACGTGTTGCATTCTCCCCGTCCCGAAAAATCATTCCTTTAAAACACATTTATGAAAATTCTCGTTTTAACTCAAAAAGGAACATTTTTAGGAGACCGCACACTACGCGCACCCGATATATCCCTGCATTACACTTTGCACGCACGTCCTTAAACCCGAGTGGTTCCAGCAGGTCACGGACACCTTACGATGCTCCCTGCGCGCACGGAATCATTCCAACCTCCCCATGGCGGCGGTCGACCAATGCACAGTCCGTGTCACACGTTTCAAAAATCCGTGACTTTTGGTTGGTTTTTGGTCTAGTCCGTGTCATATAGCCCAGTTGCATACCCACGTAAAGGTCAAGCCTTAGCTCATAACGGAAGCCAAGAAATCTCGCTCAAGCGAAATTCTGCCGAAATTCCGACAAGGAAAAATCGGTGGGATCTTGACTCCGACATTGACTATTGACCTTGACCCGCACGGAATGCGTAAGAGTCAAGACCGAGTCTTTGCCAAAAATCAAAAGATCTTTCGCTCAAGCGAAGCTCTGCCAAAATTCCGACAAGGAAAAATTGGCAAGATCTTGACCGGCATTGACTCCGATTCTGACCCACGCACCGTGTATGCAACGAAGTTCAATGTGACACCGTGTCATCCGGCTTTTTACCGCCCGACCCATGCCTATTATCTTCTCGGACATTACCGAAAGTCAGAAACCGTCATTTCGCTCAAGCGAAACTCTGCCGAAGATCCGTCAAGGCAGAGAGAGACGAGACTTTCCCGGTGTTGCCTTGACTATAATCCGCGTCGCTCGTGCGTTGAAAGGTCCTATGACCCGCTAGACCCTATAGGAGCGTTCTTTACTCTGGCCTAAGTGGGGATCCGCGTGCCCTATAGTGACCTCGCCCGGGCCGTCCACCCCGGGAGGTCGAAATATGTGGAATACGAGGGGCTTATAGACGTAGTGACGGAACCCACCGATCCAGATCTAGAGTAGTTGTAAAAAGAAGCGGCGTAACCCCTTTTCCAACCAAATAGATATTAATAAAAGACACTGCTTTAAGTAAACTTGAAGATTCTAATTTGCATATTGCCCGAGCCTTCACCTCTAAACACCTACCCCGAAAGTCTAAACCTTTCCTATCCCTTTCCCGCAGCCGAGAAAGAAGTGGGTGAGAACACCGGCCGGGCCGACTTGTTAGCGCAGTAATCCTCGATAGTTCGCCAGAATCCTCGCTCGTAGAGTTAGAATGGCCGATTTGACAGAGAACAAGGCCGGTTCGGGTAACCGATGACTAGGGAAGAAGAGCTAGCCTTAGCCCCGGAGAACAGCCGTAAGGCCCATGAGGAACAAAGCAAGCCACGCCATTGAAGCGCTTCGTCGTCATGGAGTTCAAATAGTGGTCGAGCCCAATGGTTCCTTGGTAATGGTAGAAGATGAGCCTCCGTATGCGCCATCTCACTCTCCATCAACCTATAACCAATGCCCTCCTCCATCCTCATACGATCCCCTATCCAGATTACCCTCTTCGCTCTTCCCGACATCTCAAGCCATCAGGTCCCGACACCCTCACCTCCTCAAATGAGACCCAGGCCTTTGTTCCCTATCAACAGAGCAAACGCTTCGGCTATTCAGCATGCTAGCCTCTCCGTAGATTACCCTACGGGATTTACTCCCTCCCCTCGCAGTTGAGCCATCCTGGCAATCCCTAGGCCTCAAAGCTCCACCCCAATGATCCTTTCTCAATCCATGCCCCGCCACCAAACAGATCTTCCACCTCCCACCTTGCCAACAGTGACCCCAGAGGTTCCGTATCCTTTTTTCCTACTTCTCGAAATTACGAGCCTAATTCCTATGCCTCCGGTCCGTCTCACGTAGGAACATAGACTCCGGTCAAGTTTACACTTACTTCCCTCCCAAAGATCCCCAAGCCTTGGTACCGCCTACCATCATGCCACCTAATGTCCTTCCACCCAAATCGATAAGCCTTCGCGTAATCCAGCAATCCTAAACCCTCACCCGACTCCGATACGACTTCGCTAAAGGAGCAAGTTAGGTCCATGCAAGGAGAAATTTGGGGGAGATAAACACCAAAAAGGTAGCATACCGTATCACCGATCCCAGCACAAAGTTGTCCCTCTCCCTCCCAAATTCCGAATGCCGAGATTGAAAAGTTCAACTAAGACCGATTGGTCTCTGACTCACATTAACAGTTACATTCTAAGCATGAGATAAAGATTGTAAACAAGAACAGATAACCGACCATTTTCGCTGTCATTAACAGGTGGTCTGCACTTAGGTGGTTCTCGTATGTGAAACCGTGAGGCCCGAGCCACTTGGGACCAGATTACAGCGTTCCTCGGAAAGTATAAGGCCAATTTGAATTGGGAAACTAGTCGGAATGACTCACCATGTGGTAATCTCGCTACAACGTTCGATGAGCCAAGCAAGTGAATTCTACAAGAGATGGAATTGGAAGCTCAAAGGAAATGATGACCCCGCTCAATGAAGAGGAACAGATGGAGATCTTCCAATCTTGCTTCGAAACCCTCTAACCGAGAGTCCAAATCGGGTACTACTACTGGTCTTGACCTTCTCTGGCATAACTGCAAATGCCTCTGCACCAAGTTTGAGAATGTTTCTAACATGTATTCCAATGCCAGCAAACAGCTCTTATCGCTTCATATGCCACCCGTTGTCAAACGCCCCAGTCATTGCCACCGTAAAAGGAAAAGAAGTTGTTGGCGCCGTTAATTACATTCTGTAATGAGAAAGGACAGACGTGTTGCGTACCAAGCCGCTGCAAAGCCAAGGCTCCTTTCTGATACCGGGCCAAGATTTCGGAATGCCACTAGAAAAGGTCTTTGACGGCCTGGTAGCCCAAGTGACCTATCAGGCTTGGAAAACTGGAAGCCCAGGAACCCCAAGTGTCGTAATGGACGAGACCAAGCACCGGCGTTTGCACAAATATCACGGCTAGTAACACCAATGATTGCACCTACCCAAGTTCCCGATCTCTCGCCTAGTCGAGTAGCTGGGCAGCTTGAACCACCTCAGTCCCAATGTGGTCAAGAATCCTCTTCCCCAAGCTAACAACCGAGTCAACATGATTGAGTCTGCCGAGGAACAAATGGAAACGGTTT